>CM067079.1:22504157-23009157 GCA_033980235.1 Diadema setosum | reverse complement strand
GTACATTTTTAACCTTTTAACCTGGCTCTTCTTCTCACACTGAATGCAAATAATGAAGGCCACACACTGGTACTGTAAATGGTCGATACCCCTTCTCACACTCTATATATATATACATATATATATATATATATATACAATGTCATACCGATCTACAAATTAAAGTAGTATACTTTTTCGCATATGCCGCACACATACATGTACACCCTCAACATTCATCACATAATACATTGTTTGAACATATGAACACTCCGAAAAAAACCCCCAAACAAACAACAAAGCAAAACAAAAACAACCCAAAATTCATGGGTCTAAGCAGTCCAATTATCGCCCATATTTGATATTTGACCAACATTATTTTGTTCGTTCTACATACATGTATTTTGTGTATTATAATGCAGTGTGTGCAACTGTTGTGATAAGTGTTATTTCAGAATTTTGCATAGACGTCTCTTTCAGTAATCCATGACTACAAAATTTTTCAAACTAGCCTGTTACACATAATATGCACATTATACAAGAAGTATTCACGTCAAGAAATCGTCTGAAAACTATTACCTAGAAAGGTATAACTGAACTACGTGTACTTCAATATTCATCTCCCAAGTTACGACGACCTTTTCCGTTAATTATCATCAAAACCTTTGAGGCATTTTCTCTATATTATCATTATACAAGAAACAAAAGTAACAGGTCGTGTTCTATTACTCCTTAAAGTTATATAAATTCAAAAGGAAAACACGAACGCGCACGGACACACTTACAATGTCATACGCCATGTTCTTAAGCAAAGACACATAATACAAGCAAACAAACACACAACACGAAATGAACAAAATCATTAGTTGGAAGGGAGTTACGCGAAACTGACTGTTTTCCATTCATTGTTTCTCTTTATTACTACTTCTCCAAATGGTCACCACGATCCGTAATGTACAATTTCTGCTCTATTGGATTACTTAAAACCGCACTTTATTACCTCATACGATTCGTCGGAACTGGTAGCTGCGTGTACGTTCCTAGTTACACGACATCAAGCAAGCACATGATTACAGGTCGATTTGAATTGTACACTGAATAGACTGACCATTATGCACTAGGGCCCTGTTTTATCAAGCGAGAGATTTGATTGATTGTGAAATCGATGATAACTGACCGACTTACAATCGATCATAACTTTCAATCAACTATATTTTTTTTTCCGTTTTATGAAGAGACTTGTAAAAGATTTGGACTTAGAATTGATCGCCGTGACTGATAATTGATTGAGGAGTAATCACTGATTTATGGACTTATGACAGATTCGTGACACTTATCATTGATTTCCGGGCCTTATAATCAATCATAAACTTTGATAAAACGGGGCCCTGGCACATAACGAACATCCAGGCAGTAACCTTCTGTACTTCAATACCTATCATCGCTGCGAAAAAATTAATTCCTTACAGCAAATTTGCAATTAAAGGACAAGTCCACCTTCATAGACATTTGGATTGAGTGAAGGCAACAATATTAGTAGAACACATTAGTGAAAGTTTGAGGAAAATTAGACCGTCCGTTCAAAAGTTATGAATTTTTTAAGTATCTGCGCAGTCACTGCTGGATGAGAAGACTACCACAGTGTATGATGTCACATGCGTACAACGATATAAGTAAAATAAAAAGAGAATTTCAGAAAACTTTACTTTTTGAATAAAGTGCACATTACTTCAAATAGTTACCGACGTATGTTAAGGGTAATATTATTCCCCTTGCCTTCTGAAAGAGAGAAGTCGAGTGTTCTTTTGTTATGCGAAAAAAGTAAAAATATGTTGAATTTTCTTTAATCTTCCTTTATATCATTGTACTCATGTGACATCACAAGCCACAGCAGTCTTCTCATCCAGCCTTTAGTAAGCAGAAACTTTAAAAATTCATAACTTTTGAACGGATTGTCCGACTTTCCTCAAACTCTCACTGATGTGTTCTACTAACATTGCTGCATTCACTAAACCCACATGTCTATGAAGGTGAATTTGTCCTTTAAGTGATGATGGTGGGTATAGAAATGGTCTTTCAGTGGTTTTGTTATTTCACACTTGCCATAACTTGTATAACAGTCTCAGATCGGAGCGAAAATGGGACGTGCTTTCAGATCTCATTTGCTAAAAAAAAATGGGTGGATCGCAGTTTGCAGGTCTGTAAGCAACCCTTTTCATCCCCTGGTAACAAACAAATTGATGAAAAAGAAACATTTTGCAAAACGGGGCTCTAACTCTTCAAATACACCTCGCTAAACTTGGAAGAGTACCCCTACCTTACCCTTCCCACACACCTTTCGCTCCCAGTGCTTTTATCAACCCTCACTTTACTCTCTTTAATTCAAAAATTACCGCAGTAATCTACGAGAAACAAAACTTCATAAGGGAGTCTAGGAAATCATTTGTTTCGAAAACAAACAACCAACCAAAAAAAAAAAAAAAAAAAAAAAAATCATGAGTGTATTCTATGCACAGAGCAGTCCTTACGAGCACAAATTTTACTTCCAATCAGTAACTTGCGGTAACTAGTGATAAAAAGTTAAGTCACAAGGTTTCAACAGGAAATAGCCACACACGGTCACAGAAATTAGTAATCACCAGTGAAAAACTGACGAAGAAAGAAGAAAAGAAAAAGAAAAAAACAATACAATACAAACAACAGTATACTGCCCCCACAAATCACTCTAAAGTGGACGGGCTGACACCACTGTGTCAGAGAGACAACGTGGTGTCTTTTGCAATAAGCACAATGACCAGCGAAGTCCTTGACATCTATTCGGCGAGGTATGGGATTCCAAGCGCGACCGCCGCCGCTGGACCTTGGCGTTGTCGTTGACTTCCAGGCACGGCCTTGGCGTTGACCTGAAGTGTCCCATCGAGTTGAGGTCAGCCTTCGCGTCTGAATGTCCAGAGAGTCACCGGACCTCCATCCAGTCAAGGCGTACGAAGGTATTTGGGACACAAATCTTGCCTATATGTCCTCCACGACGAGCTGCCGGTTTATTTTAAGTTATTTGCCTCGCTGCGCGTTACAAGGACTTCCTAAAGACCCGCGGAATGTATTTTACTGTTCCTGTCCTCTGAGAAAATTTGTATATTTACGAACTTCATAATTCCTTTGTCATTTAACGATGGGTCGGGCGTGTCCAGCATATCAACAGTTGTAATTCTTCTTTATTAATCACATGAGAGCGGGTGCAATTGCAATTGCACGCTCGAGTCTTCTGCTATCATACATACGTCAGGTCTTGCCTGATAGCAGAATGTGTCTGTAGTGACTGGGATTCGCTCTGAGTCGCTCTTTTCTCATCGCTTGAAGTTTTTCTATCCACCGCGCCTCCTTCTCTTCCGACGAGGCAGAAATCTGTTTGAAAAACACAAAATGCACAAGAAAAAAAAAAGAACTAGAGTAAGAAGGAATATTTTTATGGCAAACATGAAATGCATCTAATACAAATTTTGGGAAGAGAAGAAAAATTTATATGTACAAGCACAAACACTCTGTACTCTCGAAGAAGAACACAGATAAGGGCAACGTGCGACGCATAACAATCAATATATCTGACGCGACAGTCAAAGAACCAGGGGTCAGGGTATGTACAGTTCTGGTCGAGGTGAGGATTTAGCTTTTAACGTTTTGCGAGATATTCAGACACCACTCTATGAGATGTCAAAGAGCATGCAATTCTAAGGGGTATCAAACGTTTATTTGATGAAAATTGGTTTTGGAATGGCTGAGATACCACAAAACAATGTGAAACAAAGAGATCCTAATGAAAGGCGTGGCCTGTCGTCTTTTATTATTATCACTTTTTTTTTTGGATATCTCAGCCATTTGAAAACCAATTTTCATCAAATAAACGTTGAATCCTTTTTAAAATTACATGCTCTTTCATATTTCATGAGAGGTTTCTCATTATCTCACTTAGGAATGTTCAAAACATGAATCCCCACCTCAACCAGTACTGTACAGTCCCTTTAAATTTATCACGGATGCATACGGCAGAAACATTTACTGTCACAAGCAATTGATTATTTCAGATTTACATTATATTTTCTAACGCATTGTTTGTTTTGGAGTTGTTTTTTTTTTGTGAATGAAAATCAAGTGAATGATTAGGGAAAAAAATGAAAGCACTATAATTAAGTGTGATGACGGCATAAAATCATACGCAAATACGTTTTTAGCATTTTTTCTTTTCAAGATGCCGAGTTCACAGTCCGTTGGGGCGAATGATTCTAGTTCTCTTTGGAAGAGATGATAATATCGCGCTATAAAATTGCGCGTTCTGTGCAAAGATACTGTTTCAAATATCTTGGAACTGGTTCACAAAAACAGACAATGAGACGCTTCGCGAAAGTGACGTCCCCCAGGTAAAGTGATATAGTAAACATCGCAGCAATGGGGCACCTCCATCTTTTTGAATAATTGGAATCGGATACCAGCCTACGTCTTCTCCCTGCAGTGGTGCTACCCTTGTAAGGCTACCGTGTGTGATACCTCGAGGGATCGCTTTTCACCTTCACCATATCAGTGTCAAAATACCCTCGCGGAAAAGTATTTGAGAGTATACTGACTGACCAAAGAAACGTTGCTATGGGTTTCGAGTACGCAACAACAACAACAACAGCAACGAAAACAAAAAAACAAACATAGCGTATTCAAATTGATAATTCTTTCGTCGAGTTGTTTTTATTGAAACTGCATGACAAACTGAAAACACCGCTTATTCAGTGTTTATGTTCAAAAAGACAATATTATGTATGCATGTATGCCCATATATATTTTTTTTCTCTTTTTTTTTAAATCATGGCTATTACTCAAACAGTGAACACTAGTCAGTGTCTATTTACGTCGATGAAGGACAATTTGTCAATTAGTTGCAAATAAACAGAATATAGGAACTTTCGGCAAAAGTTGTATGAAAGAGAATGATTTCTCTCTCTTTTATGCCTCTGCCACGAAGTGTCTCCGGAGGCACTATGTTTTCGAGTTGTCCGTCTGTCCGTCCACCTTCCGTCTTTTTGTCTGAATCATTTTGCGGACATCAAAACTTAAAAACCATTCAAGGTATCCTAATGAAACTTGGCATATGTATGTATGAGTTGTGTCTATCAACTTTTAGGTACACATGCTCAAGGTCACATGTCACAGGCCAAGGTCAATTTCTTAGAATTTCACTATTCCCCCCCCCCCCCCATATGCAATGCCTGAAGGCATTTTTTCTTGAAAATTGCTGTATACATGAATTACCCGACAGGGTCTCTAGGGACAGTTTAGGGCCATTGATTGGGTTACAGATCACAGGTCAAAGGTCTCAAAGGTCAAGAGTCAAGTAAAAATGCTAAAATTGCCTTTTTTTCTCTATATCTCGGAAAAGGTTTAAGGTATTTTCATGAAAGTTTGCACATATGCATGTACTGTCTGACAATGATTCTCTTGGAAATTTCTGGGTCATGGGTCAAATGTCAAGGTCAGGTTAAAATGCTAAAATGTTACTATTTGATGCTTGAGTACATTTTTTCTCCATACTTATTACCCATTTACCCAATGCATAAACTTAACCAAACTAGGTATTGCACTGTGCAATGATTTTGCAGGGAAATGTTTTGGCCATAGGTCAAAGGTCAGGTGAAAATGTTCAAATGTCACATTTTCCCCCCATATTTTGAAAATTAAAGTATTGTCATGAAAATGAATGTGACCAGTAAATGATTACTTGAAGAATTGCTGGCCATGGGGTAAACGGACAACGGACAAGGGTCAAAGGTCAAATGAAAATGTTCAAATTCCCCCAGGCTTGCTCTCTTACAAACAATTTAGCCATCCACCCAAATGAAACCCAGCGAAGAACACTAAACACAGTTGTGACAAACATGTAATATCAATATTTTGCCAATTATGTGCAATTGCAGTCTCATATTGTCAAGAACTATCGGGACCTATCGGGAGATGGCATACCAGTCTCCATATAGCGATAGCTTTTTTCGCTTTTATCTTAAAAAAAAAAAAAAAAAAAAAAAAAAGCTTGGCGACAGTGAACACTGCCAACTTTAGCGGTCAGTAATGCGCAGACCATATACCCCGGCGTCGCAAGAATGTGCACGCGCAGACACGCACAGAATGGGAAAAGAGACCGGGGTGTGGGGGGGGGGGAGGGCAGATGAGGCCACTTTACAGTTACTGAACAATAATTAAAAGTGCCGCAAATTGACAGCACTTAGCTCTTCCGTACTTTGCATTATCTCAATGTTTCTTCCCTTATTTAAATCATTATTTACCCTTTGCAGATAAAACAAAAACCCAGCTTTAGTGCTTCAAAATAGTTCTAAAATGTGAGTAATGGATAGAAACAACCAATGTAAAAATATTTATCAGTATAACCAATGTTAAGTATTGTTAAATATACAGAATGTGAACACAATAAAAATGTTTCTAGAATGAATCGTCTACAGTTATGGTTTATTGAGAAAAAAAGTGAGATGATGGGATGTATCTCCTTAAATTTTAGGCTCTATTTCGAAATGATTATATTATGGTGCGATACAACTGGCCTACACATGTGCATCAAATGTGATATGTCGAACATTTTTTTTTTTTTTTTTTGCTGATCCCAATAGTAACCAGTGCCTTTAACCTTGATACAGTCGTATAACACACACGTTACTGTATTATTCCGTCAATGATTCAGAAAGGGAAGCTATTGGAAAATTGTCATGTGTCCGGGTCATTTTATGTCAGCCAAGCGCATTGTATGACCATATCAAACTGCGCAGTTGTTTCCCAAACCACAATTTTTGAATGACGTCACAAATGACGTGATACCATGTACATATACATGGAAAATCGCACATCATTACAAGCAATACGTACAGAAATTTGTCATACACATTACTCTCTTGCTGTAGAAACAGATGGAAAGGGGAACGTCCTTTCCTCATGTCATTTCGCTGGGTATTGGTGTGCCTTAGTCTGTTCAAATACCAAACATGGCGGGGTGAGGGTTAAGCGAAATAAAGAACAAAATCACCCTAATAGCTCGGTATCGTCGATTCCACCGGCTCAAATTTTGGTGGAATTTTTTGTGCGAGGATGACATCTTCGAAGTACGGTATACATTCTACATGTAGCTTTAATAACAGTCGTCCATATCACCCTGGTATCATCCGCTACACAGATAATCTCTGTATTCACAAAGGATGCGTTTTACGTGAACACCACTCGTAATTTCGCGTGTCCCCATGGATAGTTTTAAGACAGTGTTGTTTAAGTAACACCTCCCTGGTAAGACAGATTCGACACGCACACACCAACGCCGAGTGAATGTTTTCAACGAATTCATTGCACACACACACACACACACACACACACACATAAAACCACGCATACACACCTGCTTATCTTTGATCCCTTTCTGCTCATTGCAATTTTCCAATATTAAGCCAAATTTCACCCCAAAGTCACCTGAAACTTTGTGCAGCATCAACAATTAGATGTTGAATATAATTACGATTAATGGCCATCAATAGTAGAGTGGGTTATTGCTTCGCACCTGATTTGCATTGCATGTTATCTCAAAGTCGATCGGTTGATGACTCCCTAACGCTTGCACAGAGTAAAGGCCACCGCACACTATAGGACTTTCGGTCGCACGACTATAAACGACTTTCGGTCGCACGACTTATAAGCGACTATGGATCTGAAATAAGCAAGCGTGTATATTCTGAGACTATTGTGATTTGTTTCGGATCCAAAGTCTGTAAGTCGTGCGACCGAAAGTCGTAAAGTGTGCGGCGGGCTTTAGAGGACACATCTCAGAAACACGTCACGTGGATGACGAGTTTCTGAGACACAAACCGTGCTGTATCTAGCCCACGTGTTTTGAGCTACCCATGTCATGTAATACCTGTTTACAATGTTGACAGTAAATCCAGTCACTCCACTGCCCTTCACGAGATTTAGTAGAGGCTATTATGTAATCCCGTGAGATTTTTGTGCCAAAATTGATTTTTTTTTTTTTTTTTTTTGGCTAACTTTGTCAATTTGGGGGTGCTGAATCCAAAAAAAAAAAATTTGTTTCCATTTTTTCCAACCAGATCTTCATCCGCCATTTTGAATTTCAAAATGGCTGCCATTTTGACCCATATCTCATAAAGTGAGCATTGTTCGAGCTTCGAATTTGGTGCAAAATGCATGGTTGTGATGTCAGACACTCTGATAAATCTTTCTTTTTTTTGTGGATTGTTTTGATACAATTTATAGGCTGCCATCTTGAATTTCAAACTGGCCGCCATATCTCATAAAGTGAGCATTGTAGAAGCTTCAAATTTGATGCAAAATTATTTGCAGGCTGCCATCTTGAATTTCAAAATGGCCGCCATAGCGTTTTTACCCATATCTCAGGTTGCAATTATTGTAGAATCATCAAATTTTCAAGAATGCACATGCTTTTGGTGTACAACGTTCCAGTATAGCTGTTTCCTAATTGTGGTTTTAATCTTGAAATTCAAGATGGCCGCCATAGAAAAATATATAATACTGTGGTAAGCGCCTTAGATGAATTTGCCAAAATTGTCCTAGTTAGACCGAATTCTTTTCCAGGTCACAGCCATCTCTCAATTAAAAATTGCTGCAATAAATTTGAAATGTAAGGACGAGGTTCCAATGACGTCATCAAGCCATGCCGAGGGGCAAAAACTGCGTATGGGGGGGGGGGGGCGAGGAGGGGCCCATACCACGTTACTATGCCCTACGTGTAGGCAAGCGTGTAAGCGTTACATCTCACACATCCCATATAGCCAGGTGAGTATAACATAACACGTGTATGTGGTTTACGTACTGCGCGCTAAAGCTATGAGCTTAACCCTAAAGGGGCCGGGCTTTTTTGGCTATGCTCAGACCGGGGGGGGGGGGGGGGGGGGGATGGATTCCGCCCCCCCCCCCCCCCCCCCCCCCCCCCCCCCCCCGAGATCTCGGCCATCGGTGGTGCGATCGCGATGAAATTTGGCATACGTGAGACCCGCGTCATAATCTACAATATTGTGTCATAAGATTTTTTTGAAACATGCAATTTCTAATTTTAATTAATTAATTATGCAAATTAAGCTCAAGATCATATTTTAGCCTAATTAAAAGCATTGAGAGCCTAATTTTTGATCTGTAAATCTGTTTTGGCATATTCAACAATTGTACATCACAAAAACTTCCAAAACTCATTTCAATCCTTATGTATTTTATTGTTTTCAGAATCTCTTATGTATTTCTTTGTTTTTCAACTTTTGTTTTTTTTTGTTTTTTTTTTAATTGGAAATTGTCACTGACCACTTTTCTACCATAATTAGCACAAAACTAATCTATGAAAGTGATTAATTGTAAAAATAATCAGGTTTTTATGACTTTCATGACAGAGCACTGTTTTCCATAGGAAATGTACACAAAATCACAAAATTGTGCCCGTTTGGGGCGACATTCCGTTACAAAAATGGGCGTGGCTTCGCAATAGTATGCGCGGACGTCACAAATTTGGTCTCAAAAGTTGCGCGAGACTTGAACAAACAAAGTCTAGAAGCCTCGCGACGAGGCCTTCTCGCGTTACAGAATTATAGCGCGAAACGTCGAGGAAACGTCGCGGAATCCGCCCCCCCCCCCCGGCCCTTTTAGGGTTAAGATACACACGTGATTTGTTTTTGCCTCTCGGGCAACACATTATTTTGCGTCGTGGAACCTCATTAATTATTACATTTAATCCCAGTCATTAAATATTTGTACAAAAGCAAGCATTGATACAATTGAAGGTGATCTTCAAAAACTTGATGCTGCCTCGAGAGAATGAAGACAAACAAGAAAAAGTCTCGCAACGGCAAGAAATACCATGGTCACCCTACAAGGCATCCCATTCACAAGCTTGTTTGTTGGCCATAAAGTGAAACAAGGTTTGCTGGATATGCTTCTGGAATAACACGGAATGAATAAGGAATGATCGAGTAGGCTTTTTCTTGATTACCCTTGTGTGGGTCATCCTCAATTATCAAGATTTCCAAGATGCTTACTGCTGTACAGCCAATGATTCTAAAACTACAAAGGAGCAATAATGGCTCACTTCTGTGGCGCGTCGCATGCATCAGAATTCCTCTACAATTTAGAAGACCATCACACGAGGGCAATCTCAAAAATTGTCACTGCATAGAAGCTGATGAATGTGGTGTTTGGCAATCGGGTATCGGAAACATTCAAGGGGGATATTCTAGGAAAAGATGAAAAAGGGAAGTTTTCCTGTTCTGTACTAAGAATTTGTATCTGAAAGTATTAAATATAATATAGGGCCAATATATATTTATACATATTTGTTTTTATTATATAGCATCAAAAACAGAACTGAAACAAAGTTCATGCTGTATTCACCAACAGCTTATTTCGACTCACAAATATTCGAGTGCCGGAATTGGACAATTAAGTTCCAAGAAATATTCAAGTGATCTGCTCTTTCTCAAGTGTTAATACTGAGAGAACAATAACAATTCTCAGTATCAACCCTTGCGAAAGAGCGAATCGCTCGAAAATCTGTGTGCCGAAATAAACTGTTGGTGAATAGAGCGTGAACTTGGTTTCACTTTTTGTTTTTGATGATATTATCACGTCAACACGTGGACAACTTACTCAATATGTTTATATATATATGTTTATATATATATATATATATATATATATATATATATATATATACATGTATATATATATATATATATATATATATATATATATATATACATGTATATATATATATATATATATATATATATATATATATATATATATATATATAAGGGCAATTCCACGGTATATAGGACAGAGGTGCCAAAAATTCAAAATGATATTTGTTTCAAACACCATACATTCAGACAATACTTGAGTTGAAGTTTTAAGAATCATTATGTTTTTCAATAAAAGCGGCCACTTTGATTTTCAAAATGGCTGCCAAAATATGCCTATAACTCAATGGTAAAAAGAGTGTATTGTCACATAACTTACTCTCTGTATATCCACTTTACTAGTACTCCAAACAACAATCTTTTATATGTATGCAGTTACCAGAGAAGTCTTTTACCACACAATAGAAAAAAAGCTGGTTGCTTGAAAGAATTTGATAAAAACTTTTACTTAGTTTGACAATGATGGATGTAAAGTCAGTTACCAAAAACAAGGAATTTTTAACTTTATTCATCAAAGAAAGTGAGTTGTATGATGTAACTTGGTATTTCTAATGTATGCCCATATGCCTTTCTTTTAATAACAGAAATAAGGATACTTGGCATACTGGAGAGTCAAAATGAACACTTCAAAATGTGTAACGTCAGTTACCGAAACTTCATACATGAGTATGTAACGTCAGTTACCATGACAGTAATTATAACTGAGGCAAATTTTTTGACTTACGGCCTTTTCAATACATATGGGAAGTCAAAGGTTATCAAAAAAGAGCAGCAATCCCTTTGATAGGGAATGATGTCATCACCATGGTACAGTGTATGTCCATGGATACATTTTTTCCATTTTATTTTTACTTAGATATTTATTTATTTATTTATTTATTTATTTATTTATCTATCATTATCATTTATTTATTTATTTATTTATTTATTTATTTTTTTATTTTTTTTTTTTTTTGGGGGGGGGGGGTTAGGTTTTGATTTTCGATTCAGCACAAGTTTAAGGTTAAATCATCTGGAAGTTTAGGTTTACCACGTGCAATATACGCACTCAAATTACTATACAGTACATTCACAGTCCTACGGGATGATAAAGCTACCTAAGTTTGTAGGCCTAATCAATGACGTGGTTGCATGGTAACCACCTTTTATATACAAAAACTTGTGTACAGCTGTATACCAACAGTTTTATAATCTTTACTTATGATTGCTTTTGCTAGCATTTTTCTTCTTTTCTGGAAGCTTACTGAAGTTTCTACCTCAAGGCAAATGCACAAAGAGATATACATTTCTTCGCTTGCACTTAAATGTGTGGTTTACAGTGTAGTTAATGTGGCACATCTTGTATTATGGTACATATCTAAGGCATGTACTGTCATTAGTGTTTGAAACTTAACACTGATGTTGCTCAATGTTTAACACTGATGTTGCTCAAAGTGAGAGGTGATTCTATGGTTAAAAAAAAAAAAAAAACTGTTCATATTTGTTGATTACTTTATTTCATTCATGCAGGGACATTTTGTAAAACATGATAATTATGAACAGGAAGATTCGTTTATATTGATCTTAGAATTTTTTCGTTGCAAAGTCCTATTTCTTGGTATCTGGGATGTATTTGCAAGCCTTGATACATCACTGAAAAGGAAAAGAAAAACAGTTATTTACTTCAAGCAAGGAATAAACCAATAATGTTCTTTTGACCAAAAAAGCATAATGTTTCTTCTTCACAGAGAAATGTTAAAAGTGCAGCACTTTTCATTTAAATCAATTGATGATGGAGATCATTTTTTTTTTTATTCATGGCCCTAACAATGCCTTGAAGGAGAAGGAGTAAAATAAAGAAAAGAAGAAGAAATATATCACAGTAGATTTCATACATACTAAATGCATATTTATGAGTTGATGTGTTTTTTCCCCATGACCTGAAAGATATTTTTTTCACACACAAAAATATCCGTGTTTTGTGTAGTACTGCAGGGTATTATGGGTGGGGCACTCTAGATAAAACTTTCCTATTCATTAAAAAAAAAAACAACAACAACAACCCTTAGTTATGTCAATATATTTATACTTGGAACTGCTGAATCTAAATTGCTCTGTGTAATCATAACTGTTGAATAAGCATTCAATCTTAAGACAAATGTCAAGAAATATCCTCTGGTGCATTTACATTATTCTTGCCCAACTGTGCTATGGCAGGGGGGGGGGGGGGTTGCCCCCTAAGGGCCCCACCCCATTTGTGTCTTTAGCTTTTGTTTTAATTTGTTGCTACGTAATTGCCTGGGATTGTTACTGGTATACTGCAGCAGTATGATAACCTGTTAAATAAATTAGTTCTCTGTAAACCCCACAGCAAAAGTATGTGTAACGTCAGTTACGTAACGTCAGTTACTGACATGTTCACCTTTAAGTTTTCATAGAACACAAAGAAAATGGACTAATGTTTCATTTCATTTGTGTTTTTATAATTGATGAACCAAGGCATGATGCCATATCAAACAAATCATTCCGAAAGGTCAGAATTATAAAATATCACAAAACTATTCCCAGTCATGACTTTGCATGTGTAAACCCTATGGCAAATGTAAGCGTAACGTCAGTTACGTAATGTCAGTTACCGTCATGCCATCACTGAAATTGGCGTGGTGCTAAAAGGAAATATCTAAAGTGCACATTATTTGCACACCTGTTCCTAAGAACCTAGGTGTATTGCCATATTAAACACATAAAGGCTAGAAGTCAGGGACATGAGATATTTCCATTTAAATCTACACCATAATTTCCCATGTCCTTTTTCCGTAACGTCAGTTACCAACACATTTTCACTTGCTACAGTATGTGATAAGAAATGCAGTTTGAGAGAAAAACTTTCCACCTATTTCTTCATTCTCATGAACTCATTCATCAATGCTAATTGCAAGCCCCAGGTGCTTTCATTCACAAAACTACAACGTAAACAATTTCATGAAAATCCTTACGCGTAACGTCAGTTACCGTGGAATTGCCCAAAAGATAAAAAACTAAACTGGAACGAAGTTCATGCTGTACAGACAACGGTTTATTTCTTCACACAAATTTTTCGAGCGACTCGCTCTTTCTCAAGTGTTGATACAGTGTACTTGAGAAAGATACGTGAAACTACATACTTGTATTTGTGTGTGTTTTTAAGAGAATGTACACTGTACACCACCGTAAACATCGATGTGCCTAAAAGTTGCTCGTAATCAGAGATATTAGCTGAAAAACAGCCATTTTGAATGTTAAGATGGCAGCCTCGAAAGTGATCTGCAGTTTCAGGAAGGGGAAAAGTGCATCTGAATGTTCATCATGAGCTTGGTTTATGCCCGAAATGTGAACTTTCTGTATTGCTATATGAGAAATGGATCAAAATATACATTCTGGTATGGCAGCCATTTTGAATTTCAAGATGGCTACCTATAATATCAAAATGAACCATCGTTTCAGAAAAAGATGTTTCAGAATGTCTGATAGCATACGCATGTTCTTTGCCCCTAATTAGAACCTTTCACAATGCATGCGATATGAGATACAGGCCCAATTACATTTATTATGGTGGCCATTTTGAATTACAAGATGGCCGCCAATTAAAATGATCCATCATTTTAAAAAAAATGTATATAATAGCATGTCTGACATCATAAACATGCTTTTTGCCCCAAAATTATACTTTCCATAATGCTTACAACCTGAGATATGGGTAAAATATATATTTAGCTATGGCGACCATTTTGAATTTCAAGATGGCTGCCTAAAAATTGTATCAAAACAATACACAATATCAGAAAATGGTGTATCAGAATGTCTGACATCATAAACATGCTTTTTGTATCAAATTTTAACCTTCTATGATGCTCACATTGTGAGTTTTGGGTCAAAATACAGTTTGCTATGGTGGCCATTTTGAAATTCAAAATGAAGGCTAAAGACGTGGTCGGAAAAAATGGAACCAAAGATTTTTGGATTCAGCACCCCCAAATTGACCAAGTTAGCTAAAAAAAAAAAAAAAATCAATTTTGGCACGAAAATCTCATGGGAACCAATATTTTGACATAGCAGACTGTACTAATTCTCAAATCTCCCCCCCCCCTTTTTTTTTAAGGGGGGGGGGGTACGAATCTCCTTTTTGTGTCTATGACAACTCACATATTTGGTATTCATAATGAAATGATACCGAATATTTTGATTATCAAAACATGCTGTTTCAGTTTTTTGTTTTCATGTTTCTTCTCTTTTAACTTATAGTATGTGTATAATGTATCACTTTGGTGTTTCCCTGAAATCTGAAAAACACATTGGAAATCAACCCATTGAAAATGGAGTAGCTTCAAGCCCAACTGCATTGAACGGAATAAAACTTCTATAGACAATGTTCTTCCTTGTGTGTTCGCTTCTGTTCCCATAAATATCCGTGGTGTGTTGCATAAAAGATGGGCATGTAAGGCTGGAACTACAATCCGTTTGTCCGTTTAACCCTAAAAGGGCCGGGGGGGGGGGGGGGCGGAATCCGCCCCCCCCCCCTCGACATTTCGCGCTATAATTCTGTAACGCGAGAAGGCCTCGTCGCGAGGCTTCTTGACTTTCTTCGTTCAAGTCTCGCGCAACTTTTGAGACCAAATTTGTGACGTCCGCGCATACTTTTGCGAAGCCACGCCCATTTTTGTAACGGAATGTCGCCCCAAAACGGGCACAATTTTGTGATTTTGTGTACATTTCCTATGGAAAACAGTGCTCTGTCATGAAAGTCATAAAAACCTGATTATTTTTACAATTAATCACTTTCATTGATTGATTTTGTGTTAATTATGGTAGAAAAGTGGTCAGTGACAATTTCCAATGGAAAAACAAAGAAAAAACAAAAGTTGAAAAACAAGGAAATACATAAGAAATTCTGAAAACAATAAAATACATAAGAATTGAAATGAGTTTTGGAAGTTTTTGTGATGTACAATTGTTAAATACACTAAAACAGATTTACAGATCAAAAATTAGACTCTCAATGCTTTTAATTAGGCTAAAATATCATCTGGAGCTTAATTTGCATAATTAATTAATTAAAATTAGAAATTGATTGTTTCAAAAAAATCTTATGACACAATCTTGTAGATTATGACGAGGGCCTCACGCATGCAAAATTTCATCGCGATCGCACCACCGATGGCCGAGATCTCGGGGGGCGGGGGGGGGGGCGGCGGAATCCATCCCCCCCCCCCCCCGGCCCCTTTAGGGTTAACATACAAAGTAGAGATAAAACTTGAATTTCTCGATTTTTAAGGATTTCTTCAAATGCTACCAAGTTAAACAAGCTCATCTCCATCAATAACAATTCATATGGGTCATTTGATAGGATGAAAAGATATCGAACAAGGGAGGTGTTTCATTTCTTCTTTTTTCCGAAATGAAAAACATTATATGTGTTTAATGATCCCATTCCCTCTACTAAGAGCCAAACACTCTGTCCCTCGGATAAGACATAAAATGGAGGTCTCGTGTTTGAGAAAGTCACAACTCATGCACGTAAAAGATCCCACTTCATTCAAAGAGCAGGGTGCACAACCCAGTGAAGGGGTCCCGCCTCACGGCCAACTGGTCCCCATGGAAGACCAGCTAGTGCGGTTGAATATTAGCGATCCAGCCATGTTCTCAAATGAAAAAAGTGAAACAAACAAACAAACACACAAACAGGAAGTTTCCCTTCCATGATCACCTCGTAGCCTTCTCAAAGGCTTGGAAGATTTTTTTTTTTTTTCCCGTGAACACTCATCGGCAGGAATTTCCCCCAAGTCTTGCAAGCAAGACAAGAATGCCCAGCCTATCAACAACAACATGCTTTCCCAGTAAAAAGACCCGGGGTGGGGAGGGGGGAATCCCGCATTAAAGGCCATGTCGGCTCCACGGTGGATCCAGGCACAGGACACTAACAACTTCTACCGTATACATCCTTGGACCGAAGGGCATTGGAGCGGTTGACAGAGCAAAACAGATTATTTTGAGGGTACCAGCAAGAAAACTAAAATCAATAATACGTTTGTTTGACAGTTGGTAACCACATGGAGACGTTTCGCTGAAATGCACTGACCATATTATCACAAATGAAAATGTGAAAACAGATCAAGGAAATAGAGAGATACACAGACACATCAATTAATAAAAAAGAATAGTACAGATCACCATAAACCTTCAACATAGTTTTTGTCATCATTCAATTTCAATTCATCACGCAAGTGACTATACTTGAATAATTATGCAGTGTTGATAATTATATCCAGTTATACACTCACCAGACTTGCATATAATACAAAGTATACTTCATTATTTCCATCAGAGAGCCAGGCTCACTTCTTCATGTCTTAACCCCATACTGATAAGTTTCTTTTTAGATTCATCAGTTCCAATCAAGATTATCAATGTGACATTTGTAACAGTATGAACACATGGGTATTTGTGTGCTGATTACACAACCTGGTCGGGGGGGGGGGGGGGGGGTCGCTCTCTGTATATCATCGATGATCAGTCTAGGCTTACAGTTACTGTAATGACTACAAAGGCACTAAGGCCACAGGTGACATATTACAGCTGTATAATATAATTGCTTTACTTATCCCTCACACACTTCAACTATAGATTCCAGCAACTAGACCGCCTGGGGATGATTGATTTGTTGTCATGACGATTGACAAAAGAGTCATCACAGTACTGACATTTAGCAGCACATAAAGTGTCACGGCAGATCTACAGGTTGACTAGTTTCTAAATTTGAATTGCGGTTGGTCTGCTTTCTAGACTAACAATGGTGTGATGGCGCCCTCTATGGTGAAGTCTCTCCTTCTGGTATTTTGCAATTGAAAGGTGTCATTTCAAGTTCACGTTGACAATAAACTTGTGAGCATTGCCAGCTGGATTGAGGAATTCATGATGTTTAGAAGCTAGACTACTCTTGTCATTGTAGCAGTTCATTCAGTAGTTGTAGTTGTTCATCAGTTGTTGTTGCTGTTGTTGGTACTAGCTAATGGTAGTATTATTGATGGCAATAGTGGTTGTTTGTTGATACACTGTTTACAACATTGTGAGGATACAATTACAGGTTATGTCTAACATCAAACGAAGTCTTGGTTCTGGATTGTTATTCAATCTAAGAATTCACCATGAACTAATCTGAACTCATTATTGTTTTTCTCTAAACATGTGATCAGTGAACTCATAGTCATGACACGACTATCTTTCCACAGAGATGATAGTTTGAAGCAAAGTGTCTCAAGAACAGACCTGGTATAGTCACATGGCCGAGAGTATTTAAGAGGAAATCCACCCCATGAATAAGTAAACTCTAAAAGGAAGAGAAAAAGAATCCCTACAGAACGTACCAAAAAACGACAAAATTTGGGTAAGAAATACGGAAGATATGATGATTTGAAATCTCACATTTTTTTGGAAAACATTTCTTGACCAGTCCTTATGAATATTCCAATGAGCAGGTTGATGATGTCATGCCCTCAAGATTTTTCATGTATGTTATAATGATACACATGTATATGAAAATTCAGAAAACTTGTTATTTCAGCGAATACAGGCAAAAGCATATTCCCATTCCAAAATATATGAGAAGTAACATTTGGAAAGAAAGAGAGGAAGAAAAAGGACAGGGGGTGGAAAATATTTTGGAGATTCCCTGACACAGTCACATTTCAGATTTCTTTTTTAGTTTTCTCCGTGCACTGCAGTCATCAATACTTCACTCCTGCACGTGTACCTTCACACCGTTAAACCCGCAACCCGTATTAACCGCGATAAACACATCAATAAACTGTAACCCATCACCTCAATCTTAGCATCGCGGGGTATTTGTGCAGGCAATTTCTCCTCCGCTCTCGCAACCCTCGGAATGCAACGCTGGGTTTTTCTTCCCCCCTAATCATTTTTCTTTTCTTTTTTTATTTCATGAAGAAACGCCTTGTGCATACAGCTGAATCACTGCCCTAAAGTTAATAGAGTGAGAATAGCAGAGAAATCTAACTCGGTCTGCATGATCAAATGGCATGCCTCCACTTATCAATATATGGTCTTTCATTTACATTTCGATGATACTTTATTAATTTTGACCGCAAACCACAGATTGATCTTCAACCCTCCTTGCAGCAATGAAATGTTTTCCAGTCTAATTTCATCCATTCCACAAATATATTATTGTTACTGGACTTACTACTCACAGATCTTCTGGCCACAAAATTAGACTGGAGCCAAACTGAGCTACAAATAAGCTAAAAAAAAGTGAACAAATCTATTGCTTGGTAATATAGAAACAACATCTTGGACAAACCACGGAATTCCACAAAATTAATATCTGCTTTTACACACACACACACGCAAAATTTCTTTTACACTAAAGGAACTTTAAGAGCTAGTCCACATTCCCCTAACTTTCCCATTCTAGAAGCAAAAATTTTTGGTAACATTTTTCATTTTTCCTACTTGAGTACAAATGCCTTTTTTTTTTCTTTCTACATTAGCAAGTTGAAATTTCTACATTCATAATTGATTCACAAATTCTGCACATGTAAAAATTTCCAAATTAGGCTGGGGCACTCAGAATCATAACTATTACTTGTTTGATTGTCAGAAAACCTGAGTGATATCCATAGCATCATCCCCATAATCTGTGCAGCATTATGAAACCAGTTTACAAAGATGAGTTATTAAATAGAATGCAAACTTAGGATAATGTTTGACTGTAGCAAAAAATCACCAAAGGAAAGACCGGCTTTCCATCCTTTCCAACGAACTAGGCCACGATGGCAAAGGGTCATGATGAAGTGCCTTGCATAAAAAGCTCTTAAATGTTACTATCAATGGACTTGGACCACAGACTTTCAGAATGAGGTTTCCAAGGTTTATCCACAGAACAAGTTTATCTAATAGATAAAAAAAAAAAAATTAATAAATCTTTGAGCTTCTCGGCAAAAACTATTTCACCAGTCCATTTCAGCTGTGAAATTTCTGTGTATTTTCATTACATTAAGTGCTTAAATAATGTGATAGACTGAATGGACAGAAACAGAGTGAGAAACAGACAGACTGACAAACAGACAGAGTGAGAGAAATACATGAATATTATACAAATAATGAATGTTTATGAGTGCAATGGACAGAATATTTCATGAGGTGAAAGATGAAATGATCCATTCAACGAGGTGCAGCCGAGTTGAATGGATCAAACATTTCATCTTTCACCGAATGAAATATTCTGTCCATCGCACGAATGAAAAACATTTATTATTCGTTTTATGTAATACCTGAAATAGATCCTTGTCATTTGATGTTTTATTAATTTAGAAACAAAGAGAGAATCTAAGATTGCGAGAGTGCTCGCTGAGTGCAGCTTTACGCTTGCTCGCTGAGCGCTTTATGCTAGCGCGCTGTCACATACACACAGTGCAAACGCAAGCTTCTAGCTCGCTGTAGCATACTACACACACTGCAAACGCAAGCGTTTTACACACGTGTGTGCCGGGCTCTCAGCGAGCGTGCAATGGACCAAATCGTATGGATCCAAAATTGCACGGTAAATGGAGCTACGATTGCACGGATGATGATGTCATAGTGAAATGGGCCGAATGATCAATGTCAAACAACCAATCAAATGACAAGGATCTCTCCAGGCGTTATATAAGATATTTTATGCAACACCTATTTAGAATGTAGCTATCCGATTGGTCGATTGCCCACCAGGTGACATTTACTGAAAAGTTCCATCGCACACTCTGGCTGTCAGCCGTGCAATTTTGTTTGAGCAAAAATGGACAGCGCATGGCTGACGTCACCCATTTCCATTGACTCCTGTGTTAAACTCAAGATTGACTCGAAGTTTTGTTCCACTGCATGGCTCTGATGTCACAATAAAGACACATTTGCCGCGCGCACTCAACAATTCCAAGCGCGCTTACAAGCGTGTACTTTTGTCACTCATTTTTGTAAACAACTTCGTTTCGCGTACGTACATGTACACGGTGACTGCGACTGTGCGGCTACTCATTCGTCTTTCACGGAAAATTGTTGCCATTTCTGTGCTAAATTCAAGAATGTGTGTGGACCAAATCTGTTGACGTTCGAGGTGTTGTATAAAACAAATACACATAGTGTATGGTCTTTATTCATGCAATGGAACCAGATTTCGCACTCGGTGAAAGATGAGATGCACTATTCAACTCGGCTTCGCCTCATTGAATACACCGCCTCTATCTTTCACCTCGTGCGAAATCTTGTTCCATCGCACTCGTGACCATTCACTATTTGTATAACATTACATAGGCTAAGTCAGCGATTGGTCATAACACAATTACATGACTAATGTAGCAAAATTCATGGCCGTTTTATTGCGTCCAATGACACCACGTAAGGTAATGTTGTTTAAGAATTTGACTGGCTGCCAACAGGGCTAAAATGAAATGATGTGTGTATTTATGTACGCATACAGTGTAACATATATTGCCTTGTCTGTCATTGTAATATAACACTTGACACACCCTTGGGAATTACATTTCACCCTTGAGACAATAATTATTCTTCATCAGCACTGAACACTGGGGAAATATAATTCTCTGGAGAATATGTAACTCTAGTGGAGATATTAAAGAGTTATGATACCTCTAAAAAAAGCAATATCTAGTGTATAATACTACAGAAAGAGAGGGAGAGAGAGAAGAGTGAGAGAGAGCACAAAAGAAGGGAAGTAGGAAGATAGGAAATGATAAAGTGGAATGTTCAGGAATCATTATAACATCAGTCGCGGTCACACTGGCAAAAGATCACAAAGTTAAAGATCGCGTAGTCTTCGCTATTTTTGGTTGTCAGTCCACACTGGCAGCCAAAATTATTGATCTTTAACCCATTGAGGACGAGTCCCTAGAATACTCGGTGTATTATGGAAATGCGCGTTATAGCACAAACAGTCTGCCCTCAACGGAAGTCTGGGTCACTGGTGTGTGTGTGCACAAGAAAGAAGAAAGAGCGCCCCGTCTGACAGCTGGTGATTGTGACATAATGCACACTCGTACATCACAATGAGCGTGCACTTCAGAGGCACTGCCCGCAAACAGGTGGTGTACTGGTCAGGTGGCAAACTTAATGAAGCTTCAGTTTCTATAATAGCGTTCACACTGCCCAAAATTAATCGAGAAGATTGGGGGGGGGGGGGGTCCTGAAAATTTCTCTTATTTGAGTGGAAAGTTTTCTGAGAAGTTTCTAGGAAGTTTGTGGTCACACTGGCAAAACTTTGAGATCTCAAAGATCACAATATTAAAATTTTACGACCTTCTGCCAATGTGACTGTGGTGGCTAGAATGACTGGGAATATTTCAGCGTCAGGAGGTGCGTTGCATGAACATGTGATTTACAGGTAGCCTGGAAGGACAATCTTAATGCAATCTATCTGGAATTTCAGCTGTCATGTGATTACGGCAGCACCTGGCTTCGTGCTAAAGAAAGGAAAGAAAGAAAGGAGTTCTTGCAACTTTGTTTCTCGGGCCGAGTTTTGTTTTCTATTTTGAAATAAATGAGAGAAACTTACTGAGATTTGAACAAAAAAAGAAAGACTCTGCTTGCTGAAAATGTTCATATTTGAGAAAGATACATCTGTGAACTATTTTTCTTAACCTTCTGGTATACTTACTGCCTGGCTGACAAAGGTTTTTGTCTTATACCGGGGGCCTCGTATATATGTCTGCTCTGTTGCAGCTGCATCTGATTTGGTTGAAAGGGCACCAAATATGGCAGCATCGTGTGATACATCCGACATGGCACCCTGGTTCCCTTTCTCTGCCTGCAGGTTAAAGGGGCAATGCATGAAAATGCATCAATTGACCTTATCGTTTCATCAAGTTTAACAGGGAAGTCCACGCAATATTCATAATTTCACATCATGCAGTACACAAATCAAGAGCTCCCTGTTTAGGTTTGTGAAATAAAAATTGTGTTCCTTCAGCAGAGAAACAAGTACTCTGAAACACCCCCCCCCCCCAAAAAAAAAAAAAAATAATAATAATAAATTTCACAATATGTAGAGAAAAGAAACAATATCAACTATGTCAACAATGAAGGCACCAGTGAATGAGAACACTGTTAGGGGATTCAAAACTCAGATGCTACATACAGGAAATTAATGGGAGAGGTCAGATTCCTTTTCATGATTCAAAATCATTTATAGTGATCCAAACACATGATTAACAAATTCTATTCTGAGATGAACTCATATGCACAGAAGAGAAGATTTGAAAGATAAGAAAAAAAAACACACACACATTGGGAGTTGATGTTTTACTCAAGCTTTGGTAAGAAAGGAAATGAAAAGAAATGATATTGTTAGTGACTCCAGCTAAAACACATGTAAAAGTGATTTTTTTTTTCTTCTACAGTCATGGGCAGCTAATTTCTTTTTTTATTTTTTCTCAATTTCCATCTCAATTCCCGTCCCCAAGAAAGTTGTCCCTCTTCTCGAAGACATCCTCATTGTCATACCTTGGTATCACCAGCAGAAGACGAGAAGTTTTTGGGCTGAAATCCGTCTTTCTCGATCTTGTCGATGACCTTCTTCCTCTTGAGCTCTTCGGCAGGTGTTAGCACTTCTGAAAGACGAACAAGACATATCTTCCTCTATTGTCTTGGCGGACGTGACCTTGCGGATTGATGCTCCGGATATCACAGTCAACTGACATGAATATAACAATCAACTGCTAGAAGCAGGAACAAAAGTCAGTAATTTTTTCTAAAACCTTTTAAGACTCAGTTAAGCCTGGGCCACGGTGAATTTTGATCTCCTCATATGCAAGGACTTTTCACTCATATTGTCTTTTCATCTATTGATCCATTCATTGCTTTTGAAGGACATGTATTCCATAAGTGCTGTCCAAACAATTACAGTGCACTCCCATTATAACGAACATAGTTATAATGAAATTCCGGTTACAATGAAGTAAAACTTCAGGCCGTAACATTATCCACTCTCTGTGTTTTCACTGTTTGTCTGTTCGGTTATAATGACATTTCGATATAACAAAAGAAAACTGCTGGACCCGAGGACTTCGTTATGACAGGAGTCCACTGTATTGCTGTTGAATGAGCCGGTTCATACAAGGCTCTCACATGCACATTTGTACATCATCTGACCCTTCTTCTTTCTTGGTCGGTTAGGCACTTCACTCATTTTAAAAGTGACATAATGCATAAGCTTACTTGATGTAACAATTTACAGAATTCACGTTCACACAAGGAATGAACTTGCATAGACCAGGCAACCAGGAATGGTCCTCAACTTGGGGCAGCATCCATTCTTTGTTTTGCATTACATGCATTACCAAACTTTTTTCCTGTTAATCTTGCCAAATGTACAAGGCCTGCTGTCAGGTGGATGTGTTGGCAGGCACTATTTATAAGGACAACATGAATAAACACTGCATAACAGATGCTTATTTCAGTGAATAAAAAAAAAAAAATGATGCCTGTTGGTATAAACGACCTTTTACTGCTCATGCGCAAAGTGAAGCTATGAACTGGATTACTGAAATGAGCTAATGAAATGCTGATTTGTTTAACATATCTGCTGAGGAAAAAATGGACACTTGGTAGGAAACAACCATAGAACCAACAGCTTTCACTCGTTCCTCCCGCAATTCTTCAAGAGAATTGCAGGTCTAAAAGTGATTCTTTTTGCAGGTCAACAGAGAATGGACAGTTTTGTAATCCTCTGTGCAAAAGCAGTCAAGTGGTACTTAGATCCCCTATCATGGTCAACTACTTTGTACATGTGCCATTGAATAGTGCAAATCATTGATCTTGAATGAAGTATGAATACAGTGTGTGCTGTTGGGCTCACATACTCTTTTTGTTAATATGCACAAGGGCACCTGAATGGGGTCAGCAAAAGTAAGAATCTATGTGTAGTGAGCTTGGCCTTGATAGCTACACACTTCTTCATACAAGCTTGAGGCAAACCAAGCGGATTACTACATTGGAAAATGTTAAATTGGAAAAAAAAAATACAGTTTTGAAACAGAGAGATAATAGATATTGATAGAGGAAACTCTAATCTTTTGATCAAAGTCATTTTTCCGGGCAGCATACCACAAATAAACATTAATTTAGATCACAAATGCAAACAATCTTGTCTACATATTGGGAACCTGGCATTCCAGATTTCAGATTTCAGATTTGAGATTTCAGAATCTGACAGGAAACCAGAGCAGTAGTTAAAGGGGAAATCAATTCCAAATATAAGTTAGTCTGATAAGAAAGAGTAAAATATTACAAGTTCAATGGTATAAATTTGATTGAAATTGGATGAAAAATAAGGAAGCTATGACATTTTGAAGTTTTGCTATGGGGGGGGGGGGAAACAGTTCTTGAACAGTCAATATGAATATGCAAATGGCAAAATGAGCATGTCATTCCCTTACAACTAACCATATCTGTAGGTTGTACATACAATTTTGAAATTTCCAGTTTTTCATTCAAGTGCAATGACGTATGCCCGAGGCTCAAGTTCTCATACATTGTATATCTAACTGATCACTATTCTGCAGTTATTTAAAGGAATAACATCATGTTTCAGACTTCAATGACAAAAACATTGAATCTTCATCATCTTTTTGTACATAATCAATAGAAAATTGTTAGGGTATGACATGGTTAGCACACTCATTTGCATATTCATACCCACTGTACAAGAACTGTTTTGGAGAAATTATCAAAACTTCAAAATTTCATAACTTCCCAATTTTTCATCCGATTTCAATCAAAATTTTACCACTGAACTCGTAAAATTTTACTCTTTCTTTTCAGACTACATGTAACTTATATTTGGGCTGGATTTTGTCTGAATGTTGTCATTCAGAACTCATTAAAACTTCACACAAACCTTGTTTGACAGTACTTAGCACTCCCTGCTCTCTCAGTTTGGCATCAGCACATGCTGTGAAATGGATGAAGAAAAACACTCGTAACTGGGTGAGCTGTGTCTACATCATGAATGCATGCACTCACTGAAATATACATGCATGCATACATGCATGAACAACATTGTACAAACATCCAGACACCCCCAGGTGCATACAATAATCACTCGTATATCAATACATACTGATACTTTCATACTAACATATTCTGCACATATGCACGCATGCATACATATATACATACATACATACATACAAGTATACATCCCTCCATACATACATACATACGAAACAACTACAGTAGTAAATGGCACATCTCTGTTCGATATAAACTGACAAATGAATACTTTTATGTCTTACTTTTAATGATGATGGAAATAAAAGCGAATTGACTTGAAAAATTGACTAACTTCTAACTGACAGTTCTAATATAAGAGTATGTTATGGTACTTTAAAACAAGATTACGAGTTAAAATGGTAGGCAAAGCTCACTCTTCTTGGTATATCTTTTTGTGTCCATTTTCTTGCAAAATATATGAGGCATGTGCGAAAGAAAGCTGTTCATGATAGAAAAGTTAGATACTTTCTAATCAAAACTAAGTAGAGTGTTGTGTCAATTTGGGAGCCTGGGTGTAGCAACAGCAATGGTGACCATAATATTGGCTAAAAATGAGCAGATGGAAATCACAGAAAAAGTCCCCCCTCCCCACCCCCAATTCAATACCATCCTGTTAGTATTGTCAACACTGATAATGATACAAAGAAAGGGTGATAGTCTACGTACCAGCCGCTTCCAGTGCCTTCTGCATTTTCACTTTGATGCTTTGGGCAGGATTCTGTGCAAAGTAGAATAGTAGAAACAAAACATGTACCTTGAAAGAGGTTAGTAGCAATTACATCTGAAGATTGTTAAACACTTTGAATTTCAACTCCATAAAAGGAAATAATTTTGAGTCATGTATAAAAGCTACATGTATGCTTATTCAAAATTGTATTGTAAAAAATTTCATCTCACAAAAGTTATCATTCACATCACCAGTGTTTTCTATAGAATAGTTATATGAATGCTAATCAAACTAGAAATGTCGCTACAGCGACTGGTTATACCCCCCGCCAAACAACATTTCATAAGCTTTGGTCAAAACAACATTTGATAAGCTTTGGTCAAAAAACTGAGGAAGTAGTTAAATCCGCAAGATCTTTCCTTGATCTTCTGCCATTAATATGCCGTTACCATGGCAACGTACTTTCGGGTACTGTCAAAAAATGCGTCTTGCACATCTACAACCAAAGGCACACATCTGTACCAAGTTTCATGGAAATTGGGCAAAAACTGAGGAAGTAGTTTGCAACACAAAATTTTCCATCATTTTGGCTCATAATATGTGAGCTGTTACCATGGCAACATACTTTTTGTCACTGTCAAGAAATGTGTCATGCTGACCTATATCCTAAGACAAACATTCAATATGAATTCCATGAGAATTTGAAAAACACTGATGAAGCAGTTTTGCCATGAAGCATTTTGCCCTATACTTTACCAATAACATGCCGTTACCATGGCAATGCACTTTTTGCCACTGCGGAAATATGTGTCTTGCACATTAACATATTCAGATGAACATCTGTACCTAACTTCATAAAAATTGATCAAAAACTGTGGGAGGAGTTCGCGACGCAAGATTTGTACCCATTTTTGCCCATAATATGCCGTTACCATGGCAACGTACTTTTGGGTACTGTCAAAAAATACGTCTTGCACATCTACAACCCAAGGCACACATCTGTGCCAAGTTTTATGGGAATCGGTTGAAAACTGAGGAAGTAGTTCGCGACGCAAGATTTGTACCCATTTTTGCCCATAATATGCCGTTACCATGGCAACGTACTTTTGGGTACTGTCAAAAAATACGTCTTGCACATCTACAACCCAAGGCACACATCTGTGCCAAGTTTTATGGGAATCGGTTGAAAACTGAGGAAGTAGTTCGCGACGCAAGATTTGTACCCATGTTTGCCCATAATATGCCGTTACCATGGCAACGTACTTTTGGGTACTGTCAAAAAATATGTCTTGCACATCTACAACCCAAGGCACACATCTGTGCCAAGTTTTATGGGAATCGGTTGAAAACTGAGGAAGTAGTTCGCGACGCAAGATTTGTACCCATTTTTGCCCATAATATGCCGTTACCATGGCAACGTACTTTTGGGTACTGTCAAAAAATACGTCTTGCACATCTACAACCCAAGGCACACATCTGTGCCAAGTTTTATGGGAATCGGTTGAAAACTGAGGAAGTAGTTCGCGACGCAAGATTTGCAACGGACCGACCGCCCGACCGACCGCCCGACCGACCGTCCGCTGATTCCTATATACCCCCTTCAAACTTCGTTTGGCGGGGGTATAATGATTGTTCAAGAGATACAGGCGTACCTTGGCTCCTCCTTGTGTGTTTCAGACTGTTCCAAAGTTACTTTCGCATGGCTAATTCTCACTCATACCCTCTGCAATGGGCATTATTTGTGCACAAAGTACTACAGCTCAAAAATGCTTGAGAATGACTCAAGGTATTTTTACAGCAAAACAGATCAGTGTCAATACTGAGCATCACATCAATTTTACATTACTACAATAATATAACCATACCCTTGTGCACACTTGCATCTTTTATTTTTTATTTTCATTTTTTTTAATCATGCCTCCATTCTAATCCACTGGGGAATATATCTTGTCTTCAGCTCCATATTTCCTCATTATGGTCGAAACAAAACCCTTAGGAGGGTTGCCAAACTTGTAAACAGCACTGCAGAATTCTGAGGGCTGAAAAGGTGCATTTTTTTGGTTTTGTTTGGGGGGGGGGGGGTGGAAAAACAGTATTTTTATCTTTCCCTCATTGGATATGTGTCGTAATACAATTTGGGAAAACCTTTTTTCTTTCCTTTCTAATACATACAGCATCCAGGGGCTCAGTGGTTTTCCCCTCAGCGGCCGTGCCTTTGCTCTGTGCCTCCTTTCTGGAACTACTCGACGCTCTGCTGCTCTGGCGGTCTCTGGAGACAGACCTGCTGCGTGACCTGCGCCTCTCCCGTGACCTTGACCTGGACGAGGAATGTGACCTTGACCTCCGGGCTCTCCTCACTGGCGGGGAGTCTGAGGGTGACCTTCACAGAGGTGAATCAAAATTACGAGCTCAACAATTATTGGTGAATGTAGTCTTAGTGCAAGAAAATTTTCAAACATGTATGTACACAAAAGGAAAGATGCTTGTATATTCGAGCATTCAGGGCACTTGAAAACATGTCAGAATATCTTCGTACACATAATCATTTCTTGATGCATAGGGTAGTGATTGGACATTGAAGACATTTATGAATAAAAACAAATGTAGAACATTGTCCAATTCTAATTCAATCTATTCAGTTTTTTAATATTTGATATACATTCAATTCAATTCAATTCAATTTAAATTTTATTTCATTTTTCGAAAAGAACATAAACATTTCACTTTCCTTGTAACAGAGAATAAAGTTGCATAAGCAAAACAAAGTAAACTGAGAAAAATATAATTGTGGAACCTTGTAATAATAATACGTTGTCATGAAAAATGAAGTGATAAAGACAAAATAACAATACGCAAACTTCAAAAAATGGAGGGACCCACTAAAAGACAAAGCTTGTAAAATGTGAGGCCCTCAGGTACAGAATGTCAAATAAAAAGATAAGCTCATGCACATTGGAAAAAAGAGTCTGGGAAAAAAATCTGAAAAAAAAAAAAATCTGGAAGCCCGCTAAAAAGACAGAGTAACAAACAGACACACATACACGCGAATAAACATTAAACGGCGGGACTGGGACGACAAAACTAATAAAGGGAAACTAAGAGATAAGACAGAATGAAAGAAGACTAACATGACAGGAAGACAATACAATGGACAAAAAGGCATAACAGATCCAGCGATCCTCGACAGAAATATATATCGAAAAAATAATGGGATGCGTGAAAAGGACACAGAAATATATGCAGAAGTAATATAAATAAAATAGTTGTAGGGGGGCCTTTATTTGCTGCATGAAGCAATTGATCATGACTAAATGGCAGTAATGTACAGTATACTGAAGTCATGTTGCATATTGTGGTAGTGTAAAATGATGATGTTCTCTGTGTTAGTAACTTGATTAGAGCACTGGGCTCCAAAAGGTCTACACATTCATCCATGACAGTTGCTTCACAGCGATTGCTCATGACCAGATGGCCGTATTGTATAGTATACTGAAGACATTGTGCATGTTGATCTTCTCTGTGTTTTAAATAGTAATATAGCACTGGGCTCAAATAGATCTATGCATTCATCTAGGATAGTTGCATCACTTTGAAGTCCAAAGGGAACAGTGCCTACCTGTGCCTGGACCTGCTCCTAGACCGACTCCTCCTGTGCCGCTTCTTGCTGGACCACGGGTAGTCCCTATCCCTAGAGCGGCTGCGAGACCTGGAGCTTGAATAGCGCCGCGAGGAGCGGTGGCTAGAGCGGGATTTCTCCCGGTCCCTGTCTCGTGATCTGCTGCGATTCCTGGAACGGGATCTGTGAGATGGACAATGAGGCACTTTTTAGAACATAGAAAAAACTTCAAAGACCTTATTTAACCTCTGCCACGGAAAGAGGTCTGTGTGCAAAATAAGTCAAAAAGTTGTGGACGGATTTGGATGAACCTTGCAGGAAAAGTTGATAATGACACAGGGGAACACATGATTAGTAGGGATTCGGGAAATTTTAGGGATTTTTTTATCTTTTTGCAGATAGGGTCAACAAATTTGGGAGTTCAAGCTGCCTGAATTAACAGGGGTGGTTTCATTCAGTCCATTGAATAAAACAAGCATGAAATAGGTACACCTTTGACATGCGCATACAGTATCAATGCACATTTGTAACTTTACATCTGTTGGCATATATGCAATCTGTCATGCGTATTTATGCAAAAGAAATATCTTTGCATTAACCAAGGTCTAAATCTAAACCACCTTTGAGAATTCGGGCCTATGGTATAAGTTTCTAAGACAAAAGGAAGAAAGAACAAATGACCAAAAAAAAAAAAAAGTTAGCAGTAAAAATAAAATGTCTTCCCCTGTACTAATGGTAATAGGAAATGATGTAATTTACAACATGTAATAAAATCATTGTTTATACATGTAATTCATAGCCTTCAAGTAATATCAAAGATCAGCTTCAATGGAAGCAATATCATTTGATAAACAAAAAGCATTTCAATAATAATTTTATTATTCATCTCAACAAGTTTTCACTGTCAGATAAAAATGCTAGAAGGTAGAAAGACATTAGGGAAGTAATATTAGTTTACACTGACACCATTGTCTTTGTTTTATTCTTACCTGGACCTATCTCGGTCCTTTGATTTCTTCTTTTGCTTGTGGCTCTTTGACGATTCTTCCCTACTTCTACTTCGACGCCTTGATCGTGATCGTGATCTACGACTGCGCGACTTGCTGTAACGCCGGTCGTAGTCACTGTCATCACTGGGGGACGTCCGTGATCGCGATCGGGATCGATGATCACGCTTGTGCTTCTTGCGGCTCCCCATTTGATACCTGTTGAACAACAGAGATTTCCATTCATTTACAATCATAATACAGCCACTGTAAGCATTCATCACACTCCCTAGCATGAATGAATTTTGGTCATGACTGGTATTGATTTAAACTATGATTTGTTCTACATTGCCATTAACCAGTTGAGGACGGACTGATTTAAGATTTTCCTACTTGTACAACATGCATTTCCCATGACTGCATGATGAGGCCTTGAGGGTTCGACGGTTGGGTTCTAGGCTTTTGGTTAGCAATAGCATTTAGGGTTGGTAATTTGGGCTTTATACGTTTGAGCAGTTTCAATACAGGGCTTTTATCATTCTTTATACGGTCAGTGTAAGCTTTTTGATATTTCATTTGGGTTACCAGGCCAAGGAGACAACTTATCTAACGTTACAGTGTATTATTTTATATCCAAACCTGAAGAAGAAGAAGAAGAAGAAGAAAAAAAAAAAAGCGATAATCTAAATTTACATTGTAACGTGAGCACTCGCTATTTCGAATAGGTGGGACTACACCATAATAACTCTCTTTCTCTGATAAGTAGCACCAACAGCTATAAGGTTATTATATAGAATAGTTGCATTACCTGCCGTTCGAGGGAATCAATTGATTCGAAGTCACGCAAACCTCGCCCAGTGGTTAGACGCTGACCATTACCGTAATTATTTTTTTCTGTCACATAATACTTTCAAATCTCCTGATTATGGGAATATCACCACCGTGTAATCACGCGTAGACTGAGCAGTAAAAACTCGGGGGCAAATTGCCCCATCTACGGCGGACGCGATCGCAGTCTCTCTATTTAATCCGGACGGGACCAGGGTCCCGTTGCATAAAACTTTTTTAGCAACCTTAAAAAATTCAGGTAGGGATTTGCCCAACCTGAATTTTTTAAGGTTGCTATCATAAGAATGTAAAATCCGTTGCATAAAAACTCTGGTAGGGAGCTTCCAACCGGAATTTTGTGATTTCAACTGGAAAAAAAATCCGGCTGGAGTTTTATGCAACGGGCCCCAGTTTGTTTCTCCTCCCCACCACTGGGGAAAATCTCTTTGATAAAATACGCAAAGAACCTCTTTTTATACGGCACTGATCCAGAGGTCACGTCATACGATGGCAGAAGGATGTAGGCCCTATCCTACTGTGTGTGGATTCAATGTTGCTGGGTTTATTTTTTCTTTCTTTTTTTTCCGTCTTTTTTTTTTGACGAAAATTTCATTTATCCAATTCTCGGGAGTGGTAGCTATAGGTTTCTCATTAGGATTTATCTTGAATCATTTTGGCATTTTTTGGCAAATTTTATAATGGCAAAAGGGCGTTCCTATCTAAAAAGTTAAACCACTTGAACATCCAGTTGGCTACGTACTTTTGGCAAGATGGTGTAACAGATAAACCATGCATCCTGCAGAATATGGGGTTATAGTGTAAATATTTTTCTTTGCAGAAAGGTGTATCTATAGATCCATCTCTTTGCTAAACTGATCAATGGGCATAATAATTTCGTATAATTCACAAGGCAAATTAAGCCTCACACTCCTTTGTCAAAATGTAGTGACCAATGGAAAGGCATTTCGTGAATTTCACTTGGTAAAAGAGTGTATCTACTATAGTATAGATAGAGCCCTTAGGATATTAGGTATAACGTTGATGTTTTGCTTGACAGAAAAGTGTATCTGTAGATAAATCCCTTTGCCAAAATGAACATTGGAAATATTTTCGTGGACTTCATTATGGGGGGGGGGGGGGGGGGGGAGTGTATAGATTCTGTCATAGCGCCCAGTCTGTGTGTCTGTGGGGGAACGCAAGCAGTCGAACCTGCCGCAGCCGATTACAAAGATTCTATGTTGTATGTACAGCCGATCGCTCGGGACCGCGTCGACATCGGCTACTAGAATTCATCCAAGTCAGAGGTAACCGTTGCGTCGGTTGGCGTCCCGGCATAGGCCTATACTAATAAAAAATCTCTTCAGTTTTTGGTGCTGTCTGTTTTATTTCCGTCATAACTGGGCTTCAATGTGCCTAACAATATTCAATAAATGCACTTGCATATAGCAATGCACCTGACTCATTGCATAACCCAATTAACAACCTATTGAATCATCTTTTTATTACAAATTTGGAAGCCCCCCCCCCCCCCCCCCATTATGGCCGACTTAAATCAAACCCAAATAATCATCCTATTATGATAAACATGTGGATTGAGTGAATGCAGCGATATTATTAGACCATAATAGGCCTTAAGTGAAAGTTTGAGGAAAATTGGATAATCCGCTTAAGAATTAATCCTTTTAAAGTTATATGTTTTTTGATTTCCCGCCATTGCTGGATGAGAAGACTACTACAGTTCATAATTACCTCGCATATTATGGAAAACATTTCAAAGAAAACATAAAGAAAAATCAATATAATATACTTTTCTAGCACTATGAAAGAACACTCGAACTGCCTCTTTCAAAAAACAGAAACAAAAAACAGGAAGAATAACATTACTCTTACAATACAAGCAGAGGGTATGCGTACTTTTTATTTAAAAAAAGATGAGGAATTTTCTTTATATTTTGTTTATAATCGTTCTCCATAATATGGTTTTTGATCTGTCGTAACCTTTTCATCCAGCTATGGCAGCATCAAAACTATAAAAATCAATTGCTTCTGAAGGATTGTCAAATTTTCCTCAAACTTTCACTGATGTACTTTACTAAAATCAAATAGATATTGCTGCATTCACGCAATCCACATGTATTTGGGGGTTCATTTCCTTTATGTCGTGTATTAATTATGTTAAAACCAATTAGGTGTATAACCGCTTGATGTTTTGTTTTGTTTTCTTTCCTTTATTTTTTTTTTTCTTATCAACATTTTCATGCGAATGTAATGACGTGTTTGATAATGTTGCGGATAGGATTGTTGTTATTGTAACACACCCATGCAATACAGAACTTTGATTCCTATATTAAATTGGTTGTATTTGTTGTGGTACTATCAATGTCATGTGCTTTTGTTTTTGTTTTGTTTTTGTTTTTTGCTTTATTTTGTTTTTGTGGTTTTTTATGTCGCTGTTTCCTAGTCTTTTTCAAATGGCATTAACTTCTAGCTAGGTTTTTATCCTTTGCCTGCGCTATAACTGGTCTTTGGTAGGGAAAAGGAGACATGAAGTGCAGATGGTTTTAACAGAAGCAACAGAGAAGAACAAGGAGGGGCGAGCTAAATATACGTTAATGTTCCGCATTTACGATTTCATTATACGATGACGGTGGTATAAAACCCAAATCACCCCCTCCCCCACCCCAAAAAGAACTGATATTACAAAAACCGCAGAACGGCTCATGTTCACCGGGAGGCCGTCGATATCATGTTCGTCAAAATGAATAAATCATATAACTGGTATTTCACTAAAGCCCATTTTAAGATGTAAAAGCGCTGATTGTCCCGCTTATACAGTCACGCTGACACTCTGGCTCGACTGAAGCGCGAATATTATAGTCCGTCGGTGCGGTCACTTACCTTTGGCATTCGCTTTACTACCGGACAAGCACTGATCAATTTAATCTTGACGGGTGTAAAAATCACATCAGATCTCAAGAGCGCTTCTGTCTTTTATACTAGCATGCTTGTCTTCTCACGCAGTGAATCTATGAATGATTGCATATTACATGTACATAATTTTATGAATATCGTATTGTAAATGGCTCCCCACCTTCACTATAATGAATTTGATAATAATATTGATCTTGACCACTGACCGAGGATCTATATTTGGCCTTTAATGCACAAAGGACATAATTTTCCAGTTTCTCTTTATCTCATTAGTTTGTCACTGGATTTACATAATGGAATTTGCAACATGACATGGACGTAAATTAGCACAGATTATTCAGTGTTTTAGTAATAGCAATAGTATCATTTTGCCTCGATGAGAGGCAATTTTGTCAATCGGTTGCAATAAGATAAGCTTAAATTCATTAATTTGAATTTGTCAGCATCAGCCACTAAAGGGGCGATCACACATCGCCGGTTTAGATGGCGGTTCATGGCGGTTCTCAAACCGCCGTGAACCGTGTCCCGATGATGGCGGAAATGACTTAAACGCGATGCGACAACGTTCTCAACACGTTTTGAACACGTCGCTAACGCCGATTGGCGCGGTAGTAACACGGATCTCCCGAATGGTGGAGGAGTCCATACCAAGCCCCTGTAGTTGGATGCAATCAGAGCCCGTTCACTCGTCTTCAATGTGTTACAACAAGGAGCGTATTGCTTTGTTAGGTACACACAATTTAAAAGAAATCGCGAAACGTTGTAACCCCTGTGTATTTACAGATTGACATAAGTGATGCAATAAGCAATTGTCTTCAAGTTTCAACATGCTTTTTTTCTCTCTCTTTTAACTTTTAAGATATCTGCACTAACTGTTATTAAACAGACATACATGTAACAGCAGAATCCAACATAGTTTACAAACTTTTCTGTTCATTTGCAGGTTTATATATCAAGTGATGTACAAGTACTTGCTTGTTTCAACATCTTTTTTTTCTCTCTTTCTTAATTAAGTTTTCATAAATCTCTAACAACAGTCAATAAAAAGACATACACATCAAAGAAGAATACAGCATATCTACATAGTTTCATGTTTATTTACAGGTTCACGTAACATAATTATGGTGTAATTTATTTTCAAGTTTCAACATCGCTTTTCCCTCTACTCTCTTAAGTTCCAACATATCTGAATCAACATGCAGTCTGAACAAAAAGGCATACATAATCACGAAAGTAGAACCCAACATATTTATACAAGTCTTCTGTGTATAACTTACAGGTTCACGTATAGCTGGCCATCTTTTAAGCTGTTAAGCTGTTAAGCTTAACAAAATCTACACACCTTTTGATTGATGTAATTGATGTACTATTCAACATACCTACTAACTTTTTGAACATTAAACTTTCTTTGTACTCTATGTGTTAAAATGAAAAAAAAAAGTAATGAAACTTTAGCATTCAATATAATAGTTACCCGATCTTGTATTATGGGTTCATCTTTGCTTCCCCCCCCCCCTCCCATTTTTTATTGCTCCGCCACGAAGTGTCGCCGGAGGCATTATTTTGTTTTAAGTTCAACATTTGCTTTTGCATGAAAAGTTATGGCGGTGTTAATACGGTATCATCACGGATCTTGCGGTGCAAACACGGAGGATGCCGTTCTTTACACGGTGTATGGCGTTTTGAACACGGTCCATTTCAAACCGTCAAGACCGCCACGAAAAATTAAACATGTTTAATTTTTCTGACGGTTCCCCGCGGTTCTCGGGGTTTATGGCGGATGGGTGATGGATGACCAGGGCTGTGAACGGTGTGAACACGGTCGTTGGCAGAGCACGGCGAATTGCCGAACCGCCATGAACCGCCATCTAAACCGGTGACGTGTGATTGGCCCTTTAGGGAAAGAACCAGCAACGCCTGTCGAGCGAAATGTCATAGGTCTGTAGGGCCATGCTTCTCAGCCTTTTTAAACCCGATCCTCACTTTGGTTCCTGCATTTCTTTTTTTCTTTTTTTAAGGGATCGTTTAGTTTTGGTTGAGACCTAACTTCAGGTTTCTAGCATTTTGGGGCAAGATAATGAGACACCTCCTATGAGATACAGTTAATGAAAGATCATGTAATTCCAAAAGGAATTAAACATTTATTTAATGAAAATTGGTTCTGAATGGATGAAATATCAAAAAAACAGAGTAATCCTAATAACAGGTGGGACCCAACTTTTATTACAATCACTTTATTTTACTTTGTTTTTGGATGTCCCAGACATTCCAAAACCGATTTCCATCAAATAAACTTGGAATTTGTCTAGAATGGTATGCTCTGTACCAACGGCGTAAATCCATACTGAGGAGTGGGGGGGGGGGGGGGGGATGGTCACCATTACCACGATTACAAGCCCATAACCGGACCGGCGCAGCCTTTTTTTTTTGGGGGGGGGGGGGGGTGGGAGAAGATTTGTGCCCCCCTATCCCCCCCCCCCCCCCACACACACACTTTACAGGGATCGGATGCCCCACTCTTTTGCATGAAATATAAAGTGGGAGAAAAGTGGCAGCAACAACATAAAGACTTTTTGTTCTTGTTGGTTTTTTTTTGTTGCTAATTGTCAGACGACTTTCGGCGGAAAATCAGACCTTAAAAGTGTGAAAACATTTTTTTTTTTAAATATCTGTGAGAGGGAGCGGAACGACCGAACGGAGGAAGGGTGTGTATGGGGGGGGGGGGGGTATCCTTCTCCCACACGAGGAAGATTTTGCATTTTCAGACCTGAAATTCAGCGATCTGGTGCTCACCGTTTGGTGAAAATTTTGTTTTCTTTTCCTTAAAAAAACACTAAGAAAATGAAATATTCACAATATATTATTGAATGACAAAATCGTGGTATTTCAGCTCTTGCTGTGCGACATCACTGTGAAGGCCTACTAAATAATGGGGCCTATCATCGGCGTAGGCAGGATTTGATCTTAGGAGGAGCGGTTAAGTGAGGGAACGAGTCAAGCGAGGGGGGAGGGTATGGTAGGGGGGTTCCCCCTCCTACGGTGAAATCACTTTGCGTTCAAAATTTTGAAATTTTTCAGTTCAAAACCTGCCGTTTGTAGCTATATTCTTCGCTTTGGAAATTAAGGGGGGCACACCAGGCGCAACTGCTGTCAATCACCGGCAGCATCATCAGGAGAATGGCATAGCGATTAAATGCGAGCGAGCAGAGCGAGCGAGCATGAAAATTTTAACATTTTACAGTCTAAAAACTGCCGTTTGTAGCTATACTTTTTCGCATTGGAAATTAAGGGGGGCCGCATCAGGCACAACTGCTGGCAATTACTGGCAGCAACATCAGGAGAATGGCATAGCAGTTAAATGCGAGCGAGCGGGGCGAGCGAGCTTGAAAATATTGACATTTTACAGTCCAAAGACTGCCGTTTGTGGCTGTATTTTTTCGCTTTTGAAAATTATGGGGGCACACCGGGCGAAACTGCCGGCAATCTGGCAGCAACATCAGAATGGCATAACGATTAAATGCGAGCGAGCGAAGCGAGTGAGCTTGAAAATGTTGATATTTTACAGTCCCACATGTCCTCTGTGGCTGTACTAGTAATTTTTTGCTTTAGAAATTAAGGGGGGGGGGGGGGGCGCACCGGGCGAAAACTGCTGGCAATTACTGGCAGCAACATCAGGAGAATGGCATAGCAGTTAAATGCGAGCGAGCGGGGCGAGCGAGCTTGAAAATTTTGACATTTTACAGTCCAAAGACTGCCGTTTGTGGCTGTATTTTTTCGCTTTTGGAAATTATGGGGGCACACCGGGCGCAACTGCCGGCAATCGGGCAGCAACATCAGAATGGCATAACGATTAAATGCGAGCGAGCGAAGCGAGTGAGCTTGAAAATTTTGATATTTTACAGTCCCACATGTCCTTTGTGGCTGTACTAGTAATTTTTCGCTTTGGAAATTAAGGGGGGGGGGGGCGCACCGGGCGAAAACTGCTGGCAATTACTGGCAGCAACATCAGGAGAATGGCATAATGATTAAATGCGAGCGAGCGAAGCGAATGAGCTTGAAAATTTTGACATTTTACAGTCCTAAAAACTGCCGTTTGTGGCTGTATTTTTTCGCTTTGGAAATTAAGGGGGCGCACCGGGCAAAAACTGTTGACAATTACTGGCAGCAACATCAGGAGAATGGCATAATGATTAAATGCGAGCGAGCGAAGCGAGCGAGCTTCAAAATTTTGACATTTGACAGTCCAAAAACTGCCATTTGTCGCTATATTTTTCGCTTTTTAAATTAAGGGGGCGCACCGGGCGAAAACAGCTGGCAATTACTGGCAGCAACATCAGGAGAATGGAATAATAATTAAATTCGAGCGAGCGAAGCGAGCGAGCTTCAAAAATTTGACATTTGAAAGTCTCCAAACTGCCGTTTGTCGCTATATTTTTCGCTTTGGAAATTAAGGGGGGCGCACCTGCTCACAACTGCCGGCAATTACTGGCAGCAACATCAGGAGAATGGCATACTGATTAAATGCTAGCGAGCGAAGCGAGTGAGCTTGAAAATTTTGACATTTCCAGTCCTAAAAACTTTTGGAAATTATGGGGGCACACCGGGCGAAACTGCCGGCAATCTGGCAGCAACATCAGAATGGCATAACGATTAAATGCGAGCGAGCGAAGCGAGTGAGCTTGAAAATTTTGATATTTTACACTCCCACATGTCCTCTGTGGCTGTACTAGTAATTTTTCGCTTTAGAAATTAAGGGGGGGGGGGGCGCACCGGGCGAAAACTGCTGGCAATTACTGGCAGCAACATCAGGAGAATGGCATAGCAGTTAAATGCGAGCGAGCGGGGCGAGCGAGCTTGAAAATTTTGACATTTTACACTCCAAAAACTGCCGTTTGTGGCTGTATTTTTTCGCTTTTGGAAATTAAAAAAAAATTTCGCTTTTGAAAATTTGACAAGTCCCCAAACTGCCGTTTGTCGCTATATTTTTCGCTTTGGAAATTAAGGGGGGCGCACCTGCTCACAACTGCCGGCAATTACTGGCAGCAACATCAGGAGAATGGCATACTGATTAAATGCTAGCGAGCGAAGCGAGTGAGCTTGAAAATTTTGACATTTCCAGTCCTAAAAACTTTTGGAAATTATGGGGGCACACCGGGCGAAACTGCCGGCAATCTGGCAGCAACATCAGAATGGCATAACGATTAAATGCGAGCGAGCGAAGCGAGTGAGCTTGAAAATTTTGATATTTTACACTCCCACATGTCCTCTGTGGCTGTACTAGTAATTTTTCGCTTTAGAAATTAAGGGGGGGGGGGGCGCACCGGGCGAAAACTGCTGGCAATTACTGGCAGCAACATCAGGAGAATGGCATAGCAGTTAAATGCGAGCGAGCGGGGCGAGCGAGCTTGAAAATTTTGACATTTTACAGTCCAAAGACTGCCGTTTGTGGCTGTATTTTTTCGCTTTTGGAAATTATGGGGGCACACCGGGCGCAACTGCCGGCAATCGGGCAGCAACATCAGAATGGCATAACGATTAAATGCGAGCGAGCGTACTAGTAATTTTTCGCTTTGGAAATTAAGGGGGGGGGGGCGCACCGGGCGAAAACTGCTGGCAATTACTGGCAGCAACATCAGGAGAATGGCATAGCAGTTAAATGCGAGCGAGCGGGGCGAGCGAGCTTGAAAATTTTGACATTTTACAGTCCAAAGACTGCCGTTTGTGGCTGTATTTTTTCGCTTTTGGAAATTATGGGGGCACACCGGGCGCAACTGCCGGCAATCGGGCAGCAACATCAGAATGGCATAACGATTAAATGCGAGCGAGCGTACTAGTAATTTTTCGCTTTGGAAATTAAGGGGGGGGGGGGCGCACCGGGCGAAAACTGCTGGCAATTACTGGCAGCAACATCAGGAGAATGGCATAGCAGTTAAATGCGAGCGAGCGGGGCGAGCGAGCTTGAAAATTTTGACATTTTACAGTCCAAAGACTGCCGTTTGTGGCTGTATTTTTTCGCTTTTGGAAATTATGGGGGCACACCGGGCGCAACTGCCGGCAATCGGGCAGCAACATCAGAATGGCATAACGATTAAATGCGAGCGAGCGAAGCGAGTGAGCTTGAAAATGTTGATATTTTACAGTCCCACATGTCCTTTGTGACTGTACTAGTAATTTTTCGCTTTGGAAATTAAGGGGGGGGGGGCGCACCGGGCGAAAACTGCTGGCAATTACTGGCAGCAACATCAGGAGAATGGCATAATGATTAAATGCGAGTGAGCGAAGCGAATGAGCTTGAAAATTTTGACATTTTACAGTCCTAAAAACTGCCGTTTGTGGCTGTATTTTTTCGCTTTGGAAATTAAGGGGGCGCACCGGGCAAAAACTGTTGACAATTACTGGCAGCAACATCAGTAGAATGGCATAATGATTAAATGCGAGCGAGCGAAGCGAGCGAGCTTCAAAATTTTGACATTTGACAGTCCAAAAACTGCCATTTGTCGCTATATTTTTCGCTTTTTAAATTAAGGGGGCGCACCGGGCGAAAACAGCTGGCAATTACTGGCAGCAACATCAGGAGAATGGAATAATAATTAAATGCGAGCGAGCGAAGCGAGCGAGCTTCAAAAATTTGACATTTTACAGTTCCCAAACTGCCGTTTGTCGCTATATTTTTCGCTTTGGAAATTAAGGGGGGCGCACCTGCTCACAACTGCCGGCAATTACTGGCAGCAACATCAGGAGAATGGCATACTGATTAAATGCTAGCGAGCGAAGCGAGTGAGCTTGAAAATTTTGACATTTCCAGTCCTAAAAACTGTCGTTTGTAACTATATTTTCGCGTTGGAAATTAAAGGGGGCGCACCGGGTGCACCTGCTGTCAATCACTGGCAGCAACATCAGGAGAATGGCATAGCGGGTAAATGCGAGCGAGCGGAGCGAGCGAGCTTTAAAATTTTAACATTTTACACTCCAAAAACTGCCGTTTGTAGCTATATTTTTCGGGGCGAGCGAGCTTGAAAATTTTGACATTTTACAGTCCAAAGACTGCCGTTTGTGGCTGTATTTTTTCGCTTTTGGAAATTATGGGGGCACACCGGGCGCAACTGCCGGCAATCGGGCAGCAACATCAGAATGGCATAACGATTAAATGCGAGCGAGCGAAGCGAGTGAGCTTGAAAATTTTGATATTTTACAGTCCCACATGTCCTTTGTGGCTGTACTAGTAATTTTTCGCTTTGGAAATTAAGGGGGGGGGGGCGCACCGGGCGAAAACTGCTGGCAATTACAGGCAGCAACATCAGGAGAATGGCATAATGATTAAATGCGAGCGAGCGAAGCGAATGAGCTTGAAAATTTTGACATTTTACAGTCCTAAAAACTGCCGTTTGTGGCTGTATTTTTTCGCTTTGGAAATTAAGGGGGCGCACCGGGCAAAAACTGTTGACAATTACTGGCAGCAACATCAGGAGAATGGCATAATGATTAAATGCGAGCGAGCGAAGCGAGCGAGCTTCAAAATTTTGACATTTTGACAGTCCAAAAACTGCCATTTGTCGCTATATTTTTCGCTTTTTAAATTAAGGGGGCGCACCGGGCGAAAACAGCTGGCAATTACTGGCAGCAACATCAGGAGAATGGAATAATAATTAAATGCGAGCGAGCGAAGCGAGCGAGCTTCAAAAATTTGACATTTTACAGTTCCCAAACTGCCGTTTGTCGCTATATTTTTCGCTTTGGAAATTAAGGGGGGCGCACCTGCTCACAACTGCCGGCAATTACTGGCAGCAACATCAGGAGAATGGCATACTGATTAAATGCTAGCGAGCGAAGCGAGTGAGCTTGAAAATTTTGACATTTCCAGTCCTAAAAACTGTCGTTTGTAGCTATATTTTCGCGTTGGAAATTAAAGGGGGCGCACCGGGTGCACCTGCTGTCAATCACTGGCAGCAACATCAGGAGAATGGCATAGCGGTTAAATGCGAGCGAGCGGAGCGAGCGAGCTTTAAAATTTTAACATTTTACACTCCAAAAACTGCCGTTTGTAGCTATATTTTTCGCTTTTGTTTGTCCCACTTTTATTTGAGAACCATCCCCCCCCCCCATCGACGCCTCTATACATATTAGGTTGCTTTTGTTAAGTGAAAGATCTGCTGCACACTCTTTGATAAATTAATGAATATACGTCTATGTCAAAAGTGTACAAAGTTTATCCCTTATCCTGTATAGCGGACCTTTTGCATGTTCATGATTGCAATACAATGATCTGTTGCATAGTGCTGGCGATATTTGGACAATTTTCCATTAAGAAAGTTCGAGATTTGTCCTCATCTCGGGAATTGCTTGGGGGATAAATGATTTGTCTGTCTAAACACTTCCTTTGGGGCGGGGCAAATGCCCCTTTGCCCCCCATAGATTCGACGTCCCTGATCTTCCCTTGGTATGCCCATAGATGTATCCTGACTGAGTCATCAGTCACTGTCGTTTCTCATGAATGATTCAGGAAATGGAGGGGGTTCAATTACGGCGATAAAGTTGTTGTTATTGTTTGTTTGTATGTTTTCGTACATATTTTGCAGATGGTCCCCAGTTACTCGCGTCATAGCATGTTTATATGTAGACCTATACTATTTGACGTTGTCAACGCCTGAGCCATACCTTACAGTGTATGTCGATGTTACTTTCTTCGCGAGCGAGCGCTTGAGAAAATTATACATTTTCCTACAAGATAGAATACTGTTCAGCTCTGTTACCTGTCTGAAGGCCGGCGTACAAACGTCATGCAACATGCCAAAATTGATACAATCACACTTCTGCTTCCTCCATTTTTCCCCTCAAAATTCAGGGGGGATGATTGTACAGGCCATCCCCCCCTCCTCCATTTCAGGGGGGGATATATCCCCCCCCCCCATCCCCCCGGGATTTACGCCCATGCGTCTGTACTATTTCATAAGGGGTTTCTTGGTATCTCGCAGAAAGTTACAAGTCCAATCATCTCTTCCACCAATACTGTACCATCCCTTTAATTCCCAGATAGATAGAAAGTACGAATCTTCTTTAATTCGTTTTTGGCCGACATCTCGGCACACCATGACAGAGCATTGCGGTCCACCGATGGGCCGAGGCCCACTCGATGAGAAGCACTGGTCTAGTGGATGCGACGCCTGTCACTGCTTGTCTAGCATTATTGAGTAGGTTGTGGGTTCAAATCCAGCCACAATATGTATGCCCACGATTTTTAGCATGGCTTCTATTCAAGCCTTGAAAATATTCTGTCCGCCAGTTGCGATGAAATAATTCTACGCAAAAAACAACAACAACAACAACAAATAACCAAACAAAAATACGAAAGCATTGTAGGTTGAGATGACTCACAAGTCTGCATTATTATTTGGGTATCTGATCTAAAAGTAGAATTCATTTCATTTGAATATTTTCTCCAGAAGATTGATAGCTATTGTATCCGAGAGGCAAAGAAACCACACCTTCAGTGAGCCAATTAACAAAAGATCTAATTTGACACTCGTCATAAAGTGCTACAGGTTAATTGTGATGATATAATTTTGCCCCTCTTGTATACATTATGTCCCACACAGTGACTGTGGTGGTGCTCAATCTTTACAGGGGTGTGTATTACCCCACCTACGTTCACTTGAGACGTAGACCCTACTTCATCTTTGTCTCCTGTCTGTTGCATTATACGCCTCAACGTCGATGTCGTTTTCTTTGCTGACTTTTACCTAGAATTCTGACTAGCAGCTTGAATGATGCAGCATGCCACGTTTACGTATAATGGGCACTCCCTTAAAGGACAAGTTCACCTTCATAGACATGTGGATTTTGTGAATGTAGCAATATTAGTAAAACACATCAGTGAAAGTTTGAGGAAAATCGGACAATCCGTTCAAAAGTTATGAATTTTTGAAGTCACAAATGTACAACGATATAAAGAAAGTATAAAGAAAATTTAACATGTTTTCACTTTTCTCGCATAACAAAAGAACACTTGACTTCTCTCTTTCAGAAAGCAGGGGGAATAATATTACCCTTAACATACGTCAGTAGCAAGTTGAAAAGATATGCACTTCATTCAAAAAGTAAAGTTTTGTGAAATTCTCTTTTTATTTTCCTTATATCGTTGTACGCATGTGACATCATACACTATGATAGTCTTCTCATCCAACAGTGGCTGCGCAGATACTACAAAAATTCATAACTTTTGAACGGATTGTCCGATTTTCCCCAAACGTTAACTGATGTGTTCTGCTAATATTGTTGCCTTCACTCTCTCCACATGTATATGAAGGTGGACTTGTTCTTTAATCAACTATGCCCTCAAGAAATTATTTCCTAATAGCTGTCAGTGACTGAAACTAGATATGAAATCACTCAGTTAGACATAGAAATGCTCTCTTATAATATAGTTAATAGTTAATCAATTTTGACAGACATTTACACACCTCCATACGCGCATATCACACCAAACACGATGTCCGCACATACATAACACAGGTTGATATCTATATCAATGTTATATATCTGTGACATTGATACTGATATCATAATTATTGTTGTATGTCTCTTCTATACGTCTATCATTGATATCTATGTATCTGTTTTACCTCTGCTGTAATTATATATATAATATGCATTCTATGTACTAGTATGTACCGATGAAATGTGAAAGCATGCAAAGAAATATCCAGAAATTGACAATAAAGTTGAATTGTATTGTTTGAATTGAATTGAATTGAATTGAATCGCATCAAATTAAACTGAATTGAATATGATTACAAACAGAATAGATATCACAAAATGTTTACAGGATCATGATTTGGTTTTGAACCCATTTTATAAAGCTGCATCGTCTACGTTAAACAGAAAAGCAAAATTAGTTTCAGTTTCCGTTTCAGTAAGTTTTATTTCTCCACTTGTATAAAACACGAATAAGTATGACAATATCAAACATATTCACAAGTCATGGGCATAAAAGGGAGTTCTCAGTACCTAATCATGTGAATAACACATGTATTTCATTATTACACTCAAGGGCGAAGGGAAAAATGTAATAATGGTACAATATGTGTGTTTGCAAATAATGATAATTGCACAGATGAAAGAAACAGAAATTAAAGAAACAAAATAGATGAAATAATTCAGTTTATTGAAACAATTGACATAATATTATTTTTATACCAACATTACGTGCGTGAACGTAAGAGGTAGTCGTGTGTAATAGTTAATTGAGTGAGTTAGCTATGCAGCAAGAAATGCTTAAATGTTTATCCATATATGACATAAGTTCATAATTATTCTTTATTTACCAACAATTTATTGATTTTAACAAATTAAATGTGTAACAATAGTTCCACATATTCCCAAGATTGACTAATGTGACTGTCGAAAACTAACCATTTGTGTGTGTGTATGTGTGTGTGTGTGCGTGTGTGTGTTCATTCATGCATGAATCGAGAGATCACTTTCATTTTCACACAGAAGTTGGTTAATCTAGTGTAGAAACAACCCCCTGCCTTTGCCTGCAATGTTGATCTGTACACCACCCTTTTCAATAAAAGCAAACTGAAACAGAAACGGTTAACTAGGGGCTGAGTTACTTGTTTTGTGTTTGTACTATCTAGTGGCGGATCCAGAGGGGGCGCACCGGGCGCGTGTCCCTCTGTATTTGTTGTTAAAACAAAAGAAATAAAAGGAAAAAATGAGATGAAACCCGAAAGTAGCACCAGAAATATTGTTATGCATAGCGCCCACCCCCCCCCCTTTATGGAATTCCTGGATCCACCCCTGCTATCTATCTATATTCATACCATGACACGTTTCCAACGATTCATCCGTCTGCCTATCAATCCATCCATCCACCTACCCATCTATATTTAGATATTACGTCAGAACCTCTCCCTACCTTCCGTTCCCCTCCCACTCTAAATCGGTAGATGATTTGACGTGGATCTGTCGTGGATTGAAGGCAAAAGTGGAACTAAGAAGATAATCAGACAGAAACTGTAACGTGTCGTCCTGATGGAAACAGAAGAGTCCAACCACATTTTGCTTCTCTTTGCAATCGGTTTAAAGTTTAAGGCCAATATTGGTATGTATTGTATAGAAACTTTAGGATGGATAATAAAAGGGTTGGGATTTCCGTAAAGTCCGTACCTACAGGCGTCTCGCTTGATAATAATTGCGCAAACAAGACTGTCTTTGCCGCTGTTAATACTTTGAAAGGTATGGCAAAATAAGTTGGCATCCTCCCCCTCCAACCCACACAATCTCGCAATGGCGCTAAACCAGTACACATAGAAACCGCTTGTGATACCTTGGACTTTTACACTTTCCCTGATAATCATCAAATGCCACGGACAACAGATAACAGCATACTACTCAAGGACTCAAGTACAGGCTCGCCCCCAACGGCCACTTAGCACGTACCACTTTCCGGTACATCCAAAGTTTGAAGTAAACCGAAGCCCAAATTTACATGTGGTTTGCGCTAAAGCAGCAATATCAATAGAACACATAAATAAAAGTTTGAGGAAAATTGGGCAATCCTTTTTAAAGTTATAATTTTTTTTTTTAGAGTTTGCATGCCGTCATCGCTGGATATTAAGGAGACAACCACACTCTTTTTGAAATTTTCTATCAATGAATTAGCACTTCACTTACTAGTACTTCTTTCAGAAAGTATGGGGAAAAATAACACTCTTACAGTTAACTAATTATGTCAGTGACTAGTCGATGCAATGCAGTCAAGGGCGCCGGAAGCGGGGGGGGGGGGGGGGGGGGGGGGCAGGGGTGGCACTTGCCCCCCCCCCCCCCCCCCCCCACAAAATGTTGGGGGGGGGGGGGGCAAAACGAGTTTTTGCCCCCCCAAAGTGCCCCCTGTAACAAATAATTAATCACTGATTTAAAGACCAAAATGAACAATAAAGGCATATTTCTTGTCTAAATGTTGTAATTTCATAACTGAAAATGCAAAAATTTTCGCCCCTAATGGGGCGAAGATTATAATACACTAACAACATACATTATTGTATCTATACACTAATAGTAACTTATGAGTAAATTTAGTGTATAGATGGTAGCCTCGTGTCCTCGAGTGTGCCCGCTGAAACATACCTTTAGTAAACCTTATTTCTTTTTCTTCTTTGCTTTCTAGCAGTATAAGAATATTTTGATTGTTCGAACGATGCGATCACGTTTAAGCTTTTAATGAGTACATTTCAGATAAATTGCAAAGTAAAAGTGGCTCGCTCGTTCTGCCCGTACTATAGTAAAATGAAAAGTTTTCATAAGTTATTATAGTCCTTCGCAGTGATTTCTTTTACTATGTTTAATTCCTCAGAAATTCAATTTAAAATGCTCTATAAAAGCGACTTTTATACTCTGTTTTTACAAAAAGTCCCTACCGTGGGAGGGGGTATCCCCCTCCCACACCCTCCCCCGCTCGGTCGCTTCGCTCCTTCGACGAGGATCTCACACCATCACATAATATACCCCCCGTATGTTAAGATCATAGTCCTTCCAACTGATTTTTTTCAATATGTTAATTCCCTAGAAATTTGCTTTTAAATGTTCTATATACGCGACTTTTATACTCTGTTTTTACAAAAAGTCCCTACCGTGGGAGGGGGTATCCCCCTCCCACACCCTCCCCCCGCTCGGTCGCTTCGCTCCCTCGCCGAGGATCTTGCACCATCACATTATTAATGTACTCCAGTATATTATGATCATAGTCCTTCCAACTGATTTTTTTCAATATGTTAATTCCCTAGAAATTTGCTTTAAATTCTCTATAAACGCGACTTTTATACTCTGTTTTTACAAAAAGTCTCTACCGTGGGAGGGGGTATCCCCCTCCCACACCCTCCCCCGCTCGGTCGCTTCGCTCCCTCGCCGAGGATCTCACACAATCACATTATTATGTACTCGGCCGTATGTAATAATCATAGTCCTTCGCACTGATTATTTTTCACTATGTTTAATTCCTTAGAAATTTGCTTTTCTTGAAGTGGTCTATAAACGCGACTTTTGTACCCTGTTTTACAAAAGCTCCCTACAGTGGAGGGGGGGGGGGGGTATCCCCCTTTCCACCCCCCCCCCTCACTCGCTTTGCTCCCGCGCCGAGGATCTCACATTGTCACTAATGTGCCCCCGTTGAGATTTTGCCCCCCCCCCCCACCAAACAAACAAACAAAAAAACAAAAAACAAAAAACAAACCAGAAGTGTTCCGGCGCGCTTGTGTGTACTCTTCATGAAAATTAGATTTTGTGGAATTCTCCTCATATTTTCGTAAGAATTGTTGTCTAAAATTACGTCATTAATGTATGATTCAATGTTAGTGTAGCAGTTTCCTTACCAGGCGATGACAGGGCTGCTTTAAAACTTCATAACTTTTGTATCGATTGTCCGAATTGCCTCAAACTTTCACTGAAGTATTTTACTAAAATTGCTGCCTTTACCTAATCCACATTGATATCAAAGCTTTGGATTCCTTTATATCAATTCTCGGCCGGTGTGATACCAACGAAAATGACATCTTTTGTATCATTGCTGCAGGGGTGGATCCAGGAATTTAGTAAGTGGGGGAGGGGGACAAAATATTTCTGGTGCTACTTCATTTCATTTCTTTTCGTTTAACAAAAAAAAAAAGAAAAAAAAAAGACACTCCTGGTTTGCCCCCCCCCCCCCCCCCCTCTGGATCCGCCACTGTTGGTGCATTATCATATTCGGGATAGGAATGGGAGTGACAATGTAAAATGATAATCAAAATAGGGGTATTTACTTCCACTTGTTGACTTTTGTTGTTGGATACAACATGGCATGGACGGTGTCAAGTGAATAACAAACGCAAACACATGCAGGACAGAATCAGGAGTACGCACCCAAAATTCATTCAAACACAAGTCATATTTCTCACAAAAATGGCATGCAGTGCAAGCCCAAGTAAACGCCTACTCCGCACGCGCATACAAATTTCGAGCCTCTTACGCAATTTCAGGCATCGCTTCCAAAATTAAGGAGCTTTAGATTTTGTCGCGCGGACTTTTGAGCCGACGCTTGCGCTGGACGTTCTCCTCTCCCCGCGTCGTGTGGAAAAGTAGCTTTAGATTACGCTGGGACGCAACGTATAAAAAATAAGATCGCACACCCATATTAGTAGAGCAGATAAGCCGAAGAATTGTGCAAAATTTGACTAAAGCATGAAACTTTCACCATTGTTAGTACATGCTATAAGATTAATTTTAAGATCGGGAGGTAAGTCTGAATTGACCTCTGATGACCTCTAGAGGTCAATGACCTCAAAATCTAAGAAAATTGATATTTTGCGCCATTGGTTAATGATAAACACAGTAATGATGTACTAAAACTTAATATTTGTCACAGTGAAATTGTCTTTATGTTCCATAGAGCCCTGACAGGTTTCTATCTTTGACCTCTGATGACCTTCAGAGGTCAATGACCTAAAAATGTCAGAAAATTGATATTTTAATGCGTCACTCATAACTGAAACACGATAATTATGTACTAAAAACTAATTTTTGTAAGAGGAATTGCCTCAATGTTCCACTGAGCCTTTCGAGTCAGATTTCTACCTTTGACCTCTGATGACCTCAGATGACCTATGATGAGGCCAATGACCTCAAAATGTCAGAACATTGATATTTGGTGCAATTGGTTGATGACAAACATGATTTAGATGTTATATTCATTTGTATTACAATTGAATTGTTTTCCTATTCCACAGAGCAAGAGAAATTACTCACGTGTCTCTACCTTTGACCTCTGAGGAAGGTGACAGGTCAATGACCTCAAAATATCAGAATATTGATATTCTATGTATAGTCAGTGGTCAACTTTGTAATACCCGATGTGCAACTGAGGTCACATGTGTAGGCTTACCTGTATTGATGTTTGGCTTCAGTGGTGTAATCGTAAATGCTTAATCATGTACAAATCACGCATTGATGTTTTGATCAAAGTATATATGCATATTCCACAGAGCATTGGTTTATAGTAACAGGTCTCTGAAATGTGAGAGGTCAATTACTTCAGAAATAAAGCTTATGTTTCTTGAGTGATGACAGTGACCTCAAATACAACTGTTATGTTTGGGTTAGTTATGTAGACTAGCAAATATGGCCATTATCTCGACACTCGAGGAAAACAAGGCCCACGAGACTGATATACAGAGTGTTTAATCTATTCAGTGTAAGTCTCATAGATCTTTTCCCCCATTTTGTCGGACTCATTATGGGACTGGTTTGCCTAAGTGTCAAGCTCATGGGCAATATTTGCATAGTTTCCAGCTGGTGGGCCTGTATTGGCCAGTGTAAAGCTGGTGGGTTGTTACAGTATGACTGCGATGAATGACTCATGGTCCTGGAGTATACAGTCCACAGCTGCGACATCATGGACCATCTTGAAAACTTCGACATACTGTGAGGCCCAACATGCATTCCACATGAAGCAATCCTGTGTATTGCAACTAGCTATTGCCACCCGAGACCTACCCAGGGAATAGATAAGCATTTGTGGCAAACCATGGAGAAAGCGGATTGTGCAAAATATTTTGGAGTTCCAATAGGAGGCTCAGCTGGAATCAAATCGCCACAGCAGCTTAAAAAGGTTATACTTTAACCAAAGACTCTCTCCAGACGAAGATACGAGTATCATAAAGTTCAGGTGTTTTGCTACTCCATGCCGCTCAGGACTGTCCTGGAATATGCATGCATCATCCTGGGATCTATTCACCCAGGTGAAACATCATGAAGTTTGGAATGATCCAGAGAAGATATGCACTCTTTAGCTGCAATGACCATCATATGCAAAACAAGCAGTGTTACAGCCACACTTGAAAAACAAAACAAAGCAAAACAAAACAAAACTACAATGGCAATCCCAGTAAGAAAATACAGCTCAGGCAAATTCAGCGATGATGTTCTGCATCAAGAACCCCACAATATCCATTCCGCAGGAAGTTGTGGCTCTATTGCTGCATTCTTCAAAAAGGGCAAATGACCAAAAATGTCAGGCATCATTTGCAAGAACACAAAGTAGGCCTACTCCCAAAAAAGGTGGCGGCTACTCTCGGCCACTGTCTCTTGTATCTCTTTGAAACACTTCAGGAGAGAGATACTCAATATTCAGCTCTGTTATTAAAGATACATATATCTCTCTTTCTGTTTTTGCATTTGTTTGTTGTTTTTTGCTTCATATAGCTCTTTGGATACCTTCTTTAACCAATTAAGAAAAGGCTCCATGGCAGAATATTACAAGATTACATAGTATAATGAAGAAGAAGAAGAAGAAGAAGAAGAAGAAGAAGAAGAAGAAGAAGAAGAAGAAGAAGGAGAATAGGAAACGAGATCTGCTGTCAATGATGCAGAGCCAATACCAATCAGTTCCATGGCAGATCTTAGTCGGCACTGCAAAGGTTTGGATGTCTCTCTCTGTTGACAAAGGATATTCTAAAGCTACAAGTAAGTCCATGGGGTGGTTTACATTGTCTGGGCATAAAGGGTTGGTTGGGTATATGAGGATATGATGCTTTGTTATAACAATTAGGTCTGAGATATCTATTTTTTATGTTTGTTTTGACCATCCCGCATGGATCTCCAACAAAAAGGAATGATAATGTGTTAGACCCAGCCGCCACCGTGTTTTTTCAATAGATTTTGATATTACAATGTAGTTGAGAAAAAGTAACCGCTCATTGTCCTAGATGGAAGTCAAAATTGAACTGTGTGTGGAATACTCTGCATACAATTTTGGACACACACGCACACACAATTTTTTTTTTAAATATAATTATTATTTCATAAGCAGCAGGCCATTACAAACCAAAAGAAACCAGACATCAATATTCTTACATTTTGATGCATATCTTTCAATATCCTCCAGAGGTCAGAGGATCATCGCTAATGTTCATGTGAAATGAGTACACGCCTTTTGAATTGCTCACTTTTATTGCTATAGAAATACACAATATGTGCATCATGTCAATCATTAAATATTGTATCAGTTTCATTTTCAGTCTTGGATTATTTTTTCTATGTACAAATAAAATCGTGGCAAAGTAAACAACTTTCACATCAAAATATAAACGAGAATACTAAAAAAGAAATAGATGTAATAACGTGCAAGGCAAATACCAGGCCTACATCATCTTAAGGTATACAGGTGAAGGAAATCACCTTATTGATAAACAATTTACTTGACTGGGATAGCGACCACTGAACAATGTTGTTTCTTAAAACTCTCTCTTCTTTTCAACAAGTGGAATAAAACACATGCACATACCGGGGCATTAGTTTGGAGGAGGGGTGGGGTGGTGGCAGGGATAGTTGACCCCCACCCCATTAAATTCTGAGATGTGGACTATGCTTTGTTGGTAGTTTTTGTTGTTGTTTTTTGTTTTTTGCTTTTTTTTAATTCTGAAATGCAAAATCTCCCTTCTGTGAGAGGGGATATCTCCTTTCGATAGACTCCTTCCCCCTGCTTGGTTCCTTCCACAGATATAACATACTTTGGGGAATGATAATTTCCCTTATTCTATGAAAAATGTTTTTAAGAGATATTTTTATTTGAATTCCAAAGATGAAAAGGCTTTCCTATATATGCACGATTGTTCATTTTGGAGGGCAAGAGACATTTGCCCCGCCTCCCGAGAAAATATGGGAGGGGGAATGGTGGGGACATAAAACTTTGCCTCCAAGTATTTCCTGAGATTGAGATTTTTTTCTTCACTTTTTTGACAGAAAATGAATTGTCACTGAACATTTAGCTATAGTATGCACCAGATTAAAAGGCAGAATCTCCTTTGCATACCCCCTCCCCCACACTATCTTTCGTTATGTCCCCTTCCATATACGCTCAGTGCTTTTGTCCCATTTTTGTTTTATATCATCACAAAGTATGTACTAGATCTTTAATTTCAGTTCCGACATATTAAAGAAAATCCCTCTTGTTGGAGGGGGTAGTGTATCTTTCAATTAACAATCCCTCCTCGGTTTCTACCCTTAGATTTGGTACACTCCTTTTACTGATAATTTCCCAAATATTCCATCATAAATGTGTATACTAGATTTTTTTTTTTTTTACACTTCTATTCTTACTGCAAAGGCTCCCTCGCATGGGAAGGATTGGGGGACAGCCCCTTTCATACCCTCCTCTCGCTGTATCAACCTCTCCTCCATGCATTGATTATGGCTACACATTTGGGTATGGACTTTTTTTTTCCAAAATGGTAGTTCAACCAAGAGTGGCACGAGATCATTGAATTGCAAACAAAAGAATGCAAAAGCTCCATTATGTGGGAGGGGGATACCTCCATCCACATCCTTCTGTCGATTGGTCTTCCTCCATAGATGGCTGACTTACTACACCTTTTTGATACAAATTTCGAGGTATTCCTTCAAAAGTGCCTGTGTGCCAGGTCGTTGAATCTCATTTCTCAAAATACAAGAGCTCTGTCGAATGGGAGTGGAATACCCTACCCTCGCCAACGTTGCGCTTCCGGGGTTCCCATCCATATAGACTTGGTACACCTTAGTGATCCATAATTTTCCAAATATTCCCCAAAACGTATGCATCAGATTCTTAACAAAAAAAACAAACAAACTTCGTCTTTGGGAGGAGGGTATATAGGTGAGATGCGCCCACACCCCATCAACTTCCGTATAAGTGATGACGCTCACATTAAACAAGAGCTACACTGAATCACTGATTTCAGGTCTAAACCTGCAAAAATCCAATCCCCCACCCACATCCTCCCCCTCCACTTCATTCCTTTGCACCATGAACTTATGCTTTTACATATTTTCCAAGTTCCCCCCCCCCACGTGAAAACAGATCGACATCCCTTGCTCTGTGCACATACCCGACTTAGATAATTGCCTGAAAAGTTCTGCGGAATGAGTAGCCACTTTTTTGGTAACAGAAATGCATGGTTTGTAAGCCCTACATTATAAACAATTATTAACTATTAACTATCGCAATATCAATATTAACATCCTCACATTTCATTCGAGGTATTTGACCTTGTGTGATTTTCGTAGGTGAACGGTAATGGCTCGTTAATAAACAGGGCCTACGAGTGCTCTCTAAAACATCATCATGTTTACCATTGATGATGCCAAACTATTCTGATACTTTGAGGTCATTGACCTCTCGAGATCATCAGAGGTCAAAGGCAGAAACTCGTCTGTGTGCCTTGGAATATGAAGACGATGTCATTGTACACAGATATGCTTGTTTTGTACATCCTTACCATGTTTGACCTTTCACCAATGATGTCATACTTCAATATTCAGATATTCTGAGGTCATTGACCTCTCAAGGTCATCAGAGGTCAAAGGTAGAAACCTGTCTGCTCTTTAGAATATGAAGACAATTTCATTGTAAGACAGATATGCTTGTTTTGTACATCTTAACAATGCACGTTTACCATTAACCAATGACATCACAGATCAATATAATATTTTGAGGTCATTGACCTCCAAAGGTCACCAGAGGTCAAAGGTTAAAACCTGTCAATGCTCTGTGGAATCAGAAAATGGTTTCCCTGAAGTATAGATGCATGTTTAGTGAATCATAACCACATATATCATTCACAAATGTCTAAAAACATCGATATTTTGATATTTAAAGTTCATTGACCTCTGGAGGTCATCAGAGGTCAAAGGTAAAAATCTGTCAGTGCTCTGTTGAATCTGGAAATGATTTCTCTGTGGTATAAATGCATGTTCAGTGCAACATAACCACATATATCATTTGCAAATGTCTAAAAACATCGATTTTCTGATATCTAAAGTACATTGACCTCTGGAGGTCATCAGAGGTCAAATCAGACTTACCTCCCGATCTTAAAATAAATCTTATGGTATGTACTAACACTGGTGAAAGTTTCATGCTTTAGTCAAATTTTGCACAATTCACGTGATTTTGAGGGCTTATCTGCTCTACTATATGATCAGTGCATGAAGAAGTTCTCTACGTCGCAAACTGTGCGGACGTGAAAATAGCCCAGTACGCGTAGTGAAAAACTCAGGCGACGCAAGCTAAAAATAGATTGACTTTACGCGCGCTACTGCGCACGCTCAGAACATGTTTTTTTCCTTTGAACGTCCGCGCGTCTAAAATCTAAAGCTCCCTATTAAAGTGTCGCGCGTTATGATTTTAAACAGTCGAGACTGTCTATGTCTTGTTCATGTCGGCCAATGCGTGCCCTCAATAACCTGTGCGGCTCAGAACAAAATGGCGTGAATGTAATCGACTTGACGAAATTCTCTAGCATCTGTTTGAATCTGTCAGAAAATAGGGGTAAAAAAGCACACCCCTCTCTGCCCTTCCCATGGGATATCCGCAGCGTTAGTTTATACACAACTTAGATAAAGAATATCACGATAAGAATTCTGCCACAGTACCTTAATGGGGCATTACATAGTCATAATGTTGATTTCTAAGCGTCCTCCTTGGCATGTGCGGTAACTTACTTAGTCATACATAGATCGTACTGACGCGCACGGTAGCCGAAATGATGCATTTGCCCTTATAATTTCGCAATTAAAGCCAACTTTATCATTTCTCCTCACGCTCGAAAAGGAGCTTTGCATAAATTAATCTTCACCAGTCCCCCTAAAACGACATTAATATCAAAACAAAACCATTTTTTTTTTTTGGGGGGGGGGTAATTACTGCATGTCATGGAAAAAGTAATACGTAGTGATTAAGCAATACAAAATGAAACCAAAAAAAAAAAAAAAATCCAATTCATCGCAACTATTGAATAGACTCAGCCATGGTCGATAGGTGGCGGGCTTTCACCTATAACATGCAGTACGCTGTCTGGGACTGGTCATACCCTACTCTAATCTAGGTCATTATATGAACATTAATCGACATCTTAGCTTTTGGTTGAAAAACAGAAATGGAGAAGAAAATCATCAAACATTCATATCTTCTCGTAGAAAGTTGCAAGCAAGGAAACTCTCTTTTTACTCAGAGCTCAGAGGCTATTTCCTGTCATTTCTTTTTTCAACAATAACTGCGGTAATATTTTCTCTCGGATAATTCCACCCTCCATGTTGGCCTTGGTTGTGTCATCTGCATCGACAGTCCTGTAAAAACGACAACACTCTTTAAAATGAACAGTAGCTTATATGCTACTGATGAATAAACGATCTTGATCTTCTGATCAGCACACATTATTTCTGTGAAGATTCATCTCTATCTAGACAAAGTGGTCTCAAATATCACGATATCGCAATTAGCCTAGCGATGGTTCAGAAGTTCAAGGTGTATTTGAATGCTTTATTGTAAGTTTTACGGAAAGTTCAGTTTCTTTTCTTTTAACCAGGTTGAACAGAACAGCGATGTACCATAGAAACATGTGCTAGTACTATTTAAAGATCGACTTATCGGGGAAAGACCGTGGGACGACTCAATAGTGAACAATAATTGTGAACCGGAGCGAAATGGGGAATACGTGCTTTAAACTCATCTTGGTCTTATTTAGCTCTTTACTATAGAATTTCGTACACGAAACTCTCAGCAAGACAGTAATTATTATTCTTTGCTCGTTTCTTGTTAACCAGAATAAGCGTGATGAGACTAGCGAATTGCGGAATTGTGTTCGTTTGTGTAAGAAGCAATCAAACTCATCACTGATGTCCATGAATGGTTGTTTGTAGGCGGCGCATCTATGATGAAGTCGATAGTCCGCTCGGGCTCGCTTACCGCTTCCCCTGGGTTTGCCCTACGTCTTCTGCGCAATAACCGTCTGGCCAATTGACTTCCATGTCATGACTCTTCAGCAGCGATCCAATTATTTGTTTGGCCATATCATGCCTCGATGGGCACGGATTACAACTTCAGCTGCTAAGCAATTTGCTACCAAGCCAACTAAAATCATTCTTTTGAGAAAAAATAAGTAAATACGAACACAAACAACCCTCGTAATTTGCAGCTATATCCATGCATGGTGATATGTGCGTATAGACAACGCTAAGACATGAATACATGTACGATTCTGTAAATTCAGCAAAATATAGGTCTTATATATACGTACAAGACACAGAGAGATAATCATTATGTCATTAATCCATTTATGTCATCGTTTGCGTGCCTGTTCGTTTCCTTCAAGGAAGTCTAATCCTGGATGGGGATAAAACCAACAACCAAATACTTTTTCTTCAAGGAAGCGTATATACACATAATGATATATTTACTTAGTACATGATAGGGGAATGAACCAGAGAAGACTATTGAAAACCCTTCGTTTCGCCTTTCTTATTACAACCAGATTACTTACCTTTTTTATATTTCAAAATGTATGAGTTCTGAATTGATGCAAAGAAGACAATGCAACTGATCATCAGTAAGAGAAATTGTGCTAAATGTGTTTTCCTTCCCCCAGTAAAGAGATTTTGTTTGAATTCAGGTCTTGTAAGTGAAATAATGTAATGCGCTTTTCATTTAATAGTAATTGGTTTATTTCTTCATAAGACAGAGACTTGTAAATGTATGGTGTATAATATAATATGAATGTGCATAAGCATGTGTGTACTTACCTGTCCAGCATAGCCGTTTATACAGGAATGATATATTACTCTCTCTCTCTATATATATATATATGTGTGTGTGTGTGTGTGTGTGTGTGTGTGTGTGTGTGTGTGTGTGTGTGTGTGTGTGTGTATACGAAGGAGCAATCTTTCTGCATTATTCTAAGGTTTGGGATCATAAAACCAATGGGAAATGTGGTTTTAGCAGTATTTCTAGTACACTTTTTTTGGTATCATATATAGTGATTAGGTAAGTTTTGGAGGCCCCTTTTTAATTCTTCAAAACCGTTTACACAATAGTAAAACTTTTGAAAAGGTATTGCTACTGCTTTGGAAGTTGATATTCGCCATGGACAAAATATGCTAACAGAGCATGCTCAATTTCAGCTTAATCTGATAATCTTTTCATTGTTGTTGGTATGGAGTTTTATATGCTGTTTTTTTTTTTTTGTATGTCAATTCATTGCACATAGCGCGTCTTGGTAAGATTAAGCGCTAAAATTTATAGTCCCTAGTACTTCAGAGTCTCTTTTCTCAGTACACACTTTTCCAATATTATTTGATAGGTTGGAAGAGTATACTTGAACTGATTTACATATAAAGATTAAATTTTTAAAGCTTAAGGTCTGCTCTTCCAGAATGTGCCTTATTTAAAATCCATGTCTGGCGACTTTTTGTTGGTATTGTGGTACATTTCTTCATTTAAGTCACTGTTTGTATATTATGCAATACGCCCTGTAGAATGATGTGACAGATCCTGATCATTTCTATTGTTGGTTGAGAGCGATCACGTGACGTCCTGATGGTTACCGGGCGAGATTCCGTCGTTATATTTACTCGTTAAATGCCAGATGGCTGCCGCGGAATAAGCACCTACATACTGGAATTCTTTTTTATTGCATGATCTCCTGCGTCATTTCATAAAACAAACATCACACATCATTTTGCTCGGGAGTATAATCGACCTCACTTGGTACCTTCGAAACAGTCTAAACGTTTAACCTATTCAAAATATACCTTGGGTGTTCAAGTCTTATAATTATTTTTCTCACTGACGTGCATTATTTCCATACTGTACCAGCTGCTACATTGAAAGTTTTCGAACACGTTTTTCCTTTGCAACTGATTGACAAATTGCCTCACATCGACGTAAGTAAGCACTAATTGATCAGTGTTTCAGTAGTAGCCATGATAAAGAATCATGGGCGTACATAATCGACATCTCGACGGAAGAATTTCATGAATTTGAATGACGTTTTTCCTTATTTTTGCTTTTGTGTATAACTAAATAATATTATATATATATATATATATATATATATATATAATATGTATATATAACACACAGACGTATATATTAATATATATATATATATATATATATATATATATATTAATATATACGTCTGTGTGTTATATATAAATATTATATATACATATATATATATATATATATATATATAATATATATGTAATAGAGAGAGAGAGAGAGAGAGAGAGAGATGGAGAGAGGGAGGGAGAGGAAACAAACAAGCAAACAGTCAATTCATAATTCCGTTGATTGAGCTTAATCGTGTTTTTCATTTCTTTCTTGGTCCCTCTCACGACTGCTCGAGGGAGTGGGTAATTCACATTTGTTTCCGTCAAAGTCTTTCTTCAGGGTTCCTAGCGTGGTCGGGAAAATTGTGGTTCCGCGCTATACACGCCAAAGTATGATGCGCTAAGGTTGACACCCCGAAATTTCCTTAGCAGTAAGCATGGCTATTTTTTTCACCTCTTATTATTCCACTTCTGACGTGTTTATGGATATTTCTTCAATCTTGGTTGTTAGCCACAACTGGGACTCAACAAAGCAATTTTTTTTTGCCACATTCATTACTTCATTTCGTTCTTATTTTGTGACCATCAACTGGAAGAGAGCACGAAGCCCCAAATCTCGAGCGCACGTCTCAAATTGAGACCCCCATGTCGAAATGAACTAAATAATCCAGCAATTTTTCCGCCCGTGAGGCAATGATTACCCTTGTTTTCATGGACCCCGAGTCGCAAGACGGAAAAGGCATACCAATCGAGAAAAGACCCTTACGGGGAAACAAGACATGAAGTGGCAAATATAGAGCTAAACCTATTGGATGAGAGCAAAGAAAAGACGTTTCAACAATTTGTTTGGCACTGACAGGAACAAGAAAGTGCTAAGCAAAAACAGAAACCTCAACAACAATACAACAACCTGATAATACACAGTAGTTGTCGACGTTTTGCGTTTCTTAGAACATTAAATTCTTTCCCGTGACTGGTATGGTATACAAGACTGAAATTTGGATCTATTCATTTTTGGAGTTATTATCACCTTTCTTCCCCATCTGAAATTCTTAAATCAACTAAATTACTCCCCACTACAATGCCGTTATAATTTTACTCTATCGAGTATCGACAGTGTTATGAAAAAAAAAATCACAACTGATTGCCTTTCAGAGTGCAAATTTCCTCGAACAAAAGCAAACTTGGTAGAGCAGATGTCATCACGGGCAAGCATGGCATGGTATGCTTATGTTTAGTTAAATGGTCTATCATCCAATTTGAATTTTTATGGTGTGGAAAAAGGAAGAAGTAAGCCAAAATTCTATAAGTAATGTCCCACACGAGTATGCCTATCAAAACAAGACACATACACCTATTTATATGTATCTATCCACACACACACACACACACACACACACATACACACACACACGTTTTTTGTTTTTGTGTCTATTCAAATGAAATTAGAATATTAGTCTAAAGTGGCATTTCTGTATAACAAAACAAAATATTAAAATGTTTGACCAAAAAACATTTCCTACCTGTAGAAACAAAAATAAAAGGTTAATAATATAAAGTGCCGTTTATCTCATTTATCCAATTGATAACAATTGAAATTAAACTGCACTTTCACTGCAAAACATGCAGAATTTATCACATTCACACAGACACAGACACAAACATATAAGTCAAGTCAAGTTCAAGTTTGTAAACATTTATTTTCCATCTTTTCATGTTGTAAATCACATACATAAAGTTGTACAAGGAAGGCAGAACCTCAAAAAGCAGAGCTTGTGGTGAGCTGCCTAACAAAAACACACTACATCACAAACACAAGAAACAGCAAAAACACAATATAATAGTAGTTCCCATGGCAATATGAAGATGAGATATTCCTCGAAGAAAAATAATGCATTCTAACAGAGGGGCTACAGTAAGTGTGAAGATATGTGACGAGTTACAGCCTAAGAAAATTACATATATCAAAGTTAAACGTTACATATTTATAAGTGCTAACAATGTGAAACCTCTGCACAGATGTAAGCAAGACAAAGAATGAAATGCACTGTTTCCAAATGCAATCGAATCCTGAATAGACCCCTTTACCGATATATTCAAATCTTACGCATGTCATTTAACAAAAGTAGTTCCTGGCATATAATATATATATATATATATATATATATATATATATATCATAATATACTCTAATACTCATATATATCTATATCTATCTATATATATATATATATATCAAAATATGACAGTTCTGCGTCGGTGTGTAGTAAAAAGATATCAAGAGTAAAATTAGTCGTATGAACACCGTAGGAGCCAAAATATTGGACTGACGTTTCGGTCAAAGACCTTTATCAAAGGTCTTTGGTAAAGGCTTTGATAAAGGTCTTTGACCGAAACGTCAGTCCAATTTTTTGGCTCCTGCGGTGTTCATACGACTGATTTTACTCTTGATATATGTATATATATATATATATATATATATATATATATATATATATATATGTATATATATATATGTATATATATATATATATATATATATATATATATATATATGTGTGTGTGTGTGTGTGTGTGTGTGTGTGTGTTTAATATGGGGGATGGATGGGTGTTGGGTGCGTGTATTGTAATTGTGGATGTGCAGCTATTGCTGTATGTGTGCATATTATGTTTGTTTGTTTTTTATTTTCTTTTTTTTGTGGTAAAGAGTGCTATTAAGCTTGGAAAGTGCATCGCTTCATCTGCATTTCGCCCTCCACGTGACTCATAGGCCTAGACGCTCCTCACTGCTCGCATTTCACTCAGCGGTCTGTTATACGCTGGATCATCGTGTCAGCGCTCAATATTAAAAAAAAAAAATCACTCTGCTATCATAATAGAGTGATGCGTTCACCGCTCATCAATCCTTTTCCACGGGAATGATTTATCTCAATGACAAAGAGGAAGGGGTGTGCGCATAAATACAGCCCACACAACTTGTCTGAAATCCTCTAAATTCACCTCTCTTTCCCTCTCTTTTTCTCTCGATCGATCGAATACCGATTTTGTCAAGTGCTTTATAAACAGATTTTAAGGAGTGATATATGGGCCTAGAATTTTCATCAATTGAGCAATAATCATGAATGAATAAATGAATGAATAGATCGACAGAAGAATGAATCATGTCGATATAAAATTGGGGTGGGGACGACGGAAGGTTGCGACAGGAAGTCAAAGTACATGCCCAAGCAAGAAACTTTGAATGACTTGGCAGCAATTCAAGTAAATTACTTTCAAGTTGTTTAAACATGTTTTAACCCTATAAAGCCCAAGCTATTTTGACCCTTTCCATGCCCGGGGGGGGGGGGGGGGGGCGCATTGTGCCCCCTATATAACTTCTTTATTATATGATGTATGACCGTCATATTTGGCACATGGGTAACAACTCATACTCTACATGACCTAACATTTTCTCAAGGCGCTATTTACCAAATTATTAAGAAATACATAGGAAATATGCTAAAAACATGATTTTTCTGTATGATTCCTTTATCCCCAGTATTTATGCCTTATCATTGACCAATATTTTTCATATTTGCCACAAATGATGTGCAAGTCAAAGCTTATTATTAACTATGGTTGAAATGTCTCAAGGTCACCACATGGGGGCGATATTCACAACAAGATAAAGAAATACATTATGAGACCTGTGATGTATTGTTTGAAATAGGTACATGCATAGTTTTCATATTTCATATTCCCATAATATTGGAATTTTAAGTTTGCAGATTGATAATGTGATAAACAAATGATATTAGAGGTATTACTTGGGTGAAGGAATCAAAATGACACAAAATAGAACAGCAATCTTTGGAAAATACTGTTATTTTGAAGTAGGGCCTATCTCTATTATATCTATTGTTTTATGCCGTCGTCACAGAAAAACAAAGGAAATAATAGGAAAAACAATTCATGGCCATAATTACTTCATATTTTGCTTCTTCAGCAAATTTCAGCCAAGAAACGCCCATTGCATACATTATACATTGTTAATTGGAATTGGAACAGGAAAATACGCAAAATCTGACTGGCATGGTTGTCAGCTAAATCATATATCAAAATGTTTGGAATAAGATTTTAGGAAAATTATTCATTGTAGTATGTTTTGTTGTACTTTTGCTGTACATTGTACACAGGCAATGAACAAGAAAATACTTATATATATTATCATATTTATGTTTGTACATGAATGTGTATATGTACAATGATGATACAGAAACCAATAAATCAAATCAAATCAAATCAAATCAAATCAAAAAGTCACCAAATTTGGTTAAAATTGCATTAAGGGCGAAGGATTGGCGAATTAATAATCTGGCGTCTGGTAGGGGGGCACAATGTGCTCCCCTTGGGCTTTATAGGGTTAATCTTAATGGATTTTTTTTTTAATCAGCGATGAACATTATATATTTTTTAATTGCCCATATCACAATGAAGAAGATAAATCAAGCAAACAAACATGGTATTATAGGCGGAAATTATTGGCAAAAGACGATGTGTACTTACATACGACTAACAATGTACCAGCTTGTCTACGCGTTTTCTTTTTTATGTGCATATGTAAGGGGTTTGAGTTTATGTGTGTGTGTGTGTGTGTGTGTGTGTGTGTGTGTGTGTGTGTGTGTGTGTGTGTGTGTGTAGTTGTGTATATGTGTGTCTATACGTGTGTAGATATAGGAGAAGATAAAAAGAGAAAGGGACACCAAAAGAAATAAAACAAATATAACGGAAGCGTTGTCTATTAGTTTACTGGCATGCATGTTAAGCGAGCATGCAAGCTGGAGAAAGAGGAGGAGGAGGAGGGGGAACAGAGAAAAAAAGAAGGAGGTCCATTGTAAAGTCAAAGGTCATAGCAGACGACGCCCCGCGGTAGAAGAGAGGATGAATTTATATCACGCATTATCCCAGAAACTCGATAGTCCGATCGAAGGAAATGGAATCAGGGGCCGTATAGTTGTGCCTTTCTTTCGTCTCCCTATCAACAAACCGGAATGTGATACATTGTACTTGTGAGAGTTATGGACACGGGAGGAGTCGGCAGTGTTTAACACCAACATCAGCTGTATGTTGTTGTTTTTTTCCTCGCAAAGGGTCTTACAGCAGACCGAGAGAAAGAATTGATATTACATATATGAAAGCCGAAAGCAAAATTGAACTCAGTGACAACATTTCGTGAATAACTGAATAAAGGGGTTGAAACGAAGTACAAAGGCTAGAGAAATAGTTTACAGACGAATGCCGCCTTCAGTGCCGTGATCATGTTCCTGTGCTTGCCCAGTGTGATGTGTGCACGCCCAACACTGAATTTCAAAAATACCAAAAAAAAAAAAATCACTTGAAATTAATGGTAAAACCTCCGTCAGTATTCGAAGTATTGTGGTCATTTCATATATACGTTTCTCTGCCCGTACATTGTTAAATTTCTCGTCTTTTCTTTATAGCGGTTTTGAAAGGAACGCATATCTACAAGGTCAGCTTTTTAACTTCCCCCTCCATTTCAAACATTTTAACAGTGGCTAGCATGTATCTATTTCTTCTTCAATTCATTATGTTCATAATATTATTATATTTTGATGTATGTAAAATACGTATATTGTGTTTTTTTTTCTTTTTTATTCCGATATTTTGTACGCAGACATTCTTTGCTTAAAATGAAAATGAATGAAATAAAATGAAATGAAATCGTAAAATGTTCAATATAGCGCTTGTGATAAAGACACAATGCTATCAAGCTACAGAGTATACAGTATCTCCCCGAAATTTACTTTAGTAAGGATACTAATCATATTGTAAAAAGCAAATATTTTGTTGTTGTTGTTTTTGTCGTTGTCGTTGTTGTTGTTGTCATCGGCGTTGTTGTTGTAATGTCTGTCTGGCGAAGCAACCACGTTTCAGTGAAGAAAAAGTGCGTTACCCTATAAAAAAAAAAAATCATTCTGGATGCTTCGCGTTAGAAATTGTAATTATTTTGTTTATGTCTAAATCATATTTTGTAGAATAATGTCTTCTTCTTTGAGTTTATTTTTTTTTACTTTTTTATTCATAATGCATTATTGATCTTGCTTAAGAATATCAACAAAGAAAAAAAGATACGTGAGTTTGGGTCAGAATTATTTATTACACATAGAGATTCTTAATTATCAAATGGCAATAATTTATTATTGAGCTCGTCAAAGCTGAATGTTTTACACGCTATAGTGAAATATAACTACAGCTATTCTGAAAATTGTGGTTGTGATATACAGACACTGAATTTGATGCTGAATCAAAAACCAGTGGGTATCAAACTCGTCATTGTGCATGAGGATAAACACAAACCAGCTTGGGGTGATCAGATTATTCTGAAACTCTGTACACTCACTGTGAACATTCCATTAACGAAAACGCCGAGGTATCGAAGCAGGTGCTGATGACATATTTGCATATACAGTTTTTAATTAAAGGGTCTTAACGCACATTTCCGTGCACCACGTGGCTACTACAGAACTGCTGAAAACAAAAGCGTATATTTTTTTTTTCTAGAAATATGAAAGCCCAAGCAAAACCGAATCTTACAATATGATTATAGTGAAAAGGGCTAACCACCATTGTGTTCATCAAATATATATTTCTTTATAAGATATTATTTGCATGTGGATGTCATACATATATCATATAAACGTATCTCTATGTTATATTTCTATTATGTTTTAGATGTAGGAATATCTAGTCATATTGTCTTAGAATAGTTTCATGAATATCTTAGTATTTGTGTTTGCTTTGGCGTGTTGAATATCTAACATATGCAACCATATAATAGGGGATTCAGGCTTCTACCAAGCCTTAAGTGATTTCTTGGCTAGCTTTCATCCACTCCTGTGGACTTCTTTCAGGCCAAGGTTGGTAGAAGCCTGCATCTCCAATTGTATGATTTCCCCAACTGATGAAAGTTTTCTGCATATGCAACCATGCTGGTAATCATAGAAGTGAAAGCTATAGATTGATTTCTATTCCTTTATTCTCGGCCAAAGTATGGGCATGTAGGGCGTACCTATGTCACCATGACTGCATAACAAAAAGATCTACGTTAGATGTGAACCCGCCTTGAAACAGGCATTATTTGGCTAAGGTGTTAAAGCTAAACATCGTAACAAAACCTGCATAATTTTTGTGTTGCCTTCTTCTTGTTCTATATCTATGTTCTATTGTTTTGTTTTAGCGGGGGGGGGGGGTGGGTGAAGGAGGGTACTTACGTTTGAAGGTTACAAATCATCGGGATAAGAGAAATAGTGCACCTGACATATTCTGGCAAACGTTGTTGAATGATACTTATCTTCTTTTTTTTTTTGGGGGGGGGGGTTAATATGTATCTAATATATTTCTTGTCCCCTCTGGCAATGCCTTCTGAAGGTTTCCTCTAGCCTCCTTGCGTGTAGACATGGTCTCTCGTGGTTCATATACACCACTGCTAATCCTCGGAACTGAAATAAAGCGAGGAGAAATCCTCTGCAGTGGAGCCAACGTTCTATTCAAAATACAAATGCAACGAAACTAGTGTTCTATTCTTGTAATCTGTCCATTCCATCATAATAGGGACTGCATCAGGGTCAATTACTCGCCAGCTTGACAACGACGGTTGTAAAGGTTTAAATTAAGGGGGCTTTTTTTTTCCTATTGTCATGTCTAATCAGAATATATGGTACGATATTACGAATTTGTATTAATAAATATATATTGAAGTCAGTCTGGGTTCGATTTGATGCAGGTACGTACGACTGTACTGGAATCGGTGAATCTCTCTAGACTGTACTTGTTGATGGTTGTGGATTAATTGCAGAAAACGTTTACAACTTTACCTACGTGTGTAACTTTTGTGAACAAATTCATAAAAAGCAATGTCATCATTGTTGCGACTTGCCTCAAGATTTTTGTGTACGCTAAATGGAAGTAATTAGCATCATCTATACTTTTGATTTACTCAGAGAATCAAACGATGAAAAAATGAGATCACTAAATATCTGCGACTCTCATCTATCTGTTACAATTCACTACCGCGATTTGTTTTCAATTCAGTCACGTCAAACAAAATATGAAAAATGAGGAACGAGAAAAATAAAAATCCGAGCTTCACGTCGGAAATGGCATGAACTTATTCAACCAAACCCTCTTTTCTTGCAGCAATTCATGCAATACTGCACCCAGAATAAGCAAAGCTAAGAAAGCGTATCTTCATGAATCTTGTCAAGACGTTTAAAGATGTCTACTTCGAAAACTTATCTAATCTGACCGCATTGATTTCTGACAATTTTTTTTTCTCTGACTCTTATATCCGTATAACTGTATTTTGCTTTTGTTTTGTTTTGTTTTTTTTTTCAATTTCTGAAAACCCTTATTACACGTGTGCAACGTTCAAGGGCAATTACCCCCTGGACAATTACCCCTAACCCTTCCCTTACACCCAACCCTAATCCTAATCCTGAACCTAATCCTAACTCTACCGTAAACTCTAACTCTCACCCCCCAAAAAACCTAACCCTAATCCTAATCTGTAGTGTAACCTGACCACTAACCAGTATTAGCCGGGGGGATACACGCCGTCTCTCGGTGTTTGTCTGGTATCTAAAGGCTGAGTAGCGGTTTGGAGTCAAGTCACAAAATAAAGTATAAGAAAACAAGGAAGAAGAAAATAAAGAAACAAAAAAAAAGAAAAGAAAATAGGATCCAACACCATAAATGGTCTTGTGTTGCCCAATCGTCTATCAGTCAATCAAAATGCACGTGCCTTGATAATGGGATACAAAAACAAAGCACAGATATAGCGCGCGCGGAAACACACATATACCTAAACACACACTACACACGCACCCAGACTGAATATTATGGGAAATGTCAGAACTGCTTGTCACGGAAGGGGGGGGGGGGGGGTAGATAACAATGGGATATGAGTGGTGCCGTTACACTTTTCTGTATTTGCTACATTATATTAATGGTTGGGATTGTAAATATGCACCTGTTACCTGAACCATTAATATTACTCGCACATTTTGCACGGCGGTCTTGCAAGCAATAGCGGTCAATCAATACTTTTTTGCCAAATCAATCGCAAATATCAGTTATGATTGAGCAAATACAGCCACTGATGAAATTAGTCCCCGATTTATCAGACATCGTTTGGCACAGGACGAGTTTTGCGGTAATGTATAACGTTTCTACATCAAAGGAGGTAATGGGACATTAACAATGCTTCGGTGCAGGTACTTCAAAATGACTCTTCGAAAGGTAAGAGCGTGTTTTTTTATATATATTATTTCACTTTCCAGAGTACATATTCAGCCGATTTACGAAAAACTTGCAGAAGTCTGCATTTTCATTGCAAACGACACACGAGTATTAACTTTATTTACCCCCATCCCGTCCCGAATTTTCTGAAACTGAAGACACAGTAGAATAGATATGACTCATGATTATTTCAACGATATAGTTATTGTTATTGTAACATCTGTCTGGTCATACCTATAGAAGAAATTACAAATTCTCCCCCAAAATGACCTAAAATATCTGGTCATGATGCTGGAAGGAGTTACTGATTAATATGACATGACTGATTGGCGCCCGCCAATGCGGGACCGAACGGGAACTTTCGATTTTTGTCCATTACATTATTTTACTTTTTTTACGTTAGTTTCTTGGAGAACAAGAACTGAACAATATATGTAGTTGGGCATATGATCAGTTGGTGTTTGTCGTGCTTGTTCCAAGGAAATATTCTCTCTTTTATTCTACCTTCCATCTCCTCCGCGTATAGTCGGGTAATGTTTCAGTGATGCAAGCCAAATGTTTTTTTTTTTTTCTTAAGGTGGGTCACACTTCCATTAGTTACCTGCACTTTTAAACTCCTGTGGTTTCCCTCGATCCTTCCGGCATCAGTCAGTGTGTGCCCACAGACGTAGTCTGAGCAAGGTGTTTTTTGTCGTGAGGCTGTTAATCAATCTTCATGCCCTATTCCCTTTTTCTTTCCTCCCATTTTTTGTTTTCCTGTTCGTCTGCTTCCGCTCACTGTTTCCCCCCGCCGCTATCGCGTACATCCGAGCTGGATGCTTTGTTGATCGTCACCTGCTCCTTTTCGTGGCACGTGTGAACGCCTGCGTACAGACAGGCAACAAGATGTTCCAGTGTTTCGCTTCGTGATAGCTAATGTTCCCCCCATTTGTTTGCCTGCTGAAGTTGCTTGCTTTGCTTGCTTAATGCCGCGTTATTCTAACGTACGATACGGTACTTTATATCGAGAGTAATATCAAAGCGTGGTGTACAATCCACTGATAAATAGAAGCGAACACCAACAACAACAGCAACAAGAACAAGATATTGAGATTCAATATGTGAAAAACAAAACTGTCCTTCATACTTGATGGTTGACATTTATATTTCATGCCAAATAAAAATTAGCGATTCGAATGTTCTGGTTACTCTGGAGGTCTCATGCAGTATAAGCAATACAATTTTTCTGAATTTATCCCGTTGCGTAACGCACTTTACTAGTTTAAGATTTAAAAACAAAGCTGTCCTTCATTCCTAATGGATGATATGCATTTCATGCCAAACATAATCGTACAATCGAATGTTCTGGTAACTCCAGAGTCTCCTGTAGTATAATCAGTACAATTTCTTTGAATTCATCTTCCGTAGGAACATGGCTGCTGTATAAGATGTAAAAACAAAGCTGTCCTTCATACCTAATGGCTTCATTCATTTCATGCTGAACATAATTTACATAATTGAATGTCCTTGGTTACCCCAGTGGTCTCATGCGGTATAATCACAGCTCCCTGATTTTATCTCCCTTTGCATACCGTAGTACTTGATTGATTGACAATACAGTAATGCACTTGTGGTTAAGATATAAAGAATTTACATAACAAACAGAAACAATGGATGGTGATTGGCTGTTCCCATGACTGTTGCCAGGACTTCCGCTTCGTGCAATAGAGTCATGGTATTCGCCTTGGAGTGTGTCGTCACATGCAACAACAGACATGTGTACAGAATTACAGGCATGTTATTTTGGAACAATAACAACAGCACAGTATTCTGATGGCAAAATAAGCTGAACTGCTGACAATATGCTCCATCAACTATAGCGGGGGGGGGGGGGGGGGGTAATTCTTTACTTTCTGCTATAAATATACCCCGTTTTGCTTGTGTCGAGTTTGCATACCTCAATGGCCGGAATTCACGACGGTGGTACAATCTTTGTCTATGGTTTAGACCATGGACAAAGACCGTAGTTTTGTATGGAGCGGTGTTCCATGGCCTATTTCGTTTCGAAATCAGTCAGTTCCTCTACGAAAACTTTATTTCGTTACGAAATGTTAACATTTCGTCGAGGAAATGATTGATTCCATACAATGTCATATATAATGAAATACACCATGCGACACGTAGCGCCCCATACAAAACTACCGTCTTTGTCTATGGTCTAAACCATGAACAAAGATTTTACCACCTTCGTGAATTCGGGCCAATGAGTTTAACTGGGTATTTGTAGCTCGTGATATAGGCCTACCTACGAAGCACACTGGTATGTATGGATGGTGCCCAACTCAATTCCACATCTGAGAAAAATAAAATACGATAGAAAAACACAAGAAGTATATTAAACACATAAAAAAAAATAAAGTAAACGAGAACATATGCAGAAGACATTATAATTCCGAGTGTGAGTGGTCAAACTTAGACCATGTGACAGATTGACATAATTATGTACTCTGGAATGGGACTTCATCTCTCTCTTGATACTCGGAATAATCACAATAACCAAGCATAATAGGAGAAAGACATTCTAGAAGATTCTGTTGTTGATAACCATTCCTCATGTCATCATCTCATTTCCCGCCAGACATTGCCGTTTTGCATACTTGTGACGATCGCAGTGACCATCGTCGTTCTGTACGCCATTCTCGTACCCGTTGTCCGTGCCACTCAAGCTCTATTGGAGATATCGAACGAATTCAACTCGCTGAATGTCAGAAATCATCATCGAATCGGCAAGGAGATAGGCAAACGTAAGACCTCCATCATCCTTTTTCTTCTTTTGATTATGGTTAATATTTTTTTTAATGGTTCTCCAACAAAGAAGTTCAGTATTCAAACAGTTCAAAACTATTTTCCTAAAAACAACGACTAACGAACAAACAAACAAAGGAGAGCATACTTTCCGGCTCGTAACGAGAATCGTTTCATTCCTATACTTGATATGAAAGTTTAAAATGTCAGGAAAACAAATTGGCGTTCTGAAATCCTCTTTCATCTTTGCTCTGTAGCCAATGTATTTTTTATAGTTCTCATTATGATGTGTTTGGCCTTTTTTTGATGACTCGCATAGCTTTCAAGTCATCTACATACAATCGCTCCAATACCATGTTCATTCATGATCAGTTTTAATTGGTTCAGTTTTAATCTGAATGTAACATCAAATTTTTTGTTTGTTTGTTTGTTTGAATGAATGGATTGAGAACGGCGTTGAATTCAATATTGACATTGTATTATGATACATATTCATGAAAAAATAAGCGTCGTCATGTCAAAATCAATTACACTGGTAAGAGGGGAAATCGATTCTCATTATTGTGCCTGTTTCCCTTCTTCATTAAAGGACGAACGTTTAAGACATGAACTGACAATATTCCACCTTGCCCCATAATGCTTTCACGTTCCGCTGTCATTGTACGTGAAGTTTTGAGGATAATAAGATTAGCCCCATAAATTAGCTCTTCCTGATGAATGTTAATTTGAGCAAAGACCCATTAAGCTTTTATTATCAACGTGCCCGCCCGATTGACGCTCTAAATCCATCTAACGAGTCGTATTTGTTTCAAAATCCATGGGATTTTATGCAATTATCCGCGATCGAAATCTAATTGCTGGCGAGCCAAAGTGAATTCGATAGCTGTTCCGAAATAGCGACGCACTTATACTCGTATCATCGGTCGGTTTGTCACTCCGATTTGATTAAAGGAAACGTATGACCTGTTTCATTAAACCGACGAAGCATTGATTCGTTTTAATGCAGGTATTGCAGTCAAAAAGACGTAGAAGAGCAGTGGTTTAAAGTCCAAAACAAAAGAAAGTTTTCATTATTGAGTGAATGAGGTAATGGCTTGTATGCATAAATGTTTTTGACTCCATCACGGCTGTAAAGTCTAGCAAGTAATTGATCATACTTTATTATCAAAGAGAGAAAAAAAAATGTATACTCCGCAGTCCCTTCTTTAAGTTTGGAATAAAAGTGGGACATGAAATCTGAAGTTGTACTAGTGGATGTGTGTATTTAGGTTTATCCTTGAGTGATAATTGTTTTCATCTATCGTCAATTTTTATAATAACACATAACGATATCGAATTATCAAAAATACACAAGAAACAATTTTCTTGTTCATAATTATCAAACAAATATTAATGTAGATTACTTAAAGCATTATCATTAAAATCAAAGATATTCCGAGAGAGTGCACACTAATGTAAAACTGATCTGTTTCACTATAGACTTTATTTTCTTGTTAGTTTGCTTATTCTTTCGATACATTTAAAATATCATGCTTTTGTTTACAGGCTTGTATTGTGTTGCTTGTCTATTTTGATACAGACCTTTAAAATTGACAGAACATATTATATGGTTTTAAAGATTCGAAACCTGCGAGCAGCACTCTTCGGCAGAACCTAGAAGAAAGTAGGACGCTCTTCCTAAAATCAACATTCAGGAATACTTGGGGGAAAGGGGGGGGGGGGTGGCAATATTCAAGGGGAGGGGCTAGGGAATTGATAGAAAACACCAGTCAACTTTAACCTGACCACTTTATAGATTTAAAACCTGCTAGCAGCACACTCCGGCAGTACCTAGAAGAAAGTAGGACGCTCTTCCTAAAATCAACATTCAGGAATACTTGGGATATCAAGGGGGAGTACAATATACAAGGGGAGGGGCTGAGGAAATTAGAAAATACCAGTCAACATTAACCTCACCACTGGTCGAAAGTATGATTACGTGACAACAGCGAGCTGAACTTGCAATATAAACAAAGAAGTGGAAAAACAAATGAAAGGGAACGGTAATTAATTGTAATGTGACATTAACACAACTTCTCTATTACGTGACAACAGCGAGCTGAACTTGCAATATCAACAAAGAAGTGGAAAAACAAATGAAAGGGAACGGTAATTAATTGTAATGTGACATTAACACAACTTCTGACAGAGAAATAACTCCCGTTTGAATTTTGCACCTTTATAAAGAAGAGAAACGAAGTCCCCTATTCACTATTTCTAGGTGTTTATAAAAATTTTATAATGATACTTATTGTACGATGTTGCTGTCGAAAAATGAAGTCAATTATGCGACGGTAAACTGTGACCTGCAAAAATTATCACATTGGGATAAATGTCCTTGAAGAAGATTGGTTTGACTAGATTTACCACGCTGCTGAGTTGAAAAGTGCATGTAGCTTTGATTGTTTAAACGAACGCAGATGACGGCCAAACAGTCACACACATACTGTACCCATTCGCGACACAACATAAGATGAAACAGAAGTTGTCATTGTGCCCATTGAAAGTTCATTGACATGTAGAGTTAGAGTGCAATATTGTTCCCTTGGGAATACTCTTTGTTTATGGTTTAGATAGCCGGGCGCAGTGAAACCATCTTGATCGGCACTGTTGATACATGCTGGTGTGGATACAGAAATATACTCGTTCGCTAAGCCATTAGGGAGAAAAGGAGAGGGAAGGGGGGGGGGGGGGAGAAAAAAAAATCACTCTTGAGCTTTTGTGTCTGTGAGATTTAATGCAGGTGGACACCTGTCCCAATGCTTGTCGAAATAACTTAGCCTTCGGGACCGTAATTAAGGAATTTCTTCTTTTTTTTTCTTAAACTAAAATTATTGTAAAAATGCCCCCGCCCACGAGTCTATTTTGGCGTACCCTGAATAATATATATATCATATATATATATATATATATATATATATATATATATAATTATATATATATACATATATATATATTTATTTATATATACTGCGTGTGTGTTGTGTGTGTGTTTGGTTGAAAAGTTATCATAAATCAATCATTCTATCACGTTTTGAATAATTTTTAAACGGATTAATAAAACTAACAAAAAATTGCAGGAACGCATTCAGAAGTGTACGTAATATGAATTGATTGAAGTGAAGAAGAAAAAGTAGCAACTTATCATTCTTATCCTAACTTTTTCCCTAATTTTTAATTTTGCAAATATACAATTGATTGTAAGTTACAATTGCTTATATTACAAGTCAATTTCGGAAGCTGTAAAATATACATTGATTTAAATCTATCAGATTGATGCAAAATACAATATATTAATTTTGATATTGCTTTCGTGTTTTGTGATGAAATTGTCATTTCTCTTCTCTTAAACATCTTTATTATTGCATCCTTTGTCAAAATGGTTTCTCATTTGCCTTTCTGGTGCATTGTTGCTCATTTGAGAGTAATATATATATATATATATATATATATATATATATATATATAATGTATATTCTGTTTCCGATAGTCCCAGTAAAGGATGCATAATTTCCGATCTCTAGGGATACCAGCAGCTTTAATACATAAATAACACGCTGCAGCAGCTGAATGATCTTGCTACAATGTTTTATGTTTTCCTAAACATTTGGTGATAGTGGCGTCGGCGATGTAACACTCTAATCAATGTTGTACCTGCTACGGTTTTATAACAATAACGTTAGCAATTCATAAAGGTTGAGCTGGTTTCTCCCGTAAACATTTAGTGCTTCCAGTGGTCAAATACAAAATGTCGAGGAAGAAAGCACAAATACGAGAGAAAAAGTAATGTCCGGGAAATCTCTTTTCAAATCGTGACAGGTCATTATCTTCGGGGAAAAAGTGACAAATTAATTTTGCTTCATTAACCATAATGATGTCGCGCGAAATCACAGGCGCGTTAAAGTGCAAAGCCGCTTAAACTAACGAATCGAACACTGCTTTTGTGTGTCGTAAAGCGTAAATGACTGAAAAGGAAAGAGAAAGGGAAAACACGAAAACAGGTGATGCATTATTTTGTGCTCAAGACGCAGATTTCCGGAACAGCGATGCTGGAGAAGGCGCTGCAAATCAGAAGGCATCGGCGTTGGCGATTGAGGCACCTGCTGCCAATCTGACGAAGAAAGGCGACACACACCCTGAGGGTTTCCATGACAACTTTCGAAAAATGCAAATCCCGCGAAATGACAATCCCATGAAGCCTCTCCTGGAAAAGGTATACACGGTCGTCCTGGCTTTACATTAATACCCATTTATGGCAGGATGATGATCTTTTCTGCGAGCTCGAACGCGCGCACACACACACAAAGAAATGCAAACAATACCTCATTTGATCAGGCTTTATGTTATTTAGGTCTTCTTTCAGATCACATCTTCCTCGTTCCAGTTGCCAAGAAAGTGAGCTTTAAACAACTTAATCGTGAAAGTAAAAAAAATCATGTAAATAAGCCAAAATGGGATGCTTACATTTAGCTTTTGGAATCCATTAACATGCTGATTTGCTATGTTGTGTTATTTACGGAGGTAAAAAAGTGTGACGGTATCAAGCGCCATTTATGTTAGCAAACGGTATTCACGAACAAGAGCTTGCTAGTGCTAACGGGGGTGTTCATTATCACAAACATTTCTGAGGGTTCGTTATTCCGATCGTTCGTTAGGTAGGAGGTTCGTTGTTCCAAAACACACTAATTCCGTATACTTATAGATATTTGCTTTGACTAACGGACTTTAGGAATAACGGATTGTAACAGTACTAAGAGGCGCTAAAAGTAGGAAGATACAAACTGTTTAGCTTTTATCGCATTGTTAGACACGAGAACGATTACACTTAATCAGTAGTTAAAGCAACTAATATTCGATATGATTATACGATTAATTTCAGTGCATTTCTTTTTCCTTTTTCTTTTTCTTTTGTTGTGTAATCATTTGCATCTCGTCTCATTTCAAGTTTTTACGAAGTAAACTCAGGACGGGCTTAAACAACTCGGAAGACGAGACCGCGGATGAACGCCAACAAGGGAAGCCTGATGTTGGGATGCTACTCAACGTTCTAGATCAGAAATCGGAAGACAGTGAACCAGATGGACAAAAGAAACTTGGCAACAACTTTTTGCCTCTGGCCATGTCATTACTTAAACACGCCTAACCAGAAATTGCATACTGCATTGTATGTAGTCACGTATATATCTCAGCAATTCACTTTGCGCTTGTGGTACTTTTAGAAATCTACGGTAGTACTTTGATAAGGGGTATGCTCTCAATGGTATTGTCAATGTATTTGCACTCGTAATCGAAGCGTTGCCGAAAAGTAGGCGTGACCGATAGGGAGGTACATAAGGAGGTAGGAAGCAGAAACCCTCAACGTGGGATGTCAACATTGCGGGCTGCAGACAACAGAAAAACAAACATGGTAATTATATTTTGGAAAAATAGTATGATCACTAATTTGTATGTTTAATGGTACACGAGTATTTGTACATTTGTTTTCAATAATGTGAGATGAATTCAAGGCTATTTCAGAAGGTGAATATATTAAGCAATATTTAAACATGCAAACATGCAATCATTGACGGGATTAATAGGCCTTTCAAATGAACATAATTCCGAAGTTACACCTGATTTCATAAGCCAAAAGCCATTAAGAAATAGAAATGGGACAATGCTATTAATTAATAATAACGTTAACAACCGCATGCTACATACGAAGTCTGTAAAAAACAGCATTCACATTTTCGTAAAGTGTTTTTCACACGTTGACTGGTAAGTGACGTATAGAACCTTTCATTTCGTATCTCCGATTGTTGTGTTTGATACATATGTATATATGTGTGGAGGTCTAAGTGTAAATGTGTGTGTGTGTGTGTGTGTGTGTGTGTGTGTGTGGTATGTGTGAACAATATGCATTTCATGTGTGTATATATTATGTATATTCAATATTTCGGGCATCCTAATCGAATAGTTCCAGTTTATGCTCCCAAGCGGAGGAAATACACGGGTCCCACACACTGACTATTGTGATGGATTGCTTTTGCCATACGGGTCGTCATTTAAGTAATTCTAAAGAAGATTCTGCTCAGCAACCCTATTCCTATTATATCCTCTTCCTCCCCCCCCCCCCCCCCCTCGGGCCACCCCCGTCTTTCTCAGTGTGTTGTTCTGAACGTGCGTTCTGAGCCAATTCGGCTTTTATTGTTTTTTGAAGTTTGTGCAACATACTATACATCTATATGCACATCTATACACTCAGCAAAAAAAGAAGAGAAGTAAGTAAACATTTTTTTCAAGTTTATATTTCTCATAGAATGTTTGGCTAAAAGTTAATGTATTATACACCATATTGAAGGTTGGCTATAAGACTGGTAGGTCAATAAAAAGGGAAACTTTTTCGCATGATTGAACACCTTTGTTTTTCTCTTCCAAGGCACAAAAATAAAGATTGCACAAATGAATAAGTTGTCATTCATGCGTAAGTGCTCTTCCATACAACAATAAGAACAAAAGACAAATTTAACACAATTAGATACATGAACTATGTTGCAAAAATAAACCTTTGATCCCAATTGTATCTTTGAAGTCTAAAATATCAATAAAGGCCAAGGGAGAAAAATGAAGAATTTTTGGTCAATCCAAATTAAGATGAAATAAGAGAAGAAGCACTATAAAGAAAAATGGTAGAAATTTCAATTTGTTTTCAAATTAAGAAAATTGTAAATGATATTGGGTTCTTAAATTTATCTTATGAATCTTTGAATAACTATTAAAATAAAAAGAGTGAAATAAAGAAATTCTGTTGATCTTATTATCTTTATGCCATTACTCCCTATGTCGTGTGAAGTTTAAGCTGACAGAAAATTCTCATTTTCCCCTTTTAGTTTCCCACTTTTTTCTTTTGAGGTTATAAAGAGATAAAGAGAACAAAAACTTGTTTAGCTATTTCATTCATGTCTCTCATTGTGTTAAACTGGTTGTTTGTTGTCATTCTTATCTTGAAGGCCATTGCCAAATGAAAGACAACATGTCAAATTTTGCAATTTTTACTTTTGTGCCTTGGAGGGCAAAAATGAATGTGTTCACTAATGCGTAAAGTTCCCCTTTGTATGAACCTACTAGCTTGATAGCCAATTAGATTACCTTTAAAATGGTATATAATACATTGATCTACATCAAAATCTTCTATGACAAATATGAACTCGAAATAGTGTTTACTTTCTTTTTTTTTTACCGAGTATATTTATATATATACACGTGTATATACTTTTTGTTGAAGCTTTGTTTCGTGCAAAAGTTATTCTGCGTTACCGTGTGAGATATTACAAATGATTATTTTCACTGACATAGTGAGTACGACATCTCGCACATTTTCGGTTTAAAAGGAGAATGGTCTTTGTTGCACAAACTTTGAGCATCACCACAGCTGTATTGGTAAGAATTGCATAAGACCCTACTCGAGTATCATAATTACGAAGAAGAGAAGTTGTTCCAATGTCCATCTTAAAGGTACTGTTTACCATTGGGAGCAATGATTTTAAAAACATTCAAAATATCACACTTGATGCATATGTGTATGTGAGTTGTATCACAAAACATCTTACCATGTAAAAATTTCGCAGTAAAGAATAAGATATAAAGATATCACTGTTTTTCTCAGTAAACCATAACTGTGGACGGCTTAGTCTTTAAAACATTTTTAACATAGCTATTGTTGATATTTTGTATATTCAACAATACTTTAAATTAATCATCTGATCCAAATATCTAAATTGGTTGCTTCTATCCGTAACTCACATTTTAGAACTATTTTGAAGCACTTAATCTGGGTTTTTGTTTCATCTGCAAATGATAAATGATGCCTTAGATTCGCGGAATTAGATATACAAAACAAATCAAAATCAAACCCAAATTTCGAAAGGCTAAGTTTAAACCTTACTTTCATGAGCATCTTCGGAAGGCATGGTTGGCAACAAGTGAAATCAAAGCCGATTTTACTTGGGCCGCTGTAGGCCTTGGCTTTTATATCAAAGATATTAAGATTTCACTATTCCGACTGTACTGAATCAACAACGTGAGGGGACAACTACAACCTTGGGGAATGTTTTTGTTTTCGTTTTGTTTGCTTTGTCAGTCTGTTTGATTGTTTTCGAAAAGAGAACTGAAAGAACAAAAATAGATAATCAAAATACAGTGTTTATTTGACGCCAGCCGCATTACTAATAAATTTATGGATATGTGATATGAATCTCCCGTCATGGTCTAAAGTGTAGAAGAAAATAGAACAACAAAAATGCGTATTTCTATATTTTTGTTCAATCAGGCCAAAGGAGTGTGATCTAAAAATTTCCTTTTGCTCCGACGTATTCTCATCATTACTGTCTCGCCGTTTCTTAAGACCACTTTCCTTGTGAGTAGATGGTCTCGCCCAGAAAAGGGGGTCACTCCATGAAGCATAAGTAAAAGCATTCTGCAATCAGAGTTGCGCGCCTTCGGTAAAAGACTTGCTCTCTCGTAAGTCATACCGGTCACATGTACTTTTCTAGAAAAATATGTGATCTTAAAGACGTCATATTTTTGTTTTTGCGTTTGATTCAAGGAGGAAAAAGCTCGTAGTCATTCTTACCATATATATATATATATATATATATATATTATATATATATATATATATATATATATATATATATACGTATATATATATGTATATACATACATATTGTAATGATAATTGACATACGCACATACATAAGATGTATTCAATTTATTTTTCATGCAAACATATAATGATAAAATGCATACACACCTCTCACACATAATATATATAATCATATATATATATATATATATATATATATATAACATAATAAATGTAGAGGATGAGTGTGTGCGTGTATGTGTGTGTGTGCGCGCGCTTTAGATGTGTTAGTCACATTCATTCTTTATACGTCACTAGTAAACCGTCGGTTCAGCCCAGCCCCCCCCCCCCTCCAAAAAAAAAAAATGAATAAATAATTGCATACAACGGACATTTTCCCCGATTTGTTAATGAGCACCAATTTGTGCTCGATGCGTATTGCCCTGAATATGCAAATAAAAGTATTGAACACGTGGGCTGGCAATTAATTTCATCTCGAGTTTCAACTCGAAAGTTATGAGTATTGATTTCAATTTAGGTCAGAATGGAAACAGAATAGCGTTTTAGTTTCATTTTTAATTTATTTCTGCAACTTTTTTTAATCAAGAATACAATGGACAAGTAAGGGTACAATAACACCGATTTGGGTTGAATATCATTTTCTAAGGAAGATTGTGTGGTTAACGAAAGGGTAATCATGATAATGAATTAACCTAAATAGTAGACGTTACTTAAATGGACAAAAATATTATTAATTATATGTATGTATATGTATATCAAGAAATTGAATGCGAACTTGTAAAAATCGATCAGTCAAAAACGAAATAGAAAGTGCTTTGAAGTGCTTATCAACTACCGAGCCGTTGGCACTGATGTAAATGCACAAATTTGGAAATTCATGCCAAAACACGAAATTGAATGCTTACATCCGAATTTGAACATGTGACCATTGACTTGGGTGCCTAAAACGACTTTGAAAACGCCAAACGTGAAATCATTTTTGACCAAAGCTTCTCCATCGCTCCAAATATACGAAATGAAATGAAAATGGATGATCATTTTACGAAATTGGCCTGGAAAATCTATATCATGCGTGTAAGGGACTATAAATGAAGTTGAAAAAGAAACAGAATGAAAGAACGTGGAATGAAATTAAAAGAACCTTACACGGCGATAAATACGTCGTACAACATGTATAATGTAGCTGCCCATTAAGCCTACTCATGAATTGATATTTATTTATTTATTGATTTTCTTTGTTTATTGTTCGCTTTTTCTGCATGAACCATTATGCCGGAAGATCAAGACAGAAAGAAATGATCCCACCTATCTTCCATGCTATATCGGATTTAAATATTATGTATGTGCAATGCGTGTATGCGTGTGTGTGTGTGTGTGTGTAAGTGAAGAGTTTGTTTGCAAAAACCGATAAGTCCATATTTGCCAAATGGAGATATTTGCGATTAAAGGTCAAGAAAAATAAAGAGAATAATAAGAAAATTGTTTGCTTCTTTTGACCATAACTTCCAAAATGTACCTTTATATGTAGTGACCAATATACCATTTAAAAAGTATTATTTTGTACTTTATGACAGAGACCGTACTTCAAAATCTTCAAAAATGGACTTATCGGTTTTTGCACACAAACTCTTCAAGTGTATGTTTGTGAGTGTTTTGGTTTGTTTGTGTGTGTGTGTGTGTGTGTGTTTGTGTGGGTTTGTGTGTAAGAAAGACAGATACATACGCATGGGTGTTGTTGTAACGTTTTATATTTCAATTTCGCCTTTCCGCCAACGTCCGGGTTCAACCAGTCCCATACACTGTAGCAATCAATAAATCTCAATTTCCTACTTGGAATGTCCACTTCCACTCCGTTTCGTCCAACCGCTCCGTATAGTCACCCTTAACAGCATCTTCATTCGGGTGGTAGCACCGCCGTCCATTACAAGTAATGGCAGCGACGAAAAGGACACGTGACCAATCCGAACAACAAAAGGAGGGAGAACAAATCGAAAAACGGCACCTCACTGGATCGCTACAGCAGACGAGCAATCCAGCTATGATTGACAAGCCTTGTGTCAAAAAATCGAATCGAGTAAGCATTGGCAGTTTCTACTTTCACGACCAAGAAGTATTTCATGGAGTGTCGAGTTCCACAGCAGAGGGAGAGATGTGTGAAAGCACGTGAAGAGGAGAGGAAGAGATGGAAAGACACGGAGAAAAAACAACTAGCATTAAAGTTCAAATGTTCAGTGTCCGTGTGACATTGGTATCTATCTCCACCCCCCACTCCACTATGAGACGCAGAATCATGAATCTCACAACATGTTATATTATGCTCCCTCATATAATATGTTAACTCTGTCCAGATATAGCATCAGCGGTCATGGGTTCAGTGTTATACCCCAGTGTTGTGCTTGCGTTCATGGACTATTCATAAACCTTTCCTCCATCAGCTAAGGAATGACTGCGAACAACGACCCTTTTCTTCTCAATTTACTCAAGCAGAAAAACATGGTACATGCACTGGTTATAATTCAATGCATTATACATCTGCGTGAATACAGGAAATCAATATTTGCTTACAGCAGCATAAACAAAACATTAGTACCGTTTTGCATATCATTTTTTTTTTTTTTTTTTTTGCTGTCAAAAATAACACCAGATTATATTTGGTGGCGTGTACATTTGCTCAGAGTACAAAAAACATACAAAACAGTGTGCAATGAACAACAAAATAGCTTATCACAATAATTCGAATGTTTCTATAGATGGGTACCTAATACTTCCACCAGAAGAAAAAAAAAACAACCCAAGGGCGTTTTTGTCTCCACATTGAAAACACTTCTCTTTCCTCTCCCCTACTTAAGCTGCCACCGCGAGCTTAAAGCGTGATCAATTAGATTACTCAATAGAATCTCATCTCTGATTGCAGGTGATGAAACATAATTTAGCCAGAAAATGACGGTGTGTATTAATGCAGTGTGCAGTGCACTCAGAGTTAAACTCAATCAGTCTCGTGAGATTGATCAAGGGAATGTACAATCGTGGGAGACAAGGAGGGTGTGATGAAAATAGGAAATGCTGACGACCAGAGGACGGGATGAAAATAATGTAGATTTAACGACGCATTCACCCCATGTTGATGTTATTAGTGGTATTTGGCTGTGGCTTGTCTTTGTGAATTGACACCTGTAGCTAGGTTTCTATGTATTTTTGTTGCTTCTATGATCACTTGAATATGAATGTCATATAGTTACACTCGAAAGGTTTGTGGACTAGCATAGATGTGAGTGCGTGTTTGTATGTGTGTATGTCTGTATTCATTTCTACGTATAAAAACAATAGCATTTGGAAATAATAGTCCGGTAATTGAACAATTCATGGGTTTAGTTTTCAATAGGAACGAACATACTATACGAAAGGAACTAGATTTCAAAGAAAATAGTCCACAAAATTAGTATTAGAAAACTGTTGTATGTTGAAAGCACAGGGATATATAACGGTTTGGGAATTGACTATCAAAATTACTAGTAGATTAAATTTCATCGTCAGTAGATGTCCCATGTTTATCTCGAATGAATATGAAGGTGTGAAGGACTGTATTAAATTTATTTTGGAGGGAAAAGGTAGAAATATGATTTTGGAGATGGAGGGTTCCGTATATGGATTTTTATCAATTAGTGTGTTAATACTCACCGAGAGATGTAGGCTAAGAGACTGTTTCTTTTCAGAGAAAATAGTATTGCAATGGAAAAGACAGTATCTTGACCAGATTTTCAGATAGGAGATGGTTTAAATATGTCAATGCCTTTATGATTTCACAAAATGATCTGCAAAGGTGAAACCTTTTTAATGAAGGGATGTAAAAGGCATGGCAAGATTTGGAAGATTTGCAAAAGGTTTTGGCTGACACGAACTAAATAATTTTAATATTTTGTTCTTTTTTTCATTAAAGGCAATATGATAACATTAAATAACAATAATTTAATAATATTAATTGAAAGGCAAGGTGGTATCTAATTTCAATAACATTCAAATTTTTCTTTTTTGACTCTGCTTTGTTGAAGAAGTTATTAAGGAGTTAGTTTGAATATCTTGGATATCGCCTATGTAAAGTCGTATTTGCGAGGTAGTTTTATAAAGTGGGGGATATGATTGGGCTTTCATAAGAACGACATAATGCACTGATAATGGATGTAATTCGGTTAAAACTCTATAAGGAAATGCCATAAGGTTTTGCAATATTCCATCGAAAAAGATCTGTTAATATTTCATTACATGATTACAGAACATATAGGATTACAGAAGATAGATTACTACAAATAGGAGATGCTTATTGAAATGTTTTCACTGTTGCAAAAGCGCTCAAAGAAAATATTAAATCGGTCAAGAAGTGCAAATCTTATTATGTACTTTAGAGAAATTCAGTTTAAATGACATTATGGAGCTATACTTACTATGGAACATATTTTGAATTTACATATAATCTGGAGGACTGGTGCCTATAGTTTTTGTTCTTTTTGTAAGCAAGGGGTTAAAGCATTATTCCATTAATATCCTTAGATTGTGTAAAGGTGACAGCATTATGGCAGGAAGTTGTAAGTAAATTACAATTATAAAAATGGAAGAATGTTAGGAAAATATTCAAGATTGCATACAGGGAAACTAATAGAGAATTAAATGATTTTATTCAATTAAATTTATGGCTGAGCTCATTTGATGTTATCAAGGTCAGGAGTCGGCTGTTCCGTCAATCGTTATAGCATACAGGATGCTTTAGGAATATAGGGAAGAGGGAGACGAAATAGCTAGTAAGGGCGAATCAACAGGATTGCATTTGCTGAAATCATACTTTAGATGGATAAGTGTAGAAATTTGTTTATATTTTTCTCTCTTTATTCTCCTTTCCATTTATTTTATTACCTCAAAGTTGGAAAATTATAAGTTGGACAGAATTCAGAATTTGGACTGATGAGACAATTACTTTTTTGTTTTATTGATGCCTCTATTTATTTCTACTCTGATAATGTAAAGCTTATGGAACAGAAACGCGAGCGGGAATGTGTTTGATGTTGTGGGTGTGTACGCGTGCGTGCGCCCGCGAGTGTGTGTGCGTGTATGTGTGTGCAGGTTATGCGGAACAGGTTTAAGTTTACTCTCTGTATGATATGTTAATTGACTGAGGTTTTAAATGTTGGTGACGAAGGGCAGTGTTTTTTTAATACAGATTGTATCTTTAGAATGATTTTCTCTTTTTTATTATGAGGTGTGTAATCAATTACACAATTATTGACATGACTGATGAATGTACTTGAATTTTAATTCCTTGAATATTTCTAGTACATTTAAGTGAATGCTCGTAATTTATGTCGTCATTACAATGTTGAGTGAAATTAAATAAAGATTGCCAACTTGTATCTTATGGTAACACACTTTAGAGTTAAAAAAAGAAAAGAAATGAAAAACTAACTCCCTGTGGAGAATGCACTTCCCCTTTGTAAAAAGAAAAACGATCGATATTTCTTTCTTTTTTTGGAGGGGGGGGGGGGGGGAGAGGGGTAGCGGTCTGAATACATTCACTTGAAATCTTTAGAAATTCCCTATAGAAATGTTTCCTCCTCCTATCATAAGGAAGTTTTTAGTTCTATCGATTTGATGAAAGGTCTGAAAGGTTTACAATATACTATTTTATAAAAGTAATTTAATTTTCAGGGTTGCAGAAGGGAGTCAAGGGACACAGGAACTGAAATAAGAAAAAAAAAAACTTAAATGTTCGCATTCCAAGAAATCTTTGTTTATCAAAACATGGCCGGAACCAGTTTTCCTCGAAAATAAAACTAAATTGAAGAATGGTAATTTTAATAGCGTAACAATTCATCTCTCTTTCTCTCTTTCTCTCTCTCTCTCTCTCTCTCTCTCTCATGATATCGTAGACCCTGCAAAGTATGATATATTCACTGAAGCATAAAGAAGAAAACAATATATTATATACCTATTTAACAATTATGGCAAGACTGCCTCTGAATTTTGTCACAACAAACACAGATGCACACAAACTTTAAGACACAGAAAGACAACGCAAACACTCACCACCGGCCCACACCCCCCCCCCCCCCCCCCACACACACACACAAACACAAACCTATATTCACTTTATGTTTTTCTCTTGATAACTCCCCAGTTTATGCTTTTAATGGAAGATACGAAAGGATTTTACCTACAGCTTGGGATTTCCACACGTGCTTCGAAATAATTCCAACCCTAGGGAGACTTTTTTGTACCAAGAAAATGCTAGTGAAAAAAAAATGAAAGAAACTGGTAGGAAGCCATAAAAAAAGAATGAAACAGAGATGGAAGTGGGGGACTACAAAACCGAAGGAATTACAGGCATCAATATTCAGTTGATATTCACACACTTTCATTTTCAGTGTCCAAGACAAGAGTACAACCAAAACGAAAGGGCGAGTTTTTAGAAGCCTATTTGTCTTCAGGGGGTAAAAGCTTTGCATAAAAAGATTGCGACTAGGGGTACCTATATGTAGAAGTTTCTTCAAGTAGAGTGAGTGTGTGTGTGTGTGTGAGTGTGTGAGTGTGTGTGAGTTTTTTTCCCTGCTTTTGATGTAAAGCAAAAGGAAACGTGTGTGTTCCTCGGTAGAAAGTTGATTTCACAATTACTGCTTCTTCACGTTGTTTTTCATGTTTTCTTTTATACAGATTACTCGGTATAAACATACCGAATACCGTTAGTTATTTATACGTACATGCATTCTGTCATGTGTGTTCCAGTGTTAACATTTATATGTGTTAGTGTTAACATTTTTATACTTGTAACTATTTTCATACCTTTACTTATACATACACACAGTCCACTGCGAAATTTTCTAGTGTTTAAGTTACGAAGGATTATTCATTGTTAGAATGACCGCATTAAATATGAAAATATAAGTAATAATAAAAAAATAATAAAAAAATAAAGCGAAATGTAGGTAATTGAGTGTTTGTTTGTTTTTTTCCTGCCCGTTATTGAATAGTGATGGCAATACTTCGGACAGTGCATGTCTAAAAGGATAATTAAATTCTTCACACATTTGTGAAGGATTTAGATAAAGATCAGCATAATACCTTTAACAACAACACTACCACTACCTATAAAGAACATCTCTCTCTCTCTCTTATATGAAGAGTTTTGAATGCAAAACACATAAACTCAATTTCAAGCTTTTTTCAAAGTAAGTTCATTATCAGACAGCTAAAAACTAAATTGTTTAAATAGTTCTGCAATTTTTACATAACCATAAATATTTTGAAGAATTATTAGAATTATAGCATATTATCTTAATTTTATATTCTGTGTTTTAAGAGCTTTAATATCAAATATTCAACTTGATAATTATGAAGATCATGTTTTGGTCATAGTGTTGTTCTCCAAAAAGAAATACTCCTTAAAACTTTAAACAACACCTTATAATGTGTAATAAAGAATGACAATATCTATTTCTACATGTCTATGAAAGTATAATCGTCGAAAGGATGGATTATCTTCCTTGACTTTGGTTCATTTTTGTTTCAAGAGAATGCTGTAAGACTTCTTCCATTCAAGCATGATGATCGAAATGAACTACGTTTTCACTAATCGCTCTGACCGTAAAATAAAAAGGTAGGCCTTTGGTTGGCAAAGTGAGATCACATCGGTAAAGAATGTTATAGATAAAGAAATGGAGTTCTAGATTTATATAATTTGATCATTATTTGGCTTTGTATCTTTCTCCCACTTGAATGTGAAAACGGACTAACGATCACAGAGTATCAAGCTATTTGTGATAATTATTATTCTACAGGTTGCAGTAAAAATAACGAATTCGTCTCGTTGAGTTCTCTTTCTCACAATTATTCTCCATGTTCATCGTACTCTCATTGTTAATCAATCATTCCAGACATCAGTCGTTAAGCTTTTTTGCTCCTCTTTTTTCTTTTCCTGGTTGTTTGTCAGGCATACTAACTTTTTCACGCTCTCTCTCTCTCTCTCTCTCTTTAATCTCTTTCTATGTTCCATTGTGTATCACATCATTTCTAAAGAGGACGCAGTGTCGATGTATCAATTAAGAAAGTTTTAATTACAAATCCATCAGCGGACTCGCGTGTATATAATGACGTCGAGTGTTTATGAGAGTTTCAATTTCCAGGTCCCAAGGCGATCTTTTTTCATCCTCTTTCTTTCGCTCTTTCTCATTCGCTCTCTTAATATATATATATCTCTCTCTCACTCTCCTTTCTAAGCAAAGAAATATAAAGTGCGCGGTTCCTTTGAGCCATATAAAGCCAGAAATTTAGGCTCTCGGAGGATTTAAGAGTAGGATCACCGAATGATATCATTACACGCTGGTCAAAACAGTTATAGTACCCGCATTCCGTAATCCTTTGTCAACACAATATGTCGGATACGTTTTCACACCGTCTGCTACCCTCGATAATGAGTATAGAAAAAAAAAAATGAAGAGATCACCCTGTCGGTTTGGGGTTACTGACCGCATAACACTTTCCAGTGTCAATAGTTGATGACTCATGTATAGGCTGTACATGTCACGGGCTAACATATTCGTTACCGTTAGAGCAGCCTGTTGGTATTAAGTGTTGATAAACATCAATTATTAATTCTTTTGGGCTGAATTTCAGTACGTACGATATTCACGAAGTCGAATATAGGAAACCTGTAGCTGAAATACACTGTTGATCTTTTAAAGGAATATGCGAAATTCGTGTCATTCCCTGGCTTTGAACATTATACTTCTGTGGAGAAAAAGAAGTCGACAAATGTTCATGGGCAAATAACATACACATACAAGTACGAAGGGTTACGTTTGATGTGAGTATGTTTGCAGATATTCACTATTTTCTGTCTTTCTCCTGGGTTAGGCCGAACGAAAAGCAAGGGATCTTTTTTATGTATTTTGTGAAGTATCAATGAATCTAAATACAACACGTATGAAGGCATTTTTTGATGTTGCGCTATAACATATAACGCAACAATTGAAGGTCTGTATTTTTTGAGCTGATTGCATATGCAAAAATTCAAATTATATGTTTGTTTGTTTTTTTAATTTCAATGCTTGGTATTGATAAAACACTTACAAAGGGACGTAACTATATAAATATATAAATATATATATATATATATATATATTATATATATATATATATATATATAATATATATATATATAATTATTATGTATGATTATATATATATTATATATATATATATATATATATATTTATTTATTTATTTATTTATTTATTTCTGCACACATTTATATCCATTATTGCTATTATTGCTACTATTTCAATGATTGGTATTGATAAAACACTTACAAAGGGACGTAAATATGTATATATATATATATATATATATATATATAATATATAGGTTTAACATAGGTTTAACACGCGCCATGCCCCAATCTGTGCCGTCTTAAAAAAAGAAAAAAAAAAAAAAGAAAAAACGCTGCCGGGGCGCGAATATTTCTTTTTCCGTGCAGGGAAACGCTATGGGACATGAATTATTCATAAGTTGAGCTGAAAGACTGAAGTGCGCAAGCGCGCCAACTTGTACACAATGAACGGACTCGATTCGCACAGGCCTACAAGCATGTATTATGATTAATAAGGTGCATTTACGTACATATTATGAATACAATAATTGCTTGATTGTGTTGGGTGTGCGCTGCATGTGTGTGTGATAGAATTGTTTGGTTTTTTGTTTGTTAACGACGTGGAATTGAACCAGGTGGAATATATAAAATTCCTTGGTCTTTATATTGATTGTAAGTTGACATGGAAAGTTCATGTTGATTCATTGCGTAAATTACTATCCAAAAATGTAGGTGTTATGTATAAGTTAAAACAGTATTTTCCTAAACATGTTCTCCATTCATTGTATTCTACTCTATTTTTGCCTTATATAGGTTATGGAATCCTGGCATGGGGAAACTGCTGTACAACTAGACTCAATTCTTTATTACTGATACAGAAAAGAGCTATACGGATAATTAACTTCGCCACATTTTTGGAACACACTAATGTCTTATTCTTTTCCAGTAGAACACTTAAAATCCAGGATTTATATCATTTCAATATCGGGTCATACATGTATCAGTTAAACTCAGGTGGTCTCCCTGATGTGTTTTCTTCGATGTTCGTCAAAAATACTGAAGTTCATTCTTATCCTACTAGACAAAAAGATTCTTTTCATCTTTCTCCTGTACGGACCGTATCTGCTTTAAAAACAATAACCACTACAGGACCTAAATTTTGGAATGAGTTGGATAGAGAAATAATCCAATCCCAGTCTCTCTATTCATTTAAGCATAAACTTAAACTAGTTTTTCTGAATTCATATCTATAGCTATTCTTCAATCCTCCTCGACATTCTCTGATCATACTTCACATTACTGACATTATCGATTATGTAACATGTGCCTCGCTCGTGATTTCTGTATCATCTCCTGAACTTCCTTTGTACACATTTGGTATCTCTGCTATTGTACACTGCATCTGACTTGTACCTCGCTCGGGTGATCACGCAACTCTCAAGAAGTCTTGTGCCGCGGACATTGTTTTCTTTGTTTTTTCTTTCTCTTTTTACTTTTTGGTATTTATATTTCTCCAATTCACAAATTGTCATTCCTTTAATTACATATACCAAGTAAGAAATAATCTCACATCCGCATCTGGGAATCTACACCGTACAAGCAATGCTTCTATGTAGATTCCTCATATTTCACATGTTTTATTGTTTTATAAGCTGTACTTGACAATTCATCCAGGCTTTTGTATTGTGATGTTTATGTTTTATGTATTTCTTGAATTGTGGAATATGGAACAATAAAAAACAAAAAAAATATATAGACACACATTTATATTCATTATTGATATACATTTTTTTTTTCTGGCAAGAATGCAATGACGGTTCTCTCTTGTGCGTGTTGCCTCTAGATGTTTTAAATCATTGGATTGTCAAAGCGTGCATCACAAACCTTGCATCACAAAATATAGAAAAATATATATTTTGGGGAGCTTTAATTTGATGTAAAATTCATCTACACTGGATGCTCCTGACAACATTGGACATCGGAATTTTTACCTACACTGACATTCGGCAGTCTTTTTACTGTTTGCTTTGCAATTTATTCGTCTCTGCTTGTTCTTCTTTTGACACCCAGATGAAGAAGCAAGCAAAGAATAAAGGCAAGAATCCGTCACCGAACAGGAGTACAGCTCTTTTCTTCTTCCCTTTTTTTTTTCAGAATCGACTCCCGGCGCAAGTAATCTCACGGGACAACGTCGGCACGCTCTTTCATAATGTACAAATCCCGCCTAAGACGTCCCAAACACTAATACTTGACCTGGACTAATAGGTACTTTCTCGGAAGATGTCAAGGCAAATACGTTCTATGAAATGAGATTTTCTCATCTTCTTGTTTTCCGAAATTCTTTGGGACAAACAGCACCGGGAAAAAAAAGACGTGTTCCTTGTTATATCTATCTAAGTTAAAGGAGAACACAGGATATAGATCTGGACACTTGATCAATTTTTCTCGAACAATTTTTATTCAATGGGGCAACTGGAATGTGAGGAACAGCAGGAAACACAATACAGTGCATTCCCCTCATAAACGAACATGGTTATTGCGACATTCTCATTTCAACGAAATCAACGTTCAGGTCCCAAAATCAGTATCTATACATTATTATACAATATACTGTTCGGTTATAACACAATTTTGATATACCGAAAGAAAACTGCCGGTCCCGAGGACTTCGTTTTAAGGGGAGTAAACTGTAGAGGGATATTTATTACATCAATTTTCCTCAAGTTATGTAAAGTATTTTTTTTTTTTTTTTTTTGGGGGGGGGGTTCAGAACCGATTAACCAATTAGAAAAATACCAGAAAATACCAAAACAATGCCATAAAATAGATCAAATCCTTCCCTTCTTTTCAGTGTCTTCTATCATGTCATCTTTCTTCATGAATTTGATATGAATAGTCTAATAGAGACAACGTAATTTCTGCTGCCTATACAGTGAGACAGGTGGTAGCATTGCACTTTTGAATATGAGATATCAAACATCGCATTTTGGCTAAAAATATAAGAACCGAAACGACTAGAAACCGAAGACTAGGTTTAGAGAAGAAAGAAACGCACCTTTACTAATAGATAGCAAAAATGAACGCTTCTGTCGGTGCATGGTGGCGTGGCGTGTTCCACTCTCACCCCCTCCCCCCCCCCCCAAAAAAAAAAAAAAAACAAACAACAACAACAACAACAACAACAACAACAACAACAACAAACAAACAAACAAACAAAAAACCACTCTTTTGAGGAGTTGAAAGTGCAGTCCGGCTCGTTCTTGCTTCACTCTCTTTACCTGTTTACGGTGTTGTTTACCTGCTTCCTTCCAGTTCCTGTGTACTGCGGCCCATACACCCCAGATAAAGTTTGACAGCTTTTAAAGAGGAAATGGAGGTACCATCTTGATTTGAAGGTTTTAGGTCAAGGAAGAGGAAATGGGGAGCCTCATTGTTGTCACAGCGTATCTTTGACGGTGTTGCCCTAGAGGTACATTAGAGGCAGGTATAAGAAGAAAATCGGGTAACCGGGTAACCGAAAAGCGGATCAGACAGTATTAAAAACGATTGTCTCCGCCGACCTCATCGTCCGCTTTACGCGCGCTACATAGCCAATAAAATAATGTCTTTTACAAACCATGTCGTTTGGAAAAAAAGACGAAAGTTGTTCATGTCATCGAAACTATGAAGTATGATTTTGTTTTTTCTCAGACCAGAATTCTTTTTTTCATTGATCAGTTCCATGGTTCTGCAAAAGCCCGTGCTAAAAGCATTGCATAACTAGGAGTCCAAACAGTCAGGCGCAAGATTGCATCGCCAATCTCGTCAAAAAGACTGAAAGTCCGCTGCTGGCGCAGTCCAGCCAACGGAGGGCCTCGAAATCGCCTTTGCGCCGTGTAGACTCTTCGCAGTCGTTTAGTACGAAATTATGACTTATCGCGAGCTTCGTGAGAAGGGGGGGGGGGGGGGTGGGGGTTGGGGCAGATCAGGAACGAACGAACAATCCTTGTACATGTACTATCGAAAGTGACACCAGGGAGGTGGGAAGCTCTGTCCCCACCTCCCTAGTGACACATAGCATCGTGTTTTGCACAGTAGGCCTATTTGATTGCCTGCCGACTAATAGCATGCACTTTACATTCAGTATGAGGTGATGTTTGAGAGTGATTCGCTAAAAATAAAAAGCGTTCATCGATTATCATTTATGGGTCGCAGTTGCCTACTAGTGAAAGTAGTTGCTAGAACACACGATGGAGTAGACTTCTAGACAATGGGAGGACAAAATATAGGAATTAGAATAATGATGTAGATATTTAGCGTATTTGGTACACCTAGAGGAATTTCAGGAGTGATCATATAACAGTTTCTCTATTGTCCAAGATTGTAAAGAAGGGATCGCAGTACAGCCTGTATAAAGTAACTTTTGCCGCAATATTATGACCATATTCGTAGCACCTGTAGGCCGGTGAAGATGAATAGTGCAGGTTTTTCTTTTTTATTTCATTTGTTCGAAGTTTTGTCACCAGCCAAGAAGATTGGTAAGGTTCTTCATCTATTCCACTGTCGTGAGAACATGATCGAACCGAAAGCACTTCGGTGTACAACAATTTAAAAAGAGAAGAGAGTACACATAGGATATGAATATTGACGATTGAAACAAGTGAGAGAGAACCATGCGCAGCGGGATAGCAGAGTTTAATTGTTAGTATATGCTTGAATCAGAATGGTATATAGCAGCATGAGGTTAATTATCTTTTTACTATGGTAACAACTTCATGAAAATTTATTTGTGTATTCATTTCTGGTCAGTTTCCTTCTGTTTGCGTTTGTAAATTCGTAAAAAGGCAACTTTCAAGCCAACAACGCCATGTTTTGGGGTCGACACATCAACTAAATGCAACTGAAATTGTAAGTGTACTTGCGTGCTCATTTTCTCTGAATTTACCTGTTGATAATGTCATCTGGTTTTAACACGTTTTCCATGTAGACCTACAAAGAAATATAATAACGGAGCTCCAAGGCTGCTCATAAATGCAGATCTTCTCACAGAGATGACGCGATCACGATGTAGTGACCAGTGTTGCTGTCCCGTGTTTCATTTCATCACACACTGCCATTATGTACACAAGGTAGATAAGGCACTTGCCATACAATCAACCCGATTGTCGAGGAACGGTCGTTTGACAGGTGCAAGACGTGGTCACTCGTGGTTGTGTAATCCTCTTGTAAACAACTCGATGCCCCTTCGAGTTCTCGACCCCCCCCCCTCCCCCACGGGACAGGACACATGTGCAAGTGCCATCTCGTAGCGGCCAAACGTGGAGTTTCTTTTCCCACATCACAGTTCACCACATTCTACTAAAGTCAGTCATGGAAACACAATCACATTTTTCAACGCGTGGGACTACACGATGAGTTAACTCGGCGTGCAAGGTGTTAGAACACTGAGACACAAATTTACCATCTGCAGTCCTTCTCTTCATGTCTCCATACTGCAGCAATCTTCAGTCCGTATCAAGATACATAAAGTCCATACCAGCAATGTTACAAAATAGATGGTGAATAGAAATGGCGAAAAAAGATGTCGCAAACCGAATCTTTCGTCACAGTATTTGGTAACTTCGCCGCACACCGCATACGCGCTATTAGTCCTCAGCAATGGGTTTTGCGTGTGTATAATGCTCACGTATTAAATACGAAAGAGCACCTGTTTTACAAGTCTACAACGAACGGTTTGTTCGAACGTTTGAAAATTTTTAACCTAATTACGTATTCCAGTACAAAATTCTCAAATTGTCAACGCTAGATTTCTTAGTTTGTTCGTGTAAAAATGCTTCAACTATTCTTTTTCTAGCACACACTATTTGTAAGGAAATTAAACCATAATGTTTCACGTTCTGATTTTTCAAGATATAACACTCCAACGCCAATTTGATTTGCCATAGGTATAACACGCAACTCAACGCAAAGCATGATGGGATCAAACCTCATGTATCATTCATAGGACTGATGTTTCAATCTTTTTGTCGAGATTGGCGATGCAATCTTGCGCCTGACTGCCAAAGGTATGCTGGTACAGAGCTGTTCTTTTTCCGTCTGTACAGGTTTTTGAAGTAGTTTCCAGTCTCGCATACAACATATATATATATATATATATATATATATATATATATATATATATATATTAATAATCGAAAGCAGGAGAACAAGCAATCTCCTCATTAAACTTGTCATGCTGAAATTAAGAAAATTGAAAATGATAGGTGGTTCTTAAATTTCTCTCATTATTCTTCAATTACTAAATAAAAAAAAAATGAAATTGAGAAATATTTTATCGATTTTGTCACCTTTACTGATTACTCACTGTGTCATTTGAAGTTTGATTCGACGCAATATTCTTATATCCCCCTAAAGTTTCCCACTTTCTTTCTGTTTAAGGACATAAAGCGATACAAGTGAATAAAAACTTATTTTAACAATTTCATGCATGTCTCTCAATGTGTTGAATTTTTCTTTTGTTATCCTTTCAATCTTGCAGGGTGTTTGAAAATGAATGACAAAATGAAAATGATTGCAATTTTTATTTTTGTATCTTGGAGGACAGAACAAATGTGTTCACTCAAGAGTAAAATTTTGTACTATCCTATCAGGTTAATACCAATTGTATAACATTTCACATGGTACATGACACAATGATTTTTATCCAAATCGTCTATGAAAAATACGTACTGGAAAAAATAAATATGCTTTACCTTTTTTTTTTCTTCCCGAGTACATATATGAGTTAATGTGTGTGTGCGTGTGTGGACCTCTTGAAGTTGTTCTAAATACGTCGATGGTGATAAAATGACGATCAGGTCAGAGAGAGAGAGAGAGAGAGAGAGAGAGTAAGAGAGAAGTAAGAAAGAAAAAAGATACTGTTTCGTGTAAAGAGATAGTGTTTGAAACTTAAAAAAACGCTGTTCACTTTCATTGCAAGTTCTACGCTGCCAACGCGTTCACTTCTCAACTGTTTAGAATGTGTATTAGGACATCGTCACTGATGTATATGTGATGATAACAATTTTTGTGCCATTTTACTATGGTCTACATTCTACATATTCTGTCCCATGGGGGTAGGGGTGCGAGGGCAGGCGAAAATGGCAAACATGCTGCATTACTATAAACATGCCAACATTGCTACACATCTTTTCTTCTTCTTTTTTTCTTTCTTTTATTGTAACAGTCAGATGGTACAAAGCGCGAAATGCCTTGGGTAGTCGAATCACCGTGAAAAGCGCCTCCAGCAGAAACAGACATTTCAGATGTTACAAATCTTACGATTCAACGGCAGAAGCGTGTTGGAAACACTTTTGCCTGTGGACCCTTATGCAGCAAGGGGAGGTAAAGGTAAAGGTAGTCGAAAACAAAGAATGTTTACTCGTTTAAGTTCAGACCTTGTAGGAGTGTAAAGATGAGACGCGAGTGAGAAAAAACAAAACAACAAAACAAAATGAACAGACTGAAAATGCTGGCAGGAACAACAATGAAAGCATGATACCGTAACACAACCCCTGTATAATTTGCTGGCGCCCTGCGTGCATTCTGTTCATGATTGAAGTTGAGTAATAAAGGATAGGGGCGAAGCAAATAAATATGGTAATTCAAATTATTTGGTTAGATTACCGTTGCTCCATTTTTTAATTGAACAACCATTAAAGTTTATTCAAACATTCATTCATAATAATAACTTAGATTGTTTTTCCATTCGAAAGAAAGAACAACGTTGTCAATGAAGTTGATTGTAAACTCAACAACTGATTGTTAAAGAATTAAGTTTCATAATTATGTCTTCAAACGTGAGTTACAAAACCTTCAGGTAAATATTGCACGATGAAGCTTACCTACCCTCTAAGGTAGGGCGGTATTAGTCTTTCTAATATACTTTTTTTTGGGGGGGATTTTCGTATGCACATTTGCCAATTGCACAATATAAGAGACTATCATCCCAGAAAGTAACAAAATCAAATCCTAAATCCCGATATATATATTTAAAAATATATTTGTTTTACTGTTCACTTTTCCGACACTGCCAATGCGTTTGGATTGTATTTTTTTGTAACCTTATGTGTTGGCGTTTGGATGTGTGGTGTGGACTCGCCGTAAAAACACAAAACACAACATAACAAAATATAACAAAAAAAAAATAATTGTAAAAGTCGTGTTCTTAACCTCTCCTTTCATGTTTTTTTCCAGCAAGTTTTAGTTCTCCACTTGTAATCACATATAAACACACCAGAACAGAATTAACTTGAAAAGCAGTGGCAGGTAGGATTGTGTTTCGATATCCACCATGTCACTTGGATTCATTTATATACACACAATAACAGAATTAACTTGAAAAAAAGAAGGATTGAATAGCTCATAATCTATTCACACAATCAGATAAAATACATGATTTGTATGATATACATAATATCTTTATGTACACATTTTTATTCTGTGTGCTTATGAGTGTGACTCTGTGTGAGTGTGTGTGCTAGTGTGTTTTCGTTCCTACAGTCATGACAGTCATGTTATGTTACAAATTAAAATGAGCCATTCCATATTAATGTGGAAATAAGACGGTTCTAATATTCTTATATCATTAAAAGGCTAGGTGTCTAGGGAAAGCACAATACTGAAGTCAGAAATATATGATGTTCTTAGCCTTTTCACTGGTGAGGAATCACAATACATTCCTCCAATGTAACCGTGTCATATTGCGGAACTGTGATATATATATATATATATATATATATATATATATACATATATATATAAATATAAATATATATATATATATATATACATATATATATAAATATATATATATATATATATATATATATATATATATATATATATATATATATTTTATATAGATATTACTGTGTCTGGGTATATGCGTATAAATTCATGCAATATGTCTATTGTATATTGTTTAGATTGAGTAAGATGTTTCCTCTGCATTTTCTCACTTGGGCATAGCCTCGCTCAGTGCTTGTAGAAAAAACCAAGTTGACGCAGGAAAGGACACAAAAATAATGCAGAAAATTCATGTAAAAGGTAAAACGCAGATGACATTTAATTTCATCGAATCGCTACATCAAGTAGTGTCTCATGAATGAATGACAGAATATAAAGTTGCTCCGTGTCTCTGCGCAGTAAGACTTCATCTCATCTTACAAAATGTCATGTAATCTACTCGAGCTGTACCTATTATAAAAGGACCTAGAGGGAAATACCTCCTTTAGAGACATTATTCAATACAAGGCCGAACTGAACTATTAATTCTTAAGGTGTCTCGATGTGCAACTTTACATAATCAATGATGTCTCACATCATACATGGTACTTTTGGAATGTCAGGTATTCGTCATTCTGCGTAACATACCCAGATCTTCGTTTTGAAACTTTCTCTGCTTTTTTCCCTGTTTGGTATTCAAAATGAACAAGAGATTGCATTTAAATTGCACATGCCCAAAAATTTTGAAATCAAAATTGCCGCGTTACCTACTGAATATCGTTTTTCTCACTGTGTGATACTGTTATTATTATTATTAGTATTATTATTATTATTATTATTATTATTATTATTATTATTATTATTATTATCATTATCATTATTATTATTATTAGTATTATTATTATTATTATTATTGTTATTATTATCATTATCATTATCATTATTATTATCATTGGGCTCTTCCGTATGTAATCTTTTTTTTCTTTTTTTTTTTGGCACGGCCTGATGCGGTGCATCATAAATATATGTATCATGTATGCATGTATATATATAATATAAACATACATTCGTGAAGCTCAGTGCAATTTGAGCTTCAAACACTTCACTAATATTCTGTCGCATTTACAAATCAAATATCAAAGAAAAATGATTCCAAAATATTCATCTAATGTAACAAAGTTGCGGAAAAGCAAATTCATTGTGGGTTTTACATGCCTCATAAACATCTTCTGGGGTTAAAAGAATAGAATATACCATTATATTTGTAATTATGATTATATATATACAAAAAAATGACTGGCAGGCTATTGTCCAAATTTTCACATTAGTGACGTCAGCAGCTTTAGATCACGTCATGCGTTATACTGTAAAATCCTTGGGATCCTCTACGGGAGCGTAATTTGACTTGAATACGAAGCCTCCACTGCACTAGTGTGCTACATTTGATTTTAGGCTTATAACTCAATTTCGTCAGGATAACATGAAAAAAAAGTGTCAAAATACCAATGCAGTTACCTGCACTGTATGTCATTTCTGTTAACGGCTTAGGAAGGGGATTGGATGCTGTTATCCTCTGTGGATATCAGCCATTTTTCAGTCGAATTCTACTGACTAACGTCTGCTCCTTCTTCAGACGGATTCCGAATCGTGAACAATTTCTACCCTCTGGGGAAAAATCGACCCATCAAGAAGGCATATGTTAGTGTCAACATCGGGGGGCTGACAGAAATTAAATAATTGTAAGACTTCTCACGCCTGGTCTACCAAAACTCTGCCCTAATCAAACATCAATACGAGCTCTTGCCATGTCGAATTTCTATCAATCTAAAGTGAAGCCATGAATTACATTTTGTTAGCGTTTTCCCTTCTAGTGGGGGGGGGGGGGGGGGCTTTCTTTCAATTTCATTATGAAGTACATCCAGATGGGGAGCTCAGCTCCTGTTGCCAAAAACACATAATGCTACTACGATTTAATCAGACATACGAATATTATTTTGTCATTCCAAATGCCATGAAAATAAACTTTTTTATGCGTTAGACACCAACATTGGCAATTTTCAGACTCTCGGTGTATCGCGTGAGGTCTTTATCATGCTACATTTTTGGCTCATCAATTTGTAAACATAAATAAATGAATCCAGAGGGAAAAAAAAGAAAATATTTACTTCAACCTGAATTAAAGTATAGATACTTCTAATACTCATAATGAACAAAATTAAATTATCTCTTGTACTGCAAAATACCAATTGAACGACAGTATTTATCAGACACACACACACAAAAAGCAATGATCAGAAACACGAAGAAACAGCATTCTGGGATATCTTGCACAATTTAAGAAAATGATTACAATTAGAGAAATAATCTTAAACTAATGAAACTGACTGTAAAATAACCGGATGTTTTTATAGTAAAGACGATACCAATCGTTGATTTCACGGGAACACAAACGATAGGCAAGGAAATGAAATCAAATAATCAACCATATCCTGATAAATGGAATTCAATGTCGATGATTTCTAAAACTACAGAAACAACATAAGGCTACAAAATCAAAATATATATTTGTTTGTTTGTGGGTGTGTGTGTGTTTGTTGTTGTTGTTGGTTTTTTTTTTCGTCACAGGATTGGCAGCGCAAGATAATTTAGCACTAGTTAAATTGTCCTAATTCCAATTCGGGGTTATACGTCTCTGGATCCGCCGACAGGTGCCAGGGGTTCCACGAACTGGGCATCGCTCTCTTGCCGAAGGAGATCCCTTTATGGTACCGCATCCGTTTGGGGAAGTTTGCATTCATCTTTTCCTCGCCACTCTCCGAGTCGTGTCGCTTGCCGAAGTTGATCCCAGAATGACGCTCTATGCCCTTCTTTCTATTTCCCTAAGTATGGAGAAGAGAGAGAGAGAGAGAGAATGAGAGATGGAGCATGAGAAACATAACCATGATTTAATCAAGTTTAAGTCTTCAAAATTCTTCAAAAATTGATTTGCCAAATTCTTCAAAAGCAAAAAATAAAAAAAAATAAAAACCAAAACAAAACCCAAACAAAACCAACCTAAAAAAAGCAAACAGAAGCAAAATAAACCAAAATAACAACAACAACAGTAGATATAAAGCTGACAATCAAATAGACATTGATGCCTGAGTACTTAGATTCTTTATTAGAAATGAAAAAAAAATATGCATAATATTGTATAACATCAACGCAACATTGATGCCTGGGTATTTAAATTCTTTACTAGAAATGGAAAAAAAATCTGCATAATATTCTATAACATAAACGAAACATGTTAACATAGATTATCATAAGAATAGACAAAATGAAAAAAATCAGAATATAAACGGCACCATTCATTAAAAGAATCAGCAATCAATACAACGTCGGAAAACACAGAGCTGATGCAAAAGAAACCAACTACCCGTGCAGACTAAAAAGTACAGTTGCATTCTTTTTTTCAAACAGTAATCAATATTTCAAGCTGCTGGGGTTACCTTTTTTCTTTTTGCCCTTAAATCTCTTTTAATCCACATAGATAATCTTAGAAACTTAGAAGAAGAGTAATACATATTTTTGTTCCATTTGAAATAAATAAAAGAAAGAAATGAGAGAAAATACTAACAGTCGACATGTTATTTTTTCGCTGCTACATCAACCACGATGGGCTCGAAAAGTGATATAAAAAAAGTACAGAAAGGGCAATACAATCGCAGTGAAATCATTGCAGCAGAATCAATCAAAAGTCTTCTAAAATAGCAAAGTACCGCTGAGGAACTGAACAAAGGAAGCTAGTCCATTTCCTGAGATTGGAAATTACACTAACACTTATCAAGCACATGGCGGACGTAATCGCCCCATTTCCTTTGCGATCGCGGTCATCAAAACCACGTCAAAATACACCTGTCGACATGAAGTTTTCAAAGCCATTTTTTGGCATTGATTGACTGGCAATTGTCGCCATAAGTACTTCACATCCGTGTGAACCAACTTCCTTTGTTGACGCTTTGCAAATTATTTTGATCAAGAGAGGAGAAGGTAGGTATCCCGACACTACAAACTCAGCCCACGCAAATTAAACGCCATGGATCGGAACGGGGTGCAGGCAGCCCACCGCAGTTAAATTGCACTGTGTTGTTGACCAACAATCAAAAAACAACTCTATTTCAGATCATAAGAGGGAAATTCCGGAGCAGATAAGAGTTGGTTTGGAGAGAAAAGGTAAAGGTTTAATGAGCATAGTAGAGTAACAGCTTCATAAAAACAAGTTTTGCTCATCATTTCTGCAAAACGGTTCTCGAACACTTCATGTGAATACGCAAAGGTGTGAGCTGAAGATGCCATCATCCTACAATAATTATCCATTGATTGTGTACTAAAAACTTTTTTTTCTTTTTGCTTTAGGAGTGTAAAACATAATGTCATTGTATATATACAGTCAAATGTATATGGATTTGAGATGGGCCATATTTCTAGAGCTTGAACAATAAAAAACAATGAAAATTTCAGTATTTGTACAATGAAAATTTTAGAATTTGGTGTAAAAGATATGGGGCCCATAGCAAGTTGCCAGACGATGAAATTATTTGTTCAATCATTTCATCTTGCCTGTACTACAACTCTTTTGTAAAAATTAGCGAAAATTCACAATATTATAACATCCATAATATATATCAATTTTGATCATAAATTAATTATCACTGGCATGCTAATGATTTTTTTTTTTGTCTTTCTTATCAGACTAACCTTAAACTGGCCCGGAATTCCCCTTTTAACATTACTCGAAGTTAACATGTCGCGTTGCATCTTTGTTACAAATTTAGAGCACTTTAGATCGTTCAAAAGTTTTCAAGGTCTTCTCAAATGTTATGTATCATACCACCATGTTCCAATTCCGAACTTATAAAAAACTGGGGAACGAAACAAAATGGTATGATGTACTGAGATAGAATCGTTAGCTCTAGAGAAGATCCAGCTAACCTTGGAATAGGCCAATATTCCAAGGGCTTAGGGTTTGATAGAAGAGCCCGATATGTCTACATTGACAACCTCCGTATTATTGCAGTAAAATATTAGTCAATTTATCGTCGTCAGGCAACTTTTTTTTCTATTTTTCAAATTGTAATCAGAGCCTCCTTAGGCAAGTTTGCCCTAATAGATGCATAACGATGTTCTTATCTCAATCGTCTTGCATTTCTTATTTCTTTCTCTTTCTATCTGAAGTGACCAAGAAAAAGAGAGAAAAAAAAAGATAATAGGAAGAAAAACTGTCTCAGCTGAATGAACGACTTTGGCATTCATAGTAAACGATTTATATTTTGACAAAATATGTTGGAATTGAATATGATGAAAGGAAATTTGAATCAAAGTTATCTCTTTTGTTTAAGGAGAATTACTAATAGACATAGAGAATATATCCTCTGATTTATCGCGTACATAAGATTGTGAACAAATTTGACAATTCGAAGAGACCTTATGGCTAGTCATGGAGCATCCAAAAAATTATTCGTTGAAATGTTTAAATCATCGCTACATTCAGTCTATTCAATTCTTATGGCAACATGCTTCGGGATATCAATAGCTTTTGCGAATACGGTTACCATTCTGAATCCAAATATCATAGCAAAATGCAAAACGTGATGTTCTTTTCTTTGTGTGTGTGTCACTCCAATCTGCGTTTGTCTGAATTGCATCAGTCATCAACATGAGAGACGTGAGGGTGTATGGCTCTTTGCTTTAACCAACATTAGTATGCATTTCATACTTTCATCAGCAATATCGTTTTACGATTCGTTTGCCCCTCAGTGCTACAATAAAAAGAAGAAAAAAAAAGCCCGGCATAATGGCGTGTCAATCACACTGAAATCAACCACCCTGCAATCAACATAGAAATGAGCCAAACGACATCAGAATCAGAATGCCCAGCACGTGAAAGGACTCGCCAAGCCAACACGACAAACAGCTAGCTTTTTTAATGATCAAATTATGCACTGACAATTATTATCTCGAAAAAGGGTTGGGATTTGTCTGATTTTTGTCAGCGCTTGTAAAGTGACCCGCTTGCCTCGGATCCCTGGGGACAAATTTAAGTCTCGTATACTTGCAACGCCGAGAAAACAGCCCACGCATGTAAACAGACAAGAGCATATTTGTGGCTAACTTCTGCTTGATGAATTCCCCACGAAGGGACAGGACTTTGAATAATACAACATGTGAGGGACAGTATCTGTGGATTTTTCTCACTTTTTTCAGTGACCGGAACTTGTTTGCTACCATGCTGATTGTCCCTTTTATCGTTTGACTATTGGATCAAACGTTTGATTGTCGACAGAACGATTATCGACAATAAATACCACCTCATCAATTATCTATCGGATTCCCGTATTCCCCTTCCTAATCTTGTCTTTACGACCATGCATTACTGGAAACCTCTTGATGATACAATTTCGAAAAGCTAAGTGCGAGGAAAATACATTTGAACAGAGAAAAATCAGTCCACGCCGCAATAAATCCGACACGAGGCAAATTGTGTTGTCAGGTGTCAAGTTGTAGGTGTATTCAACCAGCAGGGCAATGCAGTGGTTTATTATGCAATCACACTCAAATGACACTTGAACAGTCTACGATGTTCAATTTACTTGAATTGTCCCAACGAGGCACTCAATTCGAATTCCAAACAAACCGTGTCCCGAACGAGCTGAAGATGTCATTTGAATGACTTTTCAGTAATGACTTTCTGGGTTTTTTGTTTTGTTTTGTTTGTTAATTATTCTTGTTGCTTTTTTGTTAAAGGCAGGTGCATTTCGGTCGTCTGACCTCGCGTCTAAGTTCAGGGTTAGCCTAGGAAGAAGGAAAATCATGATTACCTATTGCGTGTTACACGATCCTGTTGAGGAATCTCTCCTTAACTACCTCCCCCTCCCTCTCTCTCTCTCTCTCTTTGTATGAGTTGATATGAAATCACTGCGGAAACTCTCCCTCCCCCACAAACGCTCGTATATGCGCACCACTCACACACACACACACAATATTTACCATCGCATGCCTATTTGTCGACATTTCCTGTGTAATATTTAGATATTTGTGAAGACGATCATTTACAAACAAACAAAAAAAAAACATGCACATACTGACACAACGCACAACCCACGCATCTGTCATTAAAAAAAAAAAAAAAAAACAAGCAAACAAACAAGAAACCAAACAAACGAACAAACAAAAACCAGGATGGATGGGCACCGGAAATTAACATAGATTTGATGCAACCATCAACAAAAGATTTGTGCGAGTGTGTGAGGCACAAAAGTGTCAAAACTTTTCTCCACACGCTTTCACAACCTGAAACCTTCAAAAACAAGCAAACAAACAAACAAACAAACATATATACATACATACATACATACATACAACAGATCACCCAGAGGCGAGGAGCCGGCGTTTTCAGGTGTGCCTGAGTGGGCCTGTGGGTTGTGTGTGTGCGTGTGAGTGCGTGAACACGCATGTGTGCATGTGTGTGACTGTGTTCAGTTTTGTATCATGAGCTGTCGAGCCGGGAGGCTGCTTGTTAAACTCGTTGAATACATATACACTGGTCTCCAAGACCACTTTCACACACATCGACTAATCTTATGTCCATACGTCGTATTGGAATATGTGTCATATTGATATGAGACCATTCAAACATATAAGCAGCGTCCAGATGCTCAGTATACGTTCATCGTATGGCAAAATCCGTCCTCGCTTTAAAAATGTTAAAAAGAACATAAAGATATGACAATCTCAGCCTATATTTCCTATATTATACTTGATTGGTATGGTATATGTTTGAATCATGAAATCAATAAAAACATATAGGAAAAAACTTAGTATCTAGCCCTCAAATTATATAGAGCCGAATATTGTTTGATGTGTGTTTGTCAACATGTCCAGTAAATTCAATCCAACTGTTTACCAGATAATTAGCGATAACGTTTCTCCTTTTTTTTTTTTTTTGGTAGTTTTGTCAATGCGTCGATCCCGGCATACACAAAGGTTGAATTTCGTAAGCATCTGACAGCCTTCATTTCTGTAATCAGTTTTGCATTTTCACGGGGACAAATCTGAGAGGGAACTACACAGGATTCACCTGAAAGGCACAACATATCAACAATCTCTACCAAACAAAAGGGAACATATTGCCCGTTTATGTAAGTTTATAGCTTTCTCAGTCTGTTTGCTTCCTTTGCCGTATCACTCTTCTTTGAATATTAAACGCATTCCGAATGCAGCTTTGGGTAGGAAAGAAGGAAATGGAAAAATATCGAAGAAAATGGGAAGCTAATTGATTTACCCCTTGCGGCAAAACCTTCCTTTAGTATTACACTCTATCCCTGGACAAGAAGTATTTGTATTGGTAGCCTCCCTGCAATGCATTGTTGCGTACAAACTCGGCGCATCTGCTATGTACATTATCCACCCTCCTAGAGTGGTCTCGCTGTGTTTGACACAGATGCAACGTACTGCCCCGCGGCAGTGAAATTATAACCGTGTCATTTCAAAATTAGTAGTGATTACAGCTTGTCACAATCACGTCCTTGAAGACATACAAGCATATATTTTAAATATGAATATAAATATGTCGGTATTTCTTCCCTTTTTTTTGGGGGGGGGGGGGGTAAGTTAATGATAGGAATGATACAAAAGTAAGAGCAAACAAAAATGTAAGTTGATTTTTTTTCCATAGATCCCGTAACATAGCTTTTCTCTCTTTTTTCTGTGATCGGCTTTTTTAAACGTTTTTGTTTTGATAAAGATGTTGGTCACTTTATTCTTCCCTTGACCTTTGGATGCATTCTGATACACTGTTAGATATCCATCAACACATTTTATTTCTTTATCCTTTTTGAACCGTTGTGCAATGAATCATACATACACACACGCAGAGAGAGAGAGAGAGAGAGAGAGAGGGGGGGGGGGGACATACACGTCCAGATAGTGCTTGTCAGGTACAAATGGAGACTTTTGTTTTGATCACCATAAGTTGTGATGTCAGTCATGTGTGGGAAGATGTGTGGATTTGCTGAAGGGTGGGTTTGTGGGTGAGTGGAGTAGTGTTTACATGCATGGTAGTGAATGTGCTAAGTCCCCGATTCTAGTCTTCTTCTACCCATGCATTAATTCAGGTCTATTGGATAGAACTGCATGACTTGCTTGTAATGTGTGATTTTTCATTTTTGTTCATTTCCTTTTTTTTCTACGGCGTCTTTGGTTTTGATTTTCGTCTCTCCTTCATTTTACCTTTTCCTCCCACATTTAGAAGTCTTGATTTTTCTAGTCACTCCTGTATTATGATGTTTGTTTGAAAAGATTTTATTTTCTGCATTTCATGTTTTCTTTCAGAATAACAAAAATAACAAAGGCAGGTTCAATTACACAAATACAATTCTGAAAATTATTGACATATTACATAGTAAGTCATGTTTTGTATATAAAGACAAATGAAACGTTAAATAACATACAAAATGTTTATATGGCCAATAATGACTTAATTCACAGTACAATATATAATATATACATATGATGCAGAGGGCCGCCGTTATAAGCCGTGCTTGAACAGACGGACAGCCAGAAGTTAAGCATTTCAAACCATTCCGAAGATGTAGAAGATGTAGTTTAATGATAACAACACTGTTTGAATTCATTTCGCTTGGTGTTTAGTCTGTAAAGTAAAATGTAATTAGGTAAACCAATTTTCTCGTGAATCAATGCATCTTATTAGAGAAAGTTGTGGAACAGCAACGCATACTTTGTGTCAAAATATTGTGATCATTTGATTATAAATTTGCTTCAGGCAAAACAAAGAATACAGAAGAGCCTGTACGTTTTCATGGCGAATCACTACTGTATGCCCTGTTTCCACACAAACCCATTTTAGAACCTACATTATACAGGGTAATCCAATTACCAAGACTGATTAACTAATTGTCGAATACACTAAACGTTCCGCTTCATCAAGAAACAACACAGTTATTCAAACAAGAGAAGGAGGGGAGAATAGAAGCAAACAATATATCTTTTATCACATTGCACGACTGTCGATTTCCTTTCCATGTTTATTCGTTCGGAATGCCGCCCACGTAAATATTCTACACAATTTTCTTATCAAACGATAATATTCTCGATATCTTGCGTCTACAAAGTCAATTGTTCTCTCGTTTGAAAGGATTTTTATGGATCACAATTCCTGGCTAAAGAGGCACCAGCAGTAATTTGATAATCATCATTCAGCTATCTATCGTTATATTCTCATACATACCATCGTGTTCGGGGTAATTAGGAGATAGAAATGCGAATACCCCGTGGGCGCATATTAGCAATCCTTGGATTCTGCCCCGAGAATGAATTCCAGTTTTACTTGTGCTAAGTGATATCATCAATCTGAACCAATTTTGCAATCGGTTTTGTGACACCATGATCCAGACTCCGCCAATGACAGCTCTGTTTTCCAATAAGGTACCTTACTAGGCCTATATGTATTCCCGCCAAGGATAACAGGCGCTTTGCTGGCGATATGAAATGTAAAGCAGAATTTACGTTTTCTCTTAACGATACATCACATAATAACCACATACTTCCCTGCGCTATGTGATATCGCCCAACTATTGATTTCTTTCATTCATTCTTATGCCATTTTGCCTCACGTTGTCTTATATAACATGACGCCACCCTGTTATCAAAATATAGCAATGTTATCTTGTGTGACAGATTACGAATAAAACAAGAAAACAAAAACAAAAAATGGATGGTTCTTTCTTGCATACTTTTTTTTTTCTAACTGGTAGATTCTGGAAATCTACAGAAAACATATTTCGTTGTGCTCTGTTCCTTCTCTGTCTATTTTTATTTTTCTTTCGGTTTTTTTCTTTTTACCAGTCCCGAGGATCATACGCCCACGAGGCTCTAAACGCTCAAGTACATTTGTTTATTTGCATGTACACATTTTCGTTTACATCGTTTGCTTTAATATTTGGTAACATGTTCTAGGTATTTTCCGTGCATCACAAAACCAAGAAAAAGCCCCACGCCCTGATAAAAATAGGCAGAATGAGTCAACCTAGTCAATCTTTCCTTTTCTTTTGTGATAGAGCAATTCTTCTTTGACATAATCCTAAAGTTTGGGATCATACACAGAGGAACGTTGAATGGTGAGTACTGCCGTTTTTTTTTTTTTAGAACACATTATTTTCTCCTTTTTTTTTGTAGAATAGTGTGACTTCGTACAATGTGTGTCTTTTCAGTTCTAAAAGAACATCATATATCCTGGTTTGTTTGTTTTTTTTTCATTTTCAACTCTGATTAATTTTGACAGGATAATGCTACTGCTCTGGAAGGTATAATAGTACGTACTGGAGTCGTCTATATAACTATGCCGAGTTATGAGAGATTGTGTAAAGTAATGTCGACCCGCAGCACCGAGCAGAGTGAAATGATTGCTTGGTCTGGTGCAACCCGAGCTATTAAAAGCTTCCAGTAAGGTCAGGATACGGAACACGCACAGAGGTTTAGTGGTTCACGGTTTTTCAGCCTTCCGATTATATCCAAGATCGGCATGCGTTGCGGAGACACGACGCTATTCTCCTGGTGTCGCCTTTCCTACTATCTTGGATTGTTACTCACGTATTGCTGTCTCGGAGTAATTATGTCACGCAGGATGTATGTATGTCGTGGTGCCTGGGTCTAATTAGGCATGCACAGGCAATGGGACTGATACTCTTCCATCGCCGGGCGCCTGAAAAGAAGTTTCTCGAATTTTAGGAAACCACACTTGATCAGAGATGATCTACGCTTGTTCGTTCAACTTTGCACATGACATGCATGTGAGGAAACATTACCGATTGGCGTGGATGAATTACACGGTAGATATATGTATGCTTCCTGCAAGCTCTAGACAAAATCCTAGTTACTCAAGGGGTCTCAAGATTATATCATATTCTCTAAGTATGATATTCCAATATAATGCATTACATCCATTGCATTTCATTATATAAGTGCTGTAAAAGTGGATATTTTCACGTGACTAATTGTTCACGTTCTGCCGGGTAAGAAGAGTTTTGCGTGTTTTTAATTCCGCGGAATCAAGACATCAAGTATTGGAACATATGGAAAGCAAAAATATACGCATGCTTTTATTTTCACGCTAGTTTCTGGTTGCGCAAAATGTGCGAAAATTTCAACACCGCAAAAATTTCCACTTTTACAGTAGTAGGAATCCCCAGAACAGAAAAGAAAAGTTCTCATCCTCTATTTTATGTTCACCCTTTAGGATCCACATCCTTTCATGAGTTGTCTGCCGTTTTGTCATTATAGATTTTATCCACTATAATGCTTTAGAGGCCAGTACTTAAAAGCCACAAGAAAACCTTAGCAAAATCAACTTAATTTATCAATTGTCATCCTGTTTGTCCTAAAAATTGTAAGAGTAATACCCATTAACATATGGAATGGGTGTGGATGATATTGATATAGATACTTACAGGTTCAATTTAGTTTATTGACATAAGAGGAAATCTTCTACGAGAGGCATTATGTATACATCCGAATTATTCAATTTGTATCACGTAGCCCCGTTTGTTGGAAATCCTCACCTAAAGAAATTCTGATTTTTTTTTTTTTTTATTTGGTCAATGAAGCATTCACCTGATGGCTTTATTTGATACAGTTGTAAAGCGCATTGGTAGAATTACTCTTTCACCAATAAGAATGAAAATGCACAGAATAATAACAGTCTATACGAAGCTTCCAGCCCACGTCAATAAATCTGAATCTATATTTCCATTATGATTAATATTCATTTAGAATGCGTCACTTACCTTTTCATCTGGACGAGGCTAATTACTCTTTATAGGCCGGCTCAATTTGCCTGATTGCTTATCAATAATAGTGTCCTCTTTTTTTTCTCTCTCTCTCTTTGACATGTCTTTCTCTATCTTTCTTCCCTATTTTGCTCTGTTTATCGAGAAAAAAAGTGGGCACGACGGTTGCGATTGATTGGCATTTCGTATTTTCATCGCGTGAAATCTCAAGAACGCGGAGCCGTGTTTATATAGAAATGCTTCGTCATTATGCTTATCGAAATGACCATTGCCTGTGGATGTCATTGCTTTTATGACATTTACAGGTGGTTCTCGTGCTCACAGATATATTACAAATAGAAGTGCGTGTGGCAGTTAGGTGAATATTTCATGTTCCCCTTCGTCACCATGGAGCCCAATAGAATCCACATAGAGACCACACATTCACATATATTATTGATTCACTGTAACCACCTTCATTTCTTTCCTTTTTTGTAATTGTTTTGCCTTGCTGCTAGGTTGTACGATTTCTGAGTGACCTTCAATTTGAAGTGACTCAGGAAAACAGAGGTAGTATGTCACCAAGAGTCTCATTTAATGCGCGGAGACTACACTACGACCCATTTAAGTAGAAATGAAAACAGGTGGTTTCTTTGCATCCGGGTACCTGATTGCGTCTGCTGCGCATGTCGTCAGATCGGGTGTTGTCATCTAGTAATGTGCACTATTCCAAGCTTTGGATATCAGAATACCACATGGAAGGAGGGAACGAAAAAGTAGAAAACTAAATGCTTTTAGAGTGAAGCATCATTTTAGTTCTTAGTCATTTTTTTTATGCGATAGCGTGTCTGCCTGGCAAATTAAAAGTTCCTGGTTCAAGACCAGCTGATAGTAGTAAAGGCAAAGCTACATGCTGTGTCTGTCGGGTTCACAGTTCGTTATTCCGAAGGTTCGTTAATCCGATAATGACAAGAGGTTCGTTAAACCGAAAACGAAATAAGCACGCACCGTCTTTATATTTAAGGATTTACGAACTTTATTTCATTGTCGCGTTAACGAACCTTCCTTCTTTTTCGGATTAACAAACCTTCGGAATAACAAACATTATTTCATTTTAGCATTAATGACGAACATCACCCGTTTGTTGTCCCCCTTACAGTACAGTATATAGGCGAAACAGACTGACTCTCGGGTATAATGTTTGTGTTTGTGTGTGTGTGTGTGTGTGTGTGTGCATGTGTATAGTAAGATAGACAGAGAGAGAGAAGGGGGGGGGGAGAGGGAGATAGAAAAATTAATTGTTGAAAACCATAACGTCGGAAAGCAACCCACAACCACATGGGAAAAAGAAAAGAGTGCGGTTCCGTAGGAAACCAGGAACAGAATCTCTTCGAAAGAAGGCTACGGAGAAAAAAAAGTGGAAAAACACAACAACAGCAACAGCATATGAATTTCTAACTGTCATTCACACTGAAACTCCCACATCCGTAGGCATACCCTTCTGCATCTAAATTCTGTGTCTTGCCTTTCATGAACTTGACCCCTTCACCACGGTATGCATTAAATGGACCAGATTAAAATGAGAGAGAGAAAAAATGCACTCTATAATACTTGAGTGGCAGTTGTAACTCGCTCCAAGTGGAAAATGTTCTTCGAGTCTCGCCAATAAAGCTTCGACTCAGACTTTCAATTTCCGAGTTCTTCATTGAAAAGATATACGTGCGCTGCAGTGTATAGGTGACCTAGAAGGTAATTCTATCTTATCTACAGATTGGGAGGGTGGGGGTTTGGGTTGGGGTCCATGGTTGCAGAGAGAAGATTGCGTCGGTAACCATAGACCATTAAGTCTCTCATTCAAAAACCTAAGTCGACATACTCTCGACTCTGTGTCGCTCAAGTCATCCCTTGCATAAGAATAATGGAATCAGGGTCGGTTGCATCTTATTCCACTGTAGGCAATGCTCAACATTCCCTCCAGGTTTTGTATTGTATTCTTTTGCTTTTGTTTTTGTTTACAGTGTTCTCGTCAGTTCGTTGGTACCACGGCGAAGTATACCCTGCGATCTTGACAAAATGTATGGGCTTGGGCGAGACAGGGCATCCGTTGATGAGAACCGGGTCGGGTTCTGGTAGGGCATTTTATCATCCCATGGAAAGCAGTTGTCAAGGTTTTGCCGGACAGGTATATAGTCAGTTAAACTGTAGTCAAAGATAGTAGACATACAGTGAAAGGGAATAAGCAGAGAAAGAAAATGAAATATCAGCACAGGGAAGTGACAATACAACACGATGACAGGCGAACAAAGTGAACAAAAAGTGAAAGAATATGCATCATAGTGGAAAAAAAATAAGTATCTTTAGCACACAAAAAAGGAAATTATCACTAAAAATTGCTCAGGATGGGTTCAAATCCTCCATAAACCTAAAAACAACCCCAGACTTTGATTGTTTATCATTTGATAGAGTTTATCAAGAACCAACTACCAGAAGGAAATAAGAACAGTGCATGATAACTGAGTAATCAAAATAATAGACAACTTCTGTAAAAGTGACTCAGAAGTCTTCATGAAGTGGAGACTTCAGCGCATTAGTCATAGGAAAGACCATATTAGCATGGTTCAGTAAAATCCAGAAACCATGTTTGTAATGTTACTTCGTTTTATTTACAATTTTCACAAGTGATATAACAAACTTATAGAATTGGAATTGGTATCGTATTTACGTCATATTTCCCTCACATAGCCATGGTTTCCTGTTTCCTCGGTATCAGTTGCAATTTCTGCAATTAATCAGGTCACAATAAAGTTCTGCAAGGCAGAATAATTTTTAAGAGTAAAGAAAAACAGCTGAAGAGGGAACAGCTCGTGGCCTTATTACACTTGCCATTCGTCCACCATGCACTTTTCATGCAAAGTCAAAGTGATTCAATCTAAACCAGCAACGTGCGATGCTACAAATCGTCACGACTCGGAAATCACATTTATATTAGTCTCTCACATATTTCGAAGGGTAAAGGTAGCAGAGACTAAAGCAGGAAAATATGACTCGAGATTTATCAGGTCACACACGCGTAATTGGAAATATTGGATCCATTTTTCATTTCTAAATGATGACATTTATCTAGCAAGGCTTAATGTACATTTGTTATTCAGCCTGAGTGTCATGAGTGTTTATCTGCGACACATTGCGTTTGCGGGGTTCATAACTTCCAACTCGAAATATTTTGCGAGACCTGAAAACTCTCAATAGCAGACTTCACGATTCAATTTAGCGTGACTCTGAAATTGATGCGTATTTTCATTTTGGCTGTCATCACAAGTACAACTGGCATGACGTTAAAAAAATATTTGACATTCTGCACTGATAAGTTGAAATCTTGACCCACTTGACAAAATTATGCCAAATCAATCAGTACATAAAATCCTATGATGTAAATAAAGGACCCCTCCATCTGATAGAAAAATCTCCTCCCCTCCCCTACCCCCCCCCCCCCCTCATTCTGTTTTCCTTCTGCTGTCTTGGTTTTAATATATTTTGACATTTTCTCGTTGAATGTGTCTTATCTTATAAGACACATTTATTATTTTACTTTATTTCTTTATTTTACCTTTTTCCTGACAGCCTACTTATAACATAATATGACATTATAAGATGATGAGTTCAAGTTAAAATGTAATTACTGGTGAAGGAATTGGTCTGGTTTTACAACTGTATTTATCCACTCTTCCTCTAGCCAGCATGGGGTTCCTCGAAGTTCAGTTAAAGAAAATAAAAAATAAAACCAAGAAGAACAAAGATAAGTCCAGACCACCGTGAAGAATTTGTTGAAAGTACTGCAGGACCGCCTTAAGCGTGTGATGTATAATTAAGTGCAAAACGGGCAAAACTTTTTTCATCATAAAAATGTGCATATCTTTAGTTTCATTGCCTCAGCTTGTGTCTTTTAAATCGTTTATTACCCCCGGAACAGTAACTCTGGCAGTCTATTCAGTAATTCTCTTCTAGCACTTTGTTTTTTGTTTGTTTGTTTGTTTGTTTGTTTGTTTGTTTTTTGGCCATAAATCATTATTCTCATCTCTCTTCTCGCATACAGTTGCATCTACTCCATGGTAGGTGCAGCGCGCAAAATGCACAAATACTGTTATGCGCTCGAGCATTCGAATTCAATAAAAGGATGTTGTTTCCGTCCGTTGTCTTCATTCAGAAAGGGCCGGGAGTTGGTGGGGGGGGGGGGGGGCGTGTGGTTGAGGGTCTTATCATCCGATTGTACGTGTAACGTATCTACCTTAACTATATAAAGTGGACTCCACTGCCTTCGTTGGTACGTATCACGTGACCCGCTACATTGATGAGTACCAAAGGGCGGTGAAGTCGGCAGATAGCGAAGACACGTGAAGACACTGTGTGGGTAGCATGATTACCTGGAAGCTTTCCTCAGAATTTTTCAGCAGATATGCCTTACTGATCTTTGACAGTTTAGGATATGCGGCGATGGCAACTTTCTTTTCCAGCTTATTGTCGAACAGATGAAGGTCATCCTTTTATCTTGAACAATGTCTTTTTATTTATTTATTCTCCACTCATGGGATGGATTGCCCTGGTCAGCTAAAAGCTGGTTTTCACAGGGAACAGTTATAACGATAGAAATTAGGTGAATATTTCTCTTAAACATATTTGCTATTCCACGTCTTGGTCGACTGCCTACTTTGTACTTTGACAAAATTAGACGTAGAATTAAACATTTATATTAATCTGCACATTCTCGGGAAGGAAAAAAATGTAATGGAGGTTTTAGGAAATATAGCTGCGTTTTAAGCAGAGTAAAGTTAGAAGTGTTTTGCGATCAAGTTCATCGTCATGAAACATATCTTTAGATATTTTTTTTTCAAGACGTTTAAAGAATTACTAAAACAAAAAACCCCACATGATTATTGATCTTGGCATTTAAGAATGCTTATTTTTTATTTTCTGGGGGGGGGGGGGGTCTACTCCTATATCAGCCGCATTATCCACTTCCCTTCTTCCTATCTCTCCCACACGCACATGCACACACACACACACATATTGTACACTCCTCCTATTTCCCCTGTAAATATGGCAAGAACCCCGTTAATATGTTTAAGAAACGAGAGCATGTCACATTACCTGTTTTTGTTTTTGTTTTTGTTTTTTTTTTTTTTTAATAAACGAACGCGCAGAAATTGTACTTTGCGGGAGGCATCTCATTTCTTACGAATCATACTCAGATTCATACACTGGGTTCCTCCGAATTTCCAGTCTCGCCGTGTCCAAAGGCAAGAGGAAAATGCATTTTCACTCCGACCGACTAATTGATATGGTGCACTCGTGTTTACCAGTCTGTGACTATTTCGTGGCGTACCTGAACACTCAGGGTGCATTAATTCGATAAAGTATGGCAGAAGAAGATGAAGTACAGCCACAACGCACACACACACACACATACATACATACATACATACATACATCACACGCGCACACACGTCCATAAAAACACACAGGTGTGCAAAGTACTACCCACGACCACACATAGACACAAACTCACCCACGAACGCATACACGAGGAATATCGGACACAAGTGGGGCAGCTTCCACCAACACCTCTCGCTTAAAAGAAATCAATTATTGATTTCTCTAAAAGCCTATGGTGTACAATTCGCTATATTACCTTTACTGAGTGATCCCCTTAATTGACGGTAGAAACGAAGGAAAGAGAAAAGAAGAAAACAAAACATGAAAAGAAAATGTGCATTTTAGGAAGACTTCCTTTATACTCAGGATAGCGGAGGAAATTTTACGGGGGGGGGGGGGGCTTCATTGCAGTGCCTATAGAGGGAATGTATAGGCTGATCATCGATTCCTAGTCAGTGCGGAGAACTAGGTCTGCGAAATTGAAATGATAGAAACACTGTGACCCGCTATACTATCATGATCTAAAAACACATTTGTTAACCTATCTAACGCAAAAGCAGATTTTGCTAATCATCATACTTATTATTTGTGAACGAAGATCCAAGAACTCGTATCTCGTAGAAATACAATGAAGACAGACACAAAATTCATGTGTGTTGCCAAGAGTCTGTCATCACTTCCCACGAAGAGAATGTCCCTGAATGTTTATGCCTACCTCCATTAACTCTCTACGTGCTTTGAGTGCTGATCAGCACAGAAAGTCCCGGATACACACTGTCCCCAGGTTCCTGGCACATAAAGGATTAATGATCTTACACATGCAGATTGCTAAAATTAGGGAATATTGCACACGTATGAACATCAGCAAAAGTAATGTTACGTGTCGCCACGTTACTCGAAAAAGTCTAAGTAATGGAAGAACGGGATGTCCAAATTGATAAAAGTGAGGTGAGGTAAACACGCACACACACACACACATTTGTATAAACAATATACATAAAACGAGATATTTGCTACAAAATAAAAAAACCTGATATTTTGACTTTTTCACGTGAGAATTTTGCGTGATAGGAAGCTTGCATGGTGTGAGAATGAACAGCCGGCACGATTTTACGGTAACACCAGATGCTGAAGAAATCTATCGAGAGAATTCTTTCATAAGAAAATGGAGTCCTTAAAAGGATTGTAAGATAATGAGATTATCATAAATACTGAGAAACTCCATTTTATTAGGATCTAATTGTCTCATGGTCATTCTATAATGGCTCCAATTTTCTCAACAAATAATTTTATCGACAAAGTTATTAAGCATGTGGTGTAACTGTTAAATCGTTTACTCAACAGCTTGAAACTTCGTTTTAAGCACGTTATACGGTGTTTTGATATGACCTGTCTCAAACGGCTAATGGCCAACACGCAGGACAGCGTATAGCAACCTAAACCAACGATGGGACTGGTTGTTACTGACATGACTTATGATTTTGATTATGATGGTTATTTTTTTTATCATTATCATTATCATCATCATCATCACCATTATTTTCATTAATATTACTATTATTATCATTAACATCATTATTATAATTAGTATTATTAATATTATTATCATCATTCTTTTTATCATTAGCATTATTATTATAATCATTATTATTACTAATACTATTGTTGTTATTGTTATTATAATTATCATAATCATCATCATTGTAGAAGATGTGAACAAAAGAAAGCATATATTAACTACCCTAAGTATCAGAGTGGAGCAGCAAGAACGTGCCTAAATGTACCCCATACACACCACAACAACGCATTCCAATTGACTTGATATCTCGAAATTCTGCAGCTTGACGTGGCGTCTCTCGTCTTGTAATTCCTAAAATGTCTATAATCAATGCGATTGTCGCCGTAATTCCTTCTTGTAATTCTTACTTCAAGAGCAGCAACTTATATAATGTCAAGGTTTCTCTTCTTTCAGTGAAATAAAACATAAGAATAGAGTTAAGATGCAATGAAAACAAAAGTATTCATTCAGCAGCTCGTGTTTCTTTCCTTAGTGTGACGCCATCCAAATATAGCAAACATTCCTATCAATGCATGTCAGAAGGTGAAACGATGTACAGATGAAACAGCGTGGGTTATGTTTGTTATTTGTCACAAATTACATTCAGTCCCTGAATATGATGTATTGGCGATAGTTTGTCCCATCAATAATGATTGCTCGTGTGTGGCAAAGAATTTGGAGTACGCTCGAAGAGCATTTTCTTGCTTTGCTGAGGTAAAGACTCTCCATCAGCGAGGTAACAAGACGTAAGATTTTGCTTATTGCATGAAAACCTACATTCTTCATTTCATGAAGACTGTTACGATAACTACGGTTTTAGGAATGCTGTGGAATCTTGTTTCGTGAAAAGCAATATAAGTAATGTTTTACAAGATTGCATTTTTCCTAGCGTATTGGGGCGTTTTGCCCATGAACAAAAATGCGTATGAAAAATAAGCCATGACTCGACTAATTATTTTGGTCTTCCCCCATCCCATCTGCTTCTTGTTCGCAAAAGATGCTTACATTTTTTTTACAGACCAGGGATGCTTCACTATATCAGACTTGGCTCCATGTGAGGCTCTTTTTTTTTTTGAGGCATTATTTTTCTTCTTTTGCTTTTGGTTACCGATGTATAAGCATGAAGAAGAAACCCATCCACCGTTTATCTCCTATTAATTCAGCATTCTCTTACTGAGTTCGTTCCAGGCATTGTGCCTCCAACGAACGAAAGGAGGCACAGAACTCATCTTTCAAAAATATACATTCCAAGTGGGTAAACTTGGTGTGTTTTTTTTATATACTTCTTACATTTCTTAGTCTTCAATCCCGGGAAAACATTATTTACTACTATTTCTGTCATCTGTATTTCTTTTCCTTTTGTGTACCTCAATCTACCTTAGATATGAAACAACCCTTTCAACGGATTGTACGTTGAATGTCACATTCTTTTCAAATCACAGAATAGGGCACATGGTCAAGCGGATAGCGTGTTTATGTGCGATATCGACAGGATTTTACAAAACTAGAGGAGCAATACCACACAGACGTCATGATAATAAGGGTTCTTTGTATGAGCCATCCAACGCGACCTTTCGAGCTTGTCGCTGTAAGAAACGTTCCTGATCTCATAACTGAAAACACTGCGCATGTAAACGCTCCCACTTAGCTTGATTTAGTAAATAGGTGAACTAGATGCAAATAGGACGTAAAGATGACACCAACGTAAAAAATACCATGGATGATAGCTGATGACTCATAAAAAAAAAGGAAATCAGAGATCTTGATATTTTTGTCATCGTGTTTTAGCTTGTTGAGGTATTTACGTTCCTGTTTTGATTTCAACTATAGCAAAAGCATCCGTTTATGTTTGTTTGTTTTTTTTCGTTTTATCTTTCGAAGCGAGCATCGGGTCCTTCTTGTGAATGAACTCTCAGAGTAGTATACGCATTTGATACCATTATGCTTCTAGTGCTCGTACATTAGGTAATAGTCTCAGAACCAAGTTCGTTCAATGGCGAATAAAGTGGGGTAATTTCATCACGGCAAAGCTCAATCAACTCAAGATGCTGTTTACAGCCTCTCGTATACCACTGCCAATTTGTTGCCGGAAACCATACTAGCATCCTGGTCAAAGATGGTCAGGGAGAAGTGCCATCTGACGCAATAAGACTCAACGTCAATCAGTCAGAGGATTGTACAAATGGTACTGTACACAAAGTAGGCCTACACAAAGCATGCCATAGTTCATTAAATTTTGAAGGCGCATGAATCCACCTGAACAGTCATTACGTCATCTTACCCATTGATTCCCTGCCGTTCTCAATTCATGATTGCATCATATATGCACAATAGCAATATATGAAAGCATAGTGGTTTATATATGAATATTACGTACAATTGATACAGATGTGCACATATCTATACAAGTACAAAGAGAATTTGTACATACAAACATGTATGTTTACCACAGGATTGTTACATGCTTTACTAATTTAGCAGATTGCATCATAAACGTCCAGAAAAAAATACCTCATAAACTCCAGAAACTTCTAGAAGAGTAGATCAAGGAACGACAGTAGTAAAAGGAGGAGCAGGATATACGATGTATTAATGAGTTACAAATGCTGCCTCATCAACCTAGTTGCAAAATCATGTTTTACGAAATAAAAGCAATGCTTCAGAAATTTAAGTACTCTAAAATTAAAGGGGATGGCTAGTAACTGATCAGTGGGATTCATTGGGAATGCTGGGGGATGATTGTTCCAATCCTTGTTGGATTCATTTAAGAGTACATTATATATCTATTGTTGTGTGAAAATTATTTGCTTCAGAATGGTCTCATATTCAAGTAATGTGCAGTTCAATGTTTCCAGGTTAGCATGCCTGTACAGTGAAAGGGCGATCGTTAACGGCCTAACTGCACATTACTTGAATATGAGACCATTCTGAAGCAAATAATTTTACTACTGGAAGTCTAGTCATCGATTCTTCTCGCCAAGATCAAGGCAAGCTTGACCGACATTGACCGACCATAAAAACAGTACCGATGCATTTTGATATTGACGGTAAATGCCAAGATTCGTGATTGAATATGAATTATGATTTTTGAATGCCTTTATATCGTATTTAATGATATTTTCATGAGCTTGCCCCTACACTACATTTTGTTCTTAGGCCCGATATCAAGTGGATCAGTCAACCATCTTTATATCAGCTTTCGTCCAATTCCAGTCTTTTGGCACCCATTGTCTGAGAGAAATGCAAGAATAAAGTAAAAAAAAAAACACAGTTGCTACTTTTCACATATACATTTGACGCAGATCAACAGCAGCAGCAACAAAATCCAATTGCGTTACGCGTTGGAGACTATAAGTCTGTATATCACATTTTACCATTGTTTCCCCAATTTCTGTTGACATTCCTATATCGCGTAGACAAAATAGAAACAGTATCATAAAAAATCCCCCATGTCAGTATGTATACGCTCCTACATAGACATGCATTGTTTTATTGAGATCAGAGGATTCAGAGTAAAATCGCAGAAAAGCAGAGAGTCAAATCGACTTAAGGTCCCTTTTATTTCCTATTTCCTATTTCTTTTTGGTTTTTATGTCCCTTTCTTTGTCCTTTTTTCCTATTCTATGTTACAGTTTTTTCGCAGCAGCACAAAACGCCCTATCAAAAGTCATGTGCTGGTAAAAGCCATTCGATCTGATTCTGTATGATCTGATGAAAATTATATACACGTATGAAGGATTGAATTGAATATGAGGAAATATATTGCATATGACAACAGTAACGTTTTCTGTTATTGCCATGAACTCAGATGTTCATCCTATGTTCATACACTTACGAATGTATGTTTATATATGTGATGCCCGGTTTGTTGTGTACACTTAATTATTGGCTAAAGCTTGCCATCACTTGGAATATTATGAACATTGATGGTCAGTCACAAGGAGGTTGGAAGAAGGAAAGGAGTTATTAAAGACAGCCAATTATTGAACCAAATGATATTGAGGCAATTTCAAAAATCTAATCACCAAGCCCTCCTCTCCTCCATTACCTATTTTGCATTATTTGAGCGCGAACCATCGTACCGAAAATTGAGACACTGCCCGGAGGGAGAATGCCAGAAAATTAAAAGCCATGCACATCATTGTGTGGCTCTGTCAACCCAACCCGGACGTTTCATAAAATCAGGCTCTTCTTGTTTTGCTGATGACTAATTACCACACGAGAAGACCTATATATGCACTACCTCTTCACAGTTTTCCCTCTTTTTTGTTATTCAGCGAGCTGCATACATCTTAATATCTTTCATTCGTATTGCATTATTCATTGGAGGAAAGAACCTTGATGTTTGAGCTGCAGCAGATAGCTCGCTGGATTGAATCGCCAGCAACAGAAACAATGGCAAACAAAAAATAAATCATGTCAGCCAGGAAAGACAAGGTTCCTGAATGCATTCCTCCATCCCTGCCCACCCCCCCCCCCCCCATCGTTGTTACTGTTAGACGACCTGAATTCATCTAAACCAACATACGCAAACACGGTTTATAGCGAACACACACACACACACACACACACACACACACATACCGCACAAACACAAAAATACACACATATATATGCTTATATATAATATGCACAGAGTCGAGCATGACCTCTGTTACCAAGGGAATGACTGCGATATTGTTAAGTGGGCTCTTATACCAAGGATTATTGTTTTCGCCTGTAGGAAACAGATATGATAACCTGATTAGCGCCGACTGCTTGCCTTTTGAAACGACGTTCGCGTCACACCAGATCAGGCGTCTTGGCCTATGGGTTCATGTAATCCGATTCCTTGCAAAATCCTCTTATCATACTTGATCAAGAAGGCATTTTACTGGTAAGGGGAAGGGGGCAGCCTGGAAAACTGTTGAGAGAAATGTCATTTCAAATTGGTTTTATTGCATCCCCGGTAGGCCGAGAAAAGTAAGGCAAGGAGACAGAACAGGCCTAACATTGCCTAATGTACTCTGACCAGAATCGACGACATGTAGTCCAGGCATGTGGTCACCAATTAAACTGATTATCTACACTTTTCTGAACAAGTGTGTGTGCTGTTGTTGTCTTCCCTACACATCAATTAATTTTCTTCATTTACTCATTTAGTTTATCGAATGGTTTACATCTGAAATTATCTGATTCCTTTTTCGACACCACCACACAGCACGCAGTTCAGCATGGTTCAGTGAGTATGAGAACGGTCAGTGGAGACGGAATCTTCCGGGCATGTATGGCTGCAAGTTTATCAGTCATCCGTCGAGTCTCTAGAGTTCCTAACTATCTACCCCCGTGTGTCACGAAGGAGTCGATATTTATACCATTTAGGAAGGTGGGAGGAACATCTTCCTGTTTGTAACATTCACTCCGTCCCCGGGCCTGGCTTGGGCGGCACGCGACCAAGCCCTTGAGTCAACATAAGGCTGCAGGACCTAAATTACTTCGTCCTTACCCTTGACTACTCGCCGAGGACACAGAAGCCTACTGTAAGGACAGAGCAGGGTCAGCACGGTCAGTTTGTGATTGAAATAAGGAGAGTGGTCTTGAAGGGGGAAATGATAGGAACAAGAGTCGGGGAAGGCTGTAGGATTTGGAAAGAAGATGGGGATTTGTCGAGGACAGAGTAAATAGAATGAAAAGATGACAAATGGAAGAGGAGAGGGAAAGGCGGGACCAGAACCGTTACATCCCAACCATAATTATGACCATGATCAAACACAGAGATAGCCTTGCAAACTTGCTAGACGTCAGCATTATTTGTAAAAAGTGATTATCATCAAAATCTGTGAAAAATACGTCTTGTCCACATTTATTTTTTGTTGGAAGACGAAATAGAATTTGGACACAACCGGAGTGATTAAATTGAAGAGATGCCAACGTGCTCGATGATAATTATTGCACATCACACCAGCTACACCATCACATCAGCATATGTCTATTTTGTAGATGGTTCAGCAGTTGTCCATTTCCGATGGATGTTGGCTCTGTTCAGGAGTTATGATTTTACGATTTTTTTTTCCATAATTTCTTTTTCGGTCATGTTAGTGAGTGTTGGTAGAGTTGCCGTATTGCCTTCTATCCAGGGAATGGCGAGGTTAAATAGGGGAAGAGTAATATTGATATGAAAACGAAACCCAAAACCCATCTTACGGCAGACCTATGCAATTGATACATGAACCCCTCATTTAAATCGAGAGCTTGGGGGCTTCTAAGATCATTAATTTCAGACCGAATGTAATAGATAGCTGGACTCGCCAAACAAACACGTCTCAGCGTCCACTGTTTTTCTTTGTGAATTCGGATATTATTTTCTTTTTTTTTTTCACTGCCACACTCCTGAAATTCCTGCACTTGCTCATCAGTTTCTTTCCGTAGCGGCATTTTGAATTGTATTTCAATTATTTCCTTCTGTCTCGCAAACTCGTTCAACACAAGTTTTATCAATACTACTTCTGATGCATTCATGCAGTTACTATCGAAAGACAACTCATTAAAGAGAGGGAAATATGTTTTGTTAGACAGAACTCTGAAAGCAAACTGAAATTGAGATGGGCCCAAATTAGAAATATTAATTATTTGATATCATTATGCGACTGACGCGTTATGGAGTTGTTAATAAAGAAATCGATTATAAACACTTGATTGTCAACACATTACATGACACAGTTATCTTTTCATTCTAACGGCAGTCTAAAAAGATGATACAATTTCTTCACTAGGATAAAAATTGATATCATAATTCATTTTTTTTTTAATTATTAACAGTACAAAAAGGAAAAAAAGTTTCAAATGTTAGGGAATTTCATCAATTTTCTAGCTCCATAATGTGCATTTCAAGAAAAAAAAATACTGCAATAGAATATTCTTCTTGGTCCCATTATTTTCTAGAAAAGTAGTAACATAGGTATAAAATAAGTAAATGAGTTTCTTTAGATATCGTTTCTTATTTGGAAATTCCGTGGTTGATATTCGGTCGCATGTTAAGCCTTATATAAACGAGGATATGAAAAAATACTCATTAATAGACAATCTGCCCAAAAACATTTTATTAGAATTAATACAACTTTTCGAAAAAGGGCCAGATAAAGATTAAAGACAACCATACAGCATTGAGATTGTGTGACTAAAACAAAGTAAACAATGATGAAATATATGTAACAATTTTACCATCATGATGATTAATGCAATGATAATAACACGGGCTTCTCGGCCCAATGCGGAACAAGATTCCGACGCATTTCGGGATATGGCACCTCAAACAACACAAAACCAAATACTAAGTAAAAGCCTGTACTCGATTGTTTAGAAATCGTGTAAATACTGCCCTGATAATGTACAAATGACTTCACCCCCTTTGATTTCAAATCTTTCTCAATTTTTGTCAAAAATCTAGTTCATACTGCAGTCGTTATTGGGTCAGGCAAGTCCCAAACAAGTTCTTCGGCGATCATGATCTACTTTTGTTGAAATGGTATGCAGCTATGAAATTCGAATGCAAGTGTGAACCAGTCTGTAAATACAACCAATATTTTATAACTTGCAAAATATATCAGGGCCCAACAATTTTTTATTTCTAAATCTGAAATTTTGGTGGCCTGTAAGACGATACGTAATTCCCTAAGATATAAGCAAGAGTAACAATTCATTTTGAATCTCAGCTTTCCGTTTGGGCCAACAAAAGATAAATCCCGTGGCCCGATACCAGTTATTCGTTGCCCCGGGCCACCGCTAATGCCATCGCCTGTACATACATATCATGTATGTACGTACATGTGCGTGGTATATGTAAGCATATATATATATATATATATATATATATATATATATATATATATATAATATCATACGTGTATGCTTTTTTGCGTGCATGTGCATAATAGTGTATAGGAATAAGACAAAATTTAAAATCGTATCCTCAGGAGTGAATTAGGGATGAACACCGCCATGAACAGGACAATTTCAATTCCTGAGACCTGCCTCTATTGCTGTTTTCCCCTATTCCTCCTGTTGGTGCCTGTGGCGCTATTTAGCCTGCTTTCACACTACTCGAGGCATGTAATTCAATTCCCGAATTATTGTCCAGTTCAAAGAAAGCAATAAGAAAGAATGAGAAAGGCAATATGATTCGTCAGTCATTATCCCAGCATGGATTACCTGGACTACAATCAAGGTTATATTCCCAGAAGAAGCGTCTTCTTTATACTAGAATATTGGCATGGGGAAAAAAAAACACTTAAGTGCATAACTACTTTCAGGGTTTACGTAGGTTTCTGTGTTGTTGTTGATATTTTTTCTCAGTATGAGGTAAAATTCATAGTAACTTCCGCAAAACGACAAGGAAAGAACTAAACAAATAAAAAGAAAGAATAGGCTGCTGGTTTCACAAAATAATGACGACATGAAGAGACTTGTTTATCTGGCTTTTGTTTCCACATAAAGAAAAATATGTATTTGGGAAGGGTCAAAAATGACGATGAGTGGTGATTTTTTTCTATTTTTATAAACAAGACCAAGAAAAAAAACACCTTTTCCTGTTATTTGGATATTATTTCGCATTAATCACACTTGTACGCAAATGCGTCTCTATGCATGTACAATTTTTGTTCGTCAGTGTTTGGTAGAATGTATATGCATTATATGTCTGTTTGACTGTGCTTCTAATGTGTTTCTGTTTCAAGCGTACTAATGGTGCGTTTTGATCATTCAGCGTTGTTTATTTCATTCATTTCCTTTGAAGACAGTATTTTTTCCATATTACAACTTACTTCACAGTAAACACATTACAAAAATAAAAAAAGAAGAAATGACACACACTGTAAATAAAAGAACGACACTACGCCGTAAGGTATTACCCTTTTTTTTTTCCGATCTAGCTGCACTTCTTTCTTTTTTTTTTATACTCACGCGAAGTTCCTAACACCACACTTAAACTTGTCAGTTCTTCTAGATCGAGCGATCAGTCAGTTTAACGGCCGACGATTCATCTGTCAGACGTTAGCCGGTAAATACGGTTAATGGGACTTCTAAACTTGTTCTTTCATCCTCAGTGATGATTTTCCTACGTTGCATTCCATGAGGATGTTTAAAGACGATGCGTGACACAAATCGCTAGATGGGGACTTTTTTTTTGCGGGGCTAAATTGGGTATAGGTGACGCCGAAACTAGTTCAAGAAAAGCGCTATTGATTTGGATTTGTCTCTGTGAATGAGAAACCGACTGATCTGTGGAGATTACTTCGGAAAGACGTTAAATCTCTTACACGACATGTCATTGATTAGCAGTATATTTTGCTCACATTGTGAGCCTTGGTAGGCAGAGATTTCTTCTTCTGTTTCTTCATCTTCTTTTTCTTCTTTTTCATTCTTTTTTTTTTTTTGTTTACTAATCTGCAGGTGAGTTACTCGTTGATCACATTGTGTTACGGCGCATCTCACGAATTGGAGTTTTATTCCCGAATAGATGAACATAACGAATTGTTTCTCTCTCTCAGGTGACACGAAATTTTGCTACGGCGACAGGTTGCTTCTGTTCTATTTTCTCCGAGGACTTACGGGTTAGGGTTAGAGTTGTGATTTGGTCTAAGGTTTAGTTTGATGTGAGAATAAGGATTAGAATTAGGGTTATGTTTGTGGGTACAATTCATGTTTGGCTTAGTTTGCAGATAGTTCACGGCAGTCGCGGAGCAAAGGCTAAGGAATCCTCTCTCATCTCAATCTCATACAAACACGTACGCACGCACACACACACGCACACACACACACGCACACACTCGCTCTCTTCTCCCTGAAAAATGACTTTATCAGAGATAGCATGACGGTAGCCTAATCAGAGGTCGACGTTGATCTATCAAATAGTAAGCTGTCGATTTCGTCATGAAATTTCAGGACACAAGTTCAAACACTATAGATCGTTTTCTACATGCACTACAGTTAATCAGGCTGTCCTCCTCTCAGTTTTTAATATCAGGGGCTGATGTTGAGCCCTGATGCAAACTATGGATATGCCTGCATACCTCCAGTAGGCCTCCCCTTCAAACTAAGTATTGATTTGCATGCTTTACTTTATTGGGGGGGGGGGACATAATCAGGTTTTTGAAATGTGTTAACTTCAAAACACAGTTGCGTCTCGACTCATTTTGAAATAAACAGCGTTTCAAAATGTCAATTTAAAACACATTAAAAGGTGTGTTTGCAATTGGTGATTCTCTCTAAACGCGTTTAACGGGAGCACAAACGCAAATCACGTTTTCGGTCGTCAATTGTCTCTAAACGCATTTAAAGGAGAATGCACAATCACGTATAAAGACATTTAGTCTGACGTCATTTCAACGCCTCTTCCGGTTTACGTGAAATTGACACGTATTCTGAACAGCTCGCTACTCTAAGGTTTTGTTTAGAACAATGTGCAATGGATGTTCGTGAATATCGGCTCTTTCTCGAGCTCGAGAAAAATTGAGCATCAACAGTTCCCCCGTGACAAGCGTTTTGGAATACCAGCGTATTGGATCTGAGTTTCAAAACGCTAACTACGCACTCTCATATCGAGCATAAACACACCAATTTTTCATGCTCAGGAGGTATGCATTCAGGGGCTCATCGTAAATCATGACCATGTTGCTGAAGCGACGTTGCAATGTATTTTTTCATGTCAGTACAAAGTGACGTTACAGCTACTTCAAGAAAAGCGAATGCTCTTGATAATAGAAATTAAGATGAAGGATGTTATGCACTAGTCCTTGGACAGACACAAACACATACTCGCACGCAGACACTCACACAAACACATATACCAACAAACACATTTTACCTGATGCTTGCATGCAATATCGATTATTCGCCATCACTACAAGGCATTTGCAATGAAAGTAGTAAAGTACAGCAAACGAAAAACAACAAGAACCCCCCCCCCCAAAAAAAAAAGAGTTCGGAGTGGGGAACAAAATTAACAATATTATTCATTCTCAACTCACCGCGGCACTTCACAGGAAAGTCAGTATACTACACGTTCAAAGAATATATCCATAAGGTCAAACAGGGAAACATATGTGACCGAGTAAGCCCCTTTGATTCATGGCCAGTATTAGGCACGTCACAAAAGATATCCCGTATTAAATTTGTATCACGCTTCGTCCCCATTCACATAATGGCGTCGGGATTTGCTGAACACATCTCAAGAGCAGTATGAGCTCGCCCCACTTGCTTGATGCTGAGGCCACTTCTCGTGGAATCATCAAACAAACGGAAAGGGAATCAACAAGATCATACGAAAAAGAAAGGTTAACAGCAGGTAACGTGAAGTTTAAGAGATACATTTTCGCTAGACAGGTCTTTTTCACACAATGTTTGAAGTATCCTCGATTAACTTCTTCTTTTTTTTTCGGGGAGGGGATTGTTCTTTGCTTACGTAAAAATGTGATTTGGAGTTCAGTAGGCTAGTTTGCTACTTAGTTTACTCTAGTGGACGATCACAATATAATCATTAACTTGATAGTAAATTAGGTTATGTTTCTGGAAAAGTGAATAAAAATGGATTAAAAAAAGCTGGCACAAGACATTCCGATTTCTATAGCGAACAATGTCACATGCACACACAAAAGTTTTAGTTACTTGTAAACTGAAATTTGTTTGCAATATACTTGTACGATTAAAACGCTTAAAAGTAGGACATTTCATCGAGGTGGAGAAAAGGAAAGTATACTGATGGAATTTTACTTTTCATTCACATGACTTCATTTCAATACTTGACAAGATTTAGCTGTCTCTCTCTTTTTTTTTTCTTCTTTTTTTTTTTGGTATTACTACAGCCCAATCTTCAAAACAATCGCATCACATTTCAAACAACCCAGTTCAAAGAAAGAAGTCACGCCATTTTGGTATAGCCATTCAATAACCACGACAAAGTTTTGCAATGAGATACGTTCCATCTTAAGGCGTTTTACTCGTGTGCATTGTTGAAACTTTAAAGGTATTCCGCACTCGAATACAACTTGCCCGGTATCATTTGTTTAAGCTTCAGCGATGAACATGATTCCAATACAATTATTTCCACTCTTTTTTTTCCATGCACATATTTTTTCTTGTAGGTCAACATGACATATCCCATCACATCTTAGCCCCGATACGAGCACGTGCAGCTTTCAACGGGAGTATTACTGGCGATGACAAAAACAATCACCGGAAATTTGTTGTTCAAACATGAACACATATAGCTATGGAATAGAAATAGATGGGGATGTGGACAAACCGGCTGTGACGTCACAGACCAGGAAGCGCCCAAGAACGAGGCAAGAAACTCGAGAGGTTGGAGAAGAACTGAGAGGAATACAGCACCTTCTCCCTTACATGCGATGGAGCGCTCGCGTCAAATGAAATTACGGATATTGTTTCTATCAGTAATCTTTTTGCCGAACGGAGCAGTTTGTTTGCCAAACAAGCAGGCTGTTTTGAGATGTGTACAAATCCAATTTTCTTCCTACATTAAACACACGCTCACACACACAGACACGCAAACACAGACATAGCACATTTAACGCATTATGTCATAAGTACTCAAATTCAAATAAAAGGTACCATACACAGTCTTGCATTCGTCTTTTGAATAAACGTTTGTCGGAACTATAGATTTGAAGAAAACATCTCTTTTTCCCTATTTCCTTTTAACTTGATAATGTGATAAATGTTGGTTTTTTTCTGTTAAAGGGTATTTATCATCTAATATTTCTGCGGCATTGCATGCCTATCTTTCATAGTATGAATAGATTAATAGTTAATGATTTATGTCTTACCTGTGTATTTGAAATTTGCATCTAAACTTCATACATCATTGTATTGCAAATTTTGGCATTTTGATAAAATTAGAAATTTATTCAACACAAGTTGAACTTCGTGTTTTTTCTACCAGATCACATGCAAGAGTGTGAGCAGACGAAACTTAACTAAGCTCAAGATGTACTTGACTTGGGTATTTTTTTTAAATTGTATTTAATTGATTTTGCACTTGTTTTTATTTTTATTTTGTTTAGATGTCTACTCACTGTTAATTTTCGGTTGCAATGTTGGTTTTTAGCTATCAAATATCACATCGATCTTAAGAGCGCCCGTTAGCCCACGCTGTTGCAAACTGAATGGAAAATCTTACTTATTCCTCCCATCGTCAAATGAAATTCCCCCCTCAAAAAAAAAAAAAAAAAAAATCTATACTGACACCTATCAAAATGTACATTAGATACACTTCAATCTTTATTCTTTAATGAGAAGAGCAAGCAAACAATTTCAAATAAGTTCAGTCACTTTGAGCTTTGAGGAAAGAAGATGTGAAATACGCAAATGAAAAAAAAAATGCGGAAGAATGACAACATTACTTAAACATGTTAACGCATAAATCAATGTTATGAAAGAAAATGAAAAAAGATATGAACAGAAAATACTAAGATTCCCTTGTTCTTGTCATGGTATAAAAACAACAAAAGTATGGGTATCTTGAACATTTTCGCCGGGAAGAACATGTGGTTATCAAGAAGAAGATTATGATACTTCTACAGTGTAGGGCTGCTTTTGTTTTCAGTTCACACCCTGTGTCCACACAGTCGAGTAGACGAAAACGCACGATATTGACAGTGTGAAGATGATATCACACTGTGTAATGTTCTCTTTATTTTTTCTCTTACAGAGAGTTCACATAATAATGTTATGTTTCGCATTGTGAATTTATGATCACAGTGCGTTCACATTGTTAAAACGCTCGAACTTAACAGTGTGAAGAGATTTCACATTGTGTTCACGATCTGTTCAAACTGTGTTTCACATTATGTTTGACACTCTGGGACATTGTGTTCTATCCAACAGGGTTATAGCAGTTATTGAAAATGACTACCTCAAAAGAACTGAAGAAAATTACTCGTTGGGAAAAAGAAACCAAGAAAGGTACAATGCATCTAGTTTATTAAATGTGACGATCATGTGCTTTTTGTTTCAACAGCTGTAGATTCCAGTAAAATGATTTTTATGATTATCATCATTCATACAATGTTTGAAGCTCGACGACAATGAAGTTAAACAATCAAAACTACTTCACGGCTGTCAGGGAGATATTGCATTTCAGTCAAATATACGGTGGATATCACTCAAAATTTCTCTATTCTCAGATATTCGACCATTTGAAGTGAATGCAAACTGATGTACTATCTTGGATATTCATAACTCCTGCTCACATGAAAACTAGAGCATCAGAGAAAGGAAAGTTACCGATAATTAGGAGAGGACAAACGTGACTCTGCATCGCAAAAACCAACCAACGGTGTAAGTCCGCATAGCTCGACTTCCCAGTACACTAATACGAAAAAAAAAAATGAATATGATATCGCGAAAATACGCGGCAATGGCAATAGTCGGAAACTAATGCTAAATTCTTTCCAAAGTGAAGATGATATCTCTGATAGCCTGATTAAACACAAAATATCAAAAGAGAGTAGAGACTAAACAAACCCCTGAGAAGGACGTATATAGCTTGGTGATTTTTGTTCACAGATCTTTTGACAGCTACACCGTATACAGTGTGAACACATTTGTACGCTTAACCCGTTCTCTGCCAATGAGTCAGAATGTGCATGAATTTGACGCATACCAGTATACCAGCTATGGACAGAAAGTAAGTGTGGCACACAAAGGGTTTAGTGTCTAATCTTGCTCTTTAACATCATCAGTGAGCAATGCCAAACGGTGTCTTCTTAAGGGAATATGGGTGTTTGTGTAAGTTCTTTTTTTCATCCTGATACGTTTTCCTTCAGTTTCTTCGTATCAGTTTGAGTGTGCATTCATGCACGTATCACCATATCTACTTGATAGTTATCAAGGGGCTTTATTACGATTCATAGTTTAGGAAAGTTTGCATTTTTTAAACAGACTTTAAAACTTTAAATGAAGACTTAAAACCTGTAAATTCCACGTCACGACAAATCAGAGAACACACTGTGACGGTATTACCGACGACACAACCGCCCAAATCCATCTCGGTGAAATGGTACTCGGCAAAATCACTTTCACTTAAGAGAATGCACTTCAGCCATGGCAGTACTGATCGGCCGATTATGTGGCAATAGTAATAAAATCACACGGTTTTTAGCCATGCTTCCTAAAAACGATGATACAAACAATGGCAGATTGAGTCGATTCGTGTTAAACTTGAAATGGGGTTTTGCATAATTATCTGTCATAGACGATCAGGACCTGTGCAACACTGATGTTAAGCGAGAGTTAAATACTCTTCTTTTCGATCTAAAACTGCTTATTTTCTTCTTCTTCTTCTTCTTCCTTTTCTTTTTCTTCTTCATTATCCTCTTCTTCTTATATGATTACAGGTAAAAACGTTAAAGGAACAGCAGTTCTCAGAGAGAACAAGGAAGAGTGAAACAACGACAGCCTAGCACTTGATTTTCGAGTGGATTTAGCTTTTCAGGCCGGACTGGGGTAAGAGAAGTCCTTATCAATCTTTACGATTGTCAGTGGAAACAGGCCATTGAAATCAATATCGCAAGCGTAGTGGACACTATACTGTCTAGTCCTTTTTAAATGTTCGTAAAATTGTGACAAGTTTGAGCAAGACTGTGACCATCATCCACTGCCCCGATTTCACTGAACTAAAATACGGTTAGTTTTTTCCTTTCTTCATGATAATAACCGACTAGAAATATGCCAGTCCTTCATAAATCTTGTGTTGTTGATTATTCCGAAGATTCGTTACTCCTAAAGTGAAATAAGGTTCTTTTTCGGAAGGTTCGTTATTCCGTAACGGAATAACGTAAGTTCCCTATATACTCTATATGTAAATGTTCGCTAATACTAGTAGGAAAATTAGAAAGGGTTTACTAATCCGAACATTTGCAGCATTATTCTGAAAGTTCGTTATTCCGAAGGTTCTTTATTCCGAAGGTTCCTAATTTCTAAAGTGCAATAGTTTGTTATTTGGAAGGCACGGTAATTCGAATACGAAGTAAGATTCGTCATTCCTAAGGTTCGTAAATCCGAAAATGAGAGGAGGGTGCATACTAATTGAACGAACCTCCAGAATCACGAACCTTTTACATTTTAGGAGTAACGAACTTTAACCCATACATCAGTTTTAAGAATTCTTGGAATCTCTGATAATCGAAATAGTTTTTTTCTCCTTCTCTTTGTAGAATTATGAAACCCTAGGGCAGAATTGGAGACGATGGAGCTGAGGCTGATTATCTGACATTTGCACTTTCCTGTTTACTTTCTGTTTATTTGTTTGTTTGTTTGTTTGTTTGTTTGTTTTCATTATCTGCAATCCTTAAGCAAATTTCTTGACTGACTAGTTCTTGGGGACCTGTGAAAGTGCACATAACAGCATGATATAAGAAAAAACAAACGAAAATGACTTAGCCGGGGGCATCCAATTAACTATTTGAGTCGTTCCATTACACGGCAAATTGCCATTTAGGGGTAGCATGACCACTGGCGATGTGAAATCACAGATTTGTCGTTCAGCAGTATTGCTGACCTTTCCTTGGTAGTAAGTTAAGGGAAACTTAAGGGAAACAAGGGAAGTGATAAGAACTTCACACAAAAAAGGTTGACATTTTATTACGAAAGTTCATACCCAGTGTCACCTGTTTTGCGTGAGGAATGAAGTTCCAGAATAGCAACTGCTCGCTCAACTATTTCATGACATCAAACGATACATAACTCGTATAATTTTATAAATATTATCTTCAAAGGCATATCAAAGTACCTGTTAGCTGTTTTGTAACTTGTAATAAGTTGCCCTTCCAAGATTGTGTATCTCAATCAGTAATCTCCTGTTGACATCTAGGTGTTCTGTATCTGCGTCCATTTTCTTTTTGTCTTCCTTTCTAGGATGTCGTTGTTGTTATTACATCAAGCTCAAATGGATTTGTAACTCATCCCCCAGAATACAAATCCTTCAAAGTGTATCGGTATAAAAGCAGAGAACTGCCGCGAACGAATATGACAATAACAATAAAGCCTAATAATCCAGATGGCATTTTGCCAGCTTCATCACAGGTTTTTGCAGAGAATCGTTCGTGATGAAGATTGATCCAGGCGACGTGTGCGGGGGATGGGGATGGGTTGGGCGAGGAGGAACGGGTAAATAAAACGCAGTGTTAATAGCTAAATAACAGGTGGAAATGTTAGTGAATAGCAGGAAATGCATTTCCCACTTCTAACAAAGCAATGGGGGGGGGGGGGGTAGTAGACTGATGATTCCCCTTTCTTTCTTTCTTTTTTTAAGATATGTCCCTGGCATTTAAAACAAGAGAGAGAGAAATAGAGATACATGTTCGATTCGATTCCTTTCTAAATTTATCAATAAACTAAGACTTCAGCAAAGGAAGCAAACACCGTACTAATACGTGATTCTTGTAGAGTCGTATCAAGGCGAAAAGTTGTGTCAAAGCAAAAAGGCCATTCGTTGCATACTGATCATGTATAATATTATATATAAAATGGATTGTAAGTAGGTAAAGAGACATCATGGCTAGAACGGGGGACATTTTAATGAGCCGAACTCAGAAGTCCATGGAGAAGTGGGGTTAAAAGATTAAAATTTGTATACATAACGCATTGCGAGGTTTTAACGGATCATGTCTTTTTGGCTGTCAGTTTAAAGATAGACCACTTTCTCTGTCAATAAGTCAAATGTAAACAAACTACACACACAAACCTTAAGACAGAAAATCAATGTGGTGCACAAAGGGTTAAAGAGTAGTTTATCAATTACACGAAAAAATGAAACTAATGCAAAGTAAAAAGCGGGTCAAGACAATTTTCAGAAGAAAAAAAAAGATCAAGTACAGATCCACTCTCGTGAAAAAAAAAAATGTGAACACAAGATGTCCATTATATGTTTTGTTGTGGTGAGAATGAGACACGCTAAAATAAAATTCCAAATCAATCCTTCCCGTTCATACACCATAAGTCCCAGGTTGGCTTGACTCTATGCAGTCCAAACGCCCTAATGGAGCAATACTACAGGATTCCATCATGAGAACCTCACTTTCACAACTTCATAGACATAATAATTATTCATATCGTTACTTATATCTAAAACACGAGTTCAACCATCAACAATTAATCATCTGCTACTGCATACTTGCTGACTCGTTTTGTTCAAGGTACTTGCATTTCATACGAAATGTTAAATAAATTTGATAGTAACGTGATTTGCAACTATACTAATAAGTCTCATTAACGCATAATCTCAGCACGTCTTTGAAACGCAATTATAAGAACAACAGAGCATTCGACAGATCATCTCATAGCATGATGTTCATGAAATAATTTTCAGCACATAAAACTTAATTTGTTTATCCTCACTTTGTAGAGTTTTGAAAAGAAAATACGGAGAAAGACAAACTTTTGGAAAAGGTATACTAATTATGTTGAAATCAATGGCGCTATGAATGTTTACTTTTCATTGGTAGAGTTTTTGTTCATAAAACTCTCTTCATATAATCGATGTAACAAGAGCTTTTTGAGTTTAGATAAGTTAATTAAAAGATACCGATATTTCTGCTGTTCAGGTTATTTCGTCTTTTTGTTTTACTAGTATACATACTTATAGAGTATATAAAAATTCGGGAGTTACATGTAGCGGAAGTCCGAGACCGCTTTGGGGCGAATACAAGCTATCAATTGAAGACTAGTATGACAGCGAGGAGGAGTTTCTGGCTTATAAATTGGACACTAGTGATTTGTAGTTCAAAATGAATCGATATCATTTGAAATGACTATTGAATTTTGGAAAACCTATACTGATTTGAGACCTTGTCATATTTGTTACATTGTCACACTAATAAACCTGTGGAAGATAAACATTTTATATAAGGAAACGTTCAGCAAATTAATAGCTTGTAAATACAGCGGGATTGTATAAGGAATCATTGGGCGTCTGTAGTTTTCAAAGTAGAAAAAAAAACGGACGATAATAAAGATTTACACTGAATATAAGTACAGCATTTGGCGCAATTCGCACTCAGGACAATTAGGTTAATGGCAGGTGATTATTCTGACGAATAACAGACGAACGTATAATAACAATCTTTGTGAAGCTAATCAACGCAAGTTCTCCAGAGAGCAATCGGCCACATAGTAATCTGTTGAATTTAAGTATTTCCCATTCATGTCCTTTGTATTATTAACGCGTCTTTGTCGAGAAATTATACTCTGGATCGTGACAACCACTTCCGAATTGGTCAGTCAAATTGACAACACTTTCATGATGCCTTTTGACCGCATGTTCATGAAGCTATTTTGTGACCATGCTTACAATCCCAGTCCTACCCACCTGTCATTATATATTTTGTGGTCATCATGTTTTCATAAATGCACCGTACAAACTGTTTCAGTATAGTTGAGATGATATCTGACATTTGAAATTTTAACTTCAAAAGAAATACCGTGGCTCAGAGGATGCAACCAAGGACTCTTAATTGTGAGGTCCCTGTTTCAAGACTCCTCTGGCATGCATAGGGTGTTGCCCGAGGCAAGACTTTTTAACCTCCTTGTCTCCCCTTCGGAGGCGGCTCAAAGCCGCTCAAGTCTCGCGCAATACCTTAATTGCATTGTAAGTGCTCCTTCTGTGGCTCGTTTAAGATCCCAAAATTAAACGAAACAGAGTAAGGTCCCTTCCCCCTTTGGTGACTTTGATCACCAATTTTGTTGGCAATGCTTTGTTAAAGCAGGGGAGAATGGAAGACACGGAGTCATACATGAAAAACTTTAATAATTCGCAATGTACCTAAGCAGTAGGTAGTCACATAGCCCTGTAACAGGTCATTTACTTCCAGAAATTGTTGTTGTTGTTGTTGTTTTATCTGCCTGTTATCCAATCCTGCTTAGAGCAATACGTCTAACAAGTTCTTATGTTTAGAGTTACACTAAAGGTAAAGAGACCACAAGAAAAGTTCGAATTGTGGCTGTTTATCTATAAACAAGGAGCATTTTTTTCTTTCTCTCATGTCTCCCTCTCGCTCGCTCTATCTATCTATCTATCTATCTACCTCTCCGTTTCTGAAATTGCCAGATGATACAAGTAGCACGTTGATTTATATAGAAAAGTGTGGTGAAGAATTATAGAAGCTCTTACTTACCCCTCTCTTATAATCGTCTAGATCGGCAAAAAGTTGTGGAGCGTCCTCCGCCAAAACCTGGGCTGCAAGGTCTCTGAGTTTGGACAAAAAGACAGGATCAGTTTCATCCTGGGCGTAAGCTACTACCAACACGCTTAGCGTGCATGCAGCTAGAAATAACGTGACCTGCTGAATTTGCATTTGGGACGATTTCTCTACTTCTGATGTAAGAGCACTTGTTGGAGAGGGGAAATTCCGCAAAAATCTTGCCAAAGTCTAGGTAAACGTGTGTCGGTATATCAGGTTGCTATCTACGGCTCGCTTCCAAAAGTCTGCGACGGCGATAATGGGACGTTGGTGATATTTGACGTTCGAAGCGCATGGAAGTTGTTCCTTTTCAGTTACCTGCCCCTCTTGCTTGGATGAATATACGATTGGAGTGATCTTTGGTATATTTGAGAGCCGTGCTGCCGAGACGTTCGAGAGAAGTGCGGGGAATATAGTGGCGTTATCTACGGTAGATTGCAGATCGTCTGAGGCGCGTAATGATAATGTGCGGTGGACGGAGTGCGCGCGCATAACGGGATCGTTGATAATGATGATTAAAAAAGGCTTAAGATTGGTAGAGTCCTGACGTCATGTCCAGACCACCAATGAGAGCGAGGAAGCACTATCTTGCCGCTACTACGGAGTTGCGAAGAGGAGGCGGATGCACAAAACTCTGACCAGCTGACTTGCGCGACCACTAAACTGCTTTGTCGCGTGGGAGTCTATTTAAAAGGCATGTATACCGACGATAGAAAGTAGGAGTTTCGAATACGTTTGCTTTTCAAGCAATATCTTTTTGTGTAGAAAATGTGAAACATGCATTTTTCATTTAAACCTGTAGTTCCGACTTGGAAGAATTTGAGTCATTAAGGGTGATACATTAGTTTTAATACCGACCTGACGTTGTTCCCACCACTCACATACAGAAAGCTTTCGTCAATTTCTTTTCTTGTTTTGATTGTTTTGTTAGTACTTGAAAATATTCTGTCGTTTTCCTCTTCCACAAAGTTTGTAAGGATGAAAAGAAAGGAAGAGAAAATTCTTACTCTGTCACGCCATTGCTCTACGTCGTTGTACTGTGTCGGTAATTATGGTATCTAGGTAGTATTCGTCTTAAACTTCGAGTTGACTATAAAATGCATGTGAATTTGCAAAAGGGGATAGCAAGAGTACTTTAGATATCAAGTGAGTAAAGCCTGCGTCTTCATTCGGCTCATCCAGCATTACTAACGAGCTGGGTTTGGCTTGGATTATTATTACTACTCTTTTGCTAATTCAGAAGGAATGGCAGGGGATTAGCATCGACAGCTGTCAGTGTGTGGAATTACTTCGCTTAATATCCCCAACCCTCCCCTGCGATCGGAGCGGGGGAGGCATAGTGTAAAAATCTCTTCTCGTTACCGATGAGCTTGCTTTCAGATTATAACTGGTCATTTCCGCTTTAATCGACCAACGTGAGCGAATCAATAAAACTTGATATTTAACCAATCATTGCAAAGGATGGACGAGAATGGCTAAAACGATCAGCTTTAACATTTAAAAAAATTTCATTACTTGCCCATCATTCAAAGCAGTCTCTATGCAAAATTCATCGCGGTCTCTCGAAAACTTCTGAATAAAATCCACATTCTTCTTATATTCCCTACTCTTCCTGTGTGGCAATTCAAGCTGTCATATTTGTATTCAATCATAAATAATGAACTGAAATTCCTCTTCTAAGATTACATCTAAATCTTTGCAGGAAGAAGAGGCTCGGGTTTTGCGGTAAAATAATAATGATTCATGCCATGCACGATGTATACTAACCGTATGGGTGCCGGTAAGTGTCTTGAATAAAACATGGAATAGCTATCAGACATTCTCATTGTGTCCAAAGAGTTGGCCTAACTTTAATAGGCTGATAGGTATTCTGTTTGAATCACTTTATTCAGTAAAGTTCCTGAAAACTGATCCCTTTGCCATGATTTAAAGACAAAATCAGTTTGGTGTATATAGACACCAGCTGCATCAATTCAAAATGACATTATTGAAAGGATCTGAACAATCACATGATAACCTAACAGTGTACATTGGTGTATGTGTCAGTGTTTAGTGTTACTGCTGAGTAGTTTAATACGTATCGAATCATTTCATATTTACTTTAAAAGATAGAATCAAGTCACATTCTTTCTGATCGGCGCATTCTGTGACAAGGTTAATCCGCGAAACGATTGGTATACTGAGTGACATCTGCGATTTGGTGTCGGTGTCATCCATTTCGGCTTAGAATGCCACCACTACCAGAGAGCAGAGTATGTTACTGCCACTTGAACGGGACAGATAATGTTAGATGCTTCCCCCTCCTCAGACATAAAGGGGCGAGTTGCGGGGGCAGACCTGCCCTCGCCATCAGGCCGCCCGTCATGCCTTCGCCCGATTCCATCCCGTGGGCGATGAGAAGAGTGCGTGACGAATTTCGGCCCTCGTGAAACTGGAAGTTCCCTTTTGACGCTTATTTTGAGTGCAGGTATCCTATGGTATGCGGTATTCAATATTTAATGTAAATGCAACCTATAACAGCATACTCATTGTTGCCATTCATCCTATGTTTTGTTTACTTTCTAGCTTGGTTTAGACGATGCATGGCATCGTATCCGTTTAAAAATAGCAAGATCCGGATGGGGACGCGCCACACACAGTCCAATATGCCTACACAACATGCCCACCAATCATCTTTACGTTACGATAGATTGTAAAGCAATTTGGTGAGCGGCACACAATTTTTCTGGGTAATTGCTACAACGAGAAACAAGATTTGGTTATTGTAAAACGTACAATTCGAAATTAATGATAACGTGCATATCATATCTATGGGCTTTAAAACGCAAGCAAACAACATGCACGAATGCACATGCACAGAGGCAGCTACCGGTAATTCATGGTGAACTAGCCGCTTGTGACGTCACGAGTGGTGACGTGTATATACACACACAAACGTCACCAACGTCAACTGTGTAGGGAATGTGATTTGTTATTGTGTCCTCCTTGTTTCAAAATAGAACTACACCAAAACCCCTTCAAAACTCGGAACTTATTTCATCAATCTGTTTTTTTTTTTGTTTTTATCTTTAATACTTGGATGTTCACAGAGAAGAAAAAAATCGAAACGTATTTATGAGTATATATTTCGTTCTCCAAATTTAGCATCTTATTTCTCCTAGTCTTACAGCATACAGAAAGTTGTGCAAAAGGAAAATGATAATGAGCCAGGTTTATAAATCAAATGCATAAAAACGCCTTTTTAAGCAACATTCATTTGCATTTCCTAAATTATTTTGTAGCTTTATATGTACTTTATTCATGATTCTACCATGTGAATGGGACCTAATGGAGGAACACTGCTAAGATATATCATTCGTCCATCCTGTACAAATAAGACTGAATATCAATAATAATCGTGATAATGACGAAACGTGTATCTTTATATTCCTCTGAAATAGTACTTTACAATCCACTACGGAAAAAGTAAAGTGTCACTAAATGGTTATCCAGGTTGAAGTTGAGGTTTTCGTAAATCGGGGACTGTGATTTTTTCTCTTTTTCTTTTTTAGGAGTGTCTACACAGCAGACGATTTTTAGAAAGTTTTAAAGCAAACTGATGATATGAAAAGGGATCCAACAGCCACAGAAAAAAAAATGGGGGGGGGGGAGGAGACAAAATTGAAATGTGACGTTAGGTCTGGAATATATAGAACGACAAAATCAATGAAAATCACAGAAAATAAAAGATATGATATCAAATCAATTAAAATCCAATGAGAGCACACAAAAACACACCATAAAAATAAAAATAGTTATAGAAGATAGCTTCTTAGAAAGGTTCACATTTGTCATATTAAAACATTCCTTACCGCTATCGAAACGACACTTTATATGAGCTGCTGCAAAATCTCGAAACAATTCGATTTAATTCAATCATTGGCGATCGATTGATATCCTTAACCATTGCAATACCATTTTGTAACCTCATCCAGTCTACTTACCAGTAACACCGAGAGTGTTAAAAGCCTCCACAAAGGCACTGTAATCAAGACAGCGTCATGCGAATCTTTCTGTGGCTCCGAAATTAGGCTCAGTGGGTTTAGTCTCTTCCCGTTTGCAGGAAATAACTTGAATCGATGTTGCCTCGAGAAAACTTTTTTTTTTTTAATCGACCTGTATCAATGAAAGTTTGTCAGATCTTGGTGTCACCCATTTGAAAGTTGAAATTCATCAACTTAACAATTGTTCAAAATGTATATAATTGAGCGTGTGGGTGTGTGTGTGTGTGTGTGCGTGTGTGTGACAAGAAGAGTGGGAAATTTATGTTTAGTAGTTTCATATCACAGAAGAAAGCGTTCAAATTGTATAATTGTACTGAGTGTGTGTGTTTGTTTGTGTAGTAGAAAGCGTTCAAAATGTTTATAATTGTGTGTGTGTATGCGTGTGTGTCCTGAAAAACAAAAACAAAAAAGTGTGTGTGCCTGTGTGCGTGCCTATGAGGAGAGGAGTTAGGAATTTATGTTTAATGGTTTCATATTAGTAGACAGCGTGACAGCCTGTCATATTGTGCCGGACGCATTAAAGAGGAAATACATTTATTCCGTCTTCCAGTCATAACACGCCGCTGATTCACTCGAGGAGTTTCCCTTCTTGGTACTGAGGGTCGGGGTGTAAATTATGACGTGTTCCTTTGTACTAACTTTACAAAAAGTTCACTTTAAAGGAGAAAAAAAAAACAAGAAAGAGATGGCAAAATTAGGTTGTCCTCCGGAAGCGCGGATCATACTCCTCGAGCCCGCGCTGCTCATGTGTCAAGGTTGTGAATGAATTCCAATCTCGGGGATTCCCCTTGTGTAATTACTCTACACTCCTTTTTCAGCGGCACGTAATCGGAGAGCGGGATCGACTTGCTCCGAAAGTTTGCGTGCTGTTTTTTTATCGAATATCGTGACGGCCCTGCGGGATGGGCATAAGGTTTGACGTGTGGCATTACTCCAGAAACAAAGTCGTGTAATGTATCTAGCGTTATCGGGTCCTAATCGTAACAAATTGGGTATCTTTCCCGCTCAATCCGCGACGAGACTCGACATATTAGCCAATGGTGTCACTAGAGAATTCGGCGATTTGATGCCGTTGGCTTACACAAATTATCTCAACTTTCTTTCTGCTTTCTTTCCTTTCTCTGCCTTTTTGTTTCCTCACATGCTATTTGTCCCTCTGTCTGTCTGTCTCCTTCTCTTCCTCTCTCTCTCTCTCCCTCGCTTTTCTTTACCCTACATTTTGAATTTCTTTTGTTATTCCCTCATTTTTCTTCCTTCCCATTTTTTATGATTCTGTTCATATCATTGCATTTGTTTTGATAGTGGAGATGCTGTTTTCCTACCTTCATTTCAAAATCTTCATTTTCTCTTATTACATTGCTTGTTTGTATTTTAGTGTCACTTCTGTTGTTGAATCGTTTACGAAAAAGTGGTTTGTCCTTTATTTATCTATTTTTTTTTTACCGACGTCTTTAATCATTCACATTTAAAAGTTGGGATTGTTCGACCTTGACTGTCTTTTTTTCTACTTTATAAAACAAACAAAAACAAAAACAAAACAAGGAAACATTGTAAATCCCTCTTGGGAACAAGAGCCACGTGTTCACTCAGAACTAATAGAGTCATGATGTCATTGTACCGACCGACTATCAAGACGAAGGTTAACTTGGAGGGATGTTACTAAATCGCTCTGTTTTCTTAATTTGGAAGACGTAATCTTTTGCTCCAGTCAAAGGGGAATTACGTCTTCGTACATCGTCCTGACGAGTTAATTCCCCGCTCGTGCTCTGCAGCAAAATCTTGACAAGTAGCGAGTCGACCTGCGTTTATTATCACTGAAGGATGGAGCGGTCATTGTCCATGCTACGAGAGAAAGAAATGATAAGTTAGACAAAAGAAAACTACAGAGAACAACACGGAATGAAATAAAAAAAAAAGACGACTAGGTTGTTAAGGGAGAAATCGCGTTCTTGGATACGCCACGAATAGGTGAGCAAAACCAATTACAAGGGGATATTTCACGATTACATATACTTACCGTTCAGCGCCACCTTCAGGCGAGGCATGGGTTTCCATTTCCTTGCTTCGCTTTCGTCTGCGAGTTGACTCTGAGGAATGGTGTGAGTCTCGGACCTTAATTGGTCCTCAATTTACACCTACGGGGACAAGGAGAAATAATCCCGCCTCAAAACTGAAGTTTCTTTCTTTCCTTTTTTGCCCCATGGCAAATAGAAGCCTCTCTTTGTATAGTCATCTTTATATTTTTCTCCCGTGTTTTCTTCCTTACAGCTCGCCAGGTGCTATAGTTGAGGTACGTGGGAAGATGACTGATGAAGATGTAGGGGTGGAGGAGAAAAAAAAAGTAAACTTATACGACTCGCCGCGAGACGTTAACACCGCTTTTCTTCTGGACATAATACCGCGGTGATGTAAATTGATGAAGGGTAAAGATACCTCAATTTGAAAGGCCTCGACGTAAGTATCCAGATAATTCGAACTATTCCCAATGTTCGCTCCCGACGTTCCCTTGAAGACAACTGAGCAGGCAATGTGGGTAAAGAAACACAACTGTCGGAGCTATCGGTGTTGATCAAAACTTTAAGCCCCTCTTGACTCCAGGGATACCATTTGATTGCCTCCTCATTGTCACGATAAAGGGGCCAAAGAGGTGGACACATGGGTTCACGTTACTCACAACCAAAACCCTGGTGTCCCTCTACAATATTTTACCAAACGAATAGTGATTTCACACAGCCAGATATTTCCTAGAACAAAAGAAAGCAAACAAAAATGTAAGTATGAAGAACGCAATCATAGACACCTTATCAACAAAGTTGTCATAGTTTCTATTGGTTTTGTTGTTGTTGTCGTTGCTGATGCTGCTGTTGTTGTTGTTGATGATGTTTTTGTTGATGTTGTTGATGATGTTGTTGTTGTTGCGGTTACGATATGTTTCCTCTAACTCCAATTTATTATTTTTTTCTACTGCCGAATAGCGTAATTAGTTACTTTTCTTCCTCTTTGAATGATTCTGTTTTCTACTATTCGTCCCATTCTTTACTTTTTTCCCTTCTTCGTCTTTTCCTTCGTGTTTTTTCAGGTTTTTCTTCTTCTTCTTTTCCTTTTTTATCTTCTTCTCGACATCGATGTTCCTGTTTTTCGTGATTTCCATTTTGCAATCATTGGTTTTTCTTCAAGTCTTCGTTTGCGAACGTGTGCAATAACAGGTGTGTTTTTGTTTGCATTTCCATGTGTGTGATGACTGGAGTGTGTGCGCATGGGTTGGCTGTGCACACTCGCACATTTTACATTAGATCTCGGCGCCAGGTCATCATTAAAGTTCTGTGTTGGCGTTTTCTTTTCTTTTTTCTACGTAAAAGTGACGTTTACATTTACCTCTTTTTCTTACATTTCACCTCAATGATATATTGTAGGTATGACGTTATGTTCGACAGTTGTTCTTTCATTTCAGTAATGGGGAGATGTTATATCAACACGTATTCCCATCAAACCACAATGATCTCCATTCTCGGCCTCTAAATCCATGTCCGGGTCTCTCGCCTGTTTCCGCCCCTCCCCTTTACATTTCTTGCATTCCCTCTCTCTCCTACCTCCGAAAATCGTTTTCCTGTTCTCAACGTCTCCAAGAAATAATGCCCCGTTTCTTGTATATTTCTCACTCGCTCTCCCTATCTTTCGCTGTTTCTATCGCCTTGCGTCATTTGTATCGGTTTTTTCTTTTTTCCACGCATGTTCGATGTTTCTACTCACGTACAAGATGCAGCATGAAATATGTTTTTGTGTTTTTGGCTTAAACTGAAGCTTCCAAGAAAAAAGAAATCGCTTAGCAAGAAACATTTTGACAAAAATGTGTTTATACCGGACGTACCTTGCGATTTTTAATGAACCGTAGTGTTAGATTGGATGGTTTATGATTTAGGGATGGTTGAAAACATTTTATTTTTCTGTGAGTGATAGTTATAAAACAAATAGCACATAATGTCAATCATGGCAATGTTTAACAACGCCGTAACACTTTCTTGTCGGTCAGAGTCGGTCTTTCATCTATTTTTATATTTCGAGTAGGTTTCATCTTTTAAATGAAGGTACGAAATATTATCTTCTTGGTTGCTGTTTTTTTTTTTCGTTCAAAGTATCCTCTGCAATGTATTTATACACATAACAATGTTAGTATGTTTCTTTCTTTTTTTTACAACATGGAATACAAAATAACGCTGGACAGATTAACCTACTTGTACGTCTTTGATACATTTGTTTAAGGATCCCTTTCTGGGCAACATTCAAAACGGCTTGCTCTAGATTTGCGTTGTTGCCGGCGTCTTGACGTCTACCAATGAATGGAATGACATTTCACAGCAGCTAGTCTGCCGTATTGCTATCCTCTAGTATGCATTTTATTTTTTCCCCCGTAAAAGAGAAATATGAAGAAAAATAAGTGATATCTGCAAGGAAGTATCAACCGTCGCAGGAATATACCGTCCCGGTGATAACGAGCTGAATAACTAAAACAAAAAACATTAACATATATAGTTACAATAAGAGAGAAGATGAATAGAAGGAAAAGATAGAGAAGAGATAAAAAAGAAGAAAAAGAGAAGAAAGAAAAAAGTAATAGAAATATAGAGAATGATTGTTTAACGACACTGAAAATAAAAAAGGAATAAAGCCTTTATAAAATTAAATTAGATGAAGAAGAAAAAGATGTTGAAAGAGTGGAAAGAGAAAAATATATTGGAAAAAAAAAGTGATGAAGAGGGGATTAGACATCACAAACAAAGAGCAAAACGAGATTGAAAATGAGATATGGAATAAAAATAGCAAAAAGCGGAAGATATAAAAAAAAAGCACTTAGAGGAAACGTGCTCTCATTTTATACATGTTACAGATGATAGTCCTATATTCATACGTAGAAAACGAAACAAAGGTGAAATGGGACAAAGACTAAAAATTCGAAATGACGGGGAGAGAGCATTAAAAACCAATAAAAGCCAAACAACAACAACAACAACAAACGATTGAGTATAAAGGGAAACAGAGCAAAACAATATGAGAAGGGAAGAAAAGGAGACAGACAGAGTACCCCCTCCCCCATTTTTTTTTTTAAGTGAGAACGAGACGTGAGGAAGACGCAAATGATAGCTTAAAGGGGATGGCTAGTATCTGATCAGTGGGAATCAGTGCGAATGCTGGGGGATGATTGTTCCAATCCTTGTGGGATTCATTTAAGAGTTCATTATGTATCTATTGTTATGTGAAAATTATTTGCTTCAGAATGGTCTCATATTCAAGTAATGTGCAGTTTAATGTTTCCAGGTTAGCATACTTGTAGAGTGATGGGGCGATTACACTGCACAACTGATCAGGTACTAGCCATCCCCTTTAAGATTCAAGTGGGTGTGTAGGTTGTTTATGAGTCTATTTCTTTTTTTGTTAGTAAGGGGATTACTATTTGTGACTAATTTCTTCGAATACTTTGTATCAATTTGAAAAGATAATTGTGAACCCTCGTTTTAGTAAATTATTAAAAGAAAATACGTTCTTTCAACTCTGGCCTTTTCTTAATTGTGCTTTATTATCAAACTCTTTTTTTAACAACAGAAAATTAACATGACATATTATGCTTCTCTCTTTCTGTTCCACATAGGTGAGCAAAATGAGTAAGTAGTAAAGTAAGTTTTAAGTATAAAGATAAGTTTTAAGTTTTCAGAGTGTTTTTAGGACACCCTACGGAAGATCAGGTTTCAAAGTAGGATATATGACCCCCTCCCCTAAAAAAAATAAAAATGTAAGAGAGAAAAGGAAATGTAACGAAAGGCATTTTGATCAGTCTGACTCGATATATCTGGCGACTTGAAATAAAAAATTCCTATGTATTCTCTTCTTATACAATGTAAATCCTTTATACGTTAGATACAACTGGGTACAGATGAGCGTTCTATTTCTATTATTGTTTACGATGGAAGATATACTTAATACATAAATACATATATATATATATATATATATATATATATATATACAGCTGTACAATAGATGGATGGATAGATAGATAGGTAGATGGATAGATGGATAGATAGATAGATAGATGGAGGGCTATACACAGTCACAATCACACACATTTAAACATGTTTTCAGTCTACAAAGAGGGTACCGACGTGTATATGGACTGCCAATGTCTCACTCCTTTCTGTTGATAAATTGTTAAAATGCACGCAATGGTTTTTATACTGTGCGCAATAATATGCTGTATGACGTCATATTTTGGCGCCAATGTATGACGCTGAGGCGGACGTACGTTGATTGATGCTTCTTTTAAGTTTTAACGCGGTTAAGTTTACTCTTAAAACTCTCCTCTCCAAAGTAAACAATTGCATTGCTCTCAAAGGAATCTGTGTTTCATTTTCTTCCTCCTTTTAATTTTGTTCGTCATTTTTTTATATCGACGAAAACGCAACATGTGCACATTCCCTATTAACTGATGCTGGTAAACCCTCCCCCCCCCCCCCCCCCTCCATCAACCAGCTGGTGCGTTTGTATAGTCTAATAGATGAACTATTCAAATATGACAACACACGTATGGCTTTAGGCAACTTCATATCAATAGAAAGAGCACTTTTCTTGTTGTTTAATGGCATGGTATGTGTCTGAGTGACTTTTGACTACTTTCCTTGTTTCATAAAAGTGGACAAAACGATACCCTTATTCTACGCCGGTAAAATATTAACCACAAACAAAACCATATTTCACGGTTATGGACATTTTGGATAGTGTTCAGGAAAAAGAACTTTGATGTGATTGGAATAACACTGCTCAAAGTGGGTTCCATTTTGTTCTCTCTTGATGTTCTTTCTTTTTTGTTCTCGTTTGAGACACTTAAGAAGTGATGATTTAGTATAAAAGCAAAAGGACAAGGAGATGTAAGGTCAACAACATTTTTGGTGCCATGACAAATTAAAAAATCCACCATCCTTAGTGTGCTTGTTCTGTTTTGCGGAATCTGTCATCACTTTTAGAATGAGGGCATCATTATTAATGCACATTAACTTAGAGATTAGTGCAAAATGGACACTGCAGAGACGGTGTGTCTTTTCCAGTCTTAGTTTCGTGGGTTTTTTTTTTTCTTGTCTAAAGGAAGGCCCATATTTACGAGTTTCATTACTGTCCGAATGATGTTCATGGAGACTACAAACTAAATTAGAAATTGAGATCGCGTATCAGGATCTGTCAGGTACATGCGCCCTTTTGCTCCTGTGTGCTAATTTTTGCAGGAGTACTCTTAGGTCAGAACCTGTCCAAAGCGCCAAAATGAAAGAATATGAGAGAGAGAGAGAGAGAGAGAGAGAGAGAGGGGGGGGGGGGGAGGAGGAGGGAGGGGAAGAAGGGAGGAAATGGGAGAGAGCAGTTCCTGCAAAAAAAAAAAAAAAAAACGAAAGAAAGAAAGAAAGTACTGGTGAATGTGAGATCCTAGCATTCTCCCGAAAATTGATAACACTATATTTTAACAGTTTCCGTCACCCATCGTGCGCCACTCCACGTCCAGCCAGAGCAGCTAAGCAAACGACTCGCCCTTCCCGCGGCATCCAGCATCATTAAATTGTCATTTATCGCTGACAGAGCGATAAAAGATTCCTCCGTTTACCCGGAAACAGCCATGTCCAAGAGCCATACATGTGTGACCCTCAGACTCGGGGAGGGTAAAAAAATTAAGGCGGCACCCAGCATGAGAATACTGATACCTTCAAGTTTAGGTAACATGATTATGCACAACTTGTTTGGTTTTCGATTCTGTAGCCTTTGCCATCCAGCTGGAAGTGACCATTAGTTACGATCTGCTTGTATTTAAAGTGGATTGATTAAATACAGGATCCCATTGTCTGTCCTATTTTGTATAGGGGGACTGACCTGGAGATGAAAAAAGGTCATAAACTAGGAAACCAACATCAACTGTAAATCAAACATTTTTTTTTTTTCATGTAGTAAGGAATATCCTAGGATTTACAATAATTCCAGGAATACTGATAAACCAGTTACGCAAAACAAAAACAAACAACCAAACAAACAAATCTTGATTCAGTTTTATCACCATGTAATCAATTCAAGATTTAAAATAATGTTAAAACGAGAATAAAAAATCGAATTTGTTGAATATCAATCTTATTTTAGCATCTTTATTTTATCTGTAATGACTTATATTCTTGTTTGGTTCACAAGACATTGCCTGTGGAAACAAGGAGAACCTGCGCCAAAATTTACCCTACACCTCGTTTTACAATCACTTTGTATCAATGAGCATCAAATAAGAATGGCTGCGATATGATGGTAGATCCGTTATCAAAATCAGTATCGTTGTGTGTGTAAGTATCTGTCTATTTCATTTTATTCCATTTTATTTCCAACAAAAGTATAAGGTACAATTAATCATTTACATATAAATAACAAAATCAATGGAGCTCATTTTTATAATTAAGAAAAAAGTTTAAGAGAATGCAATAATGAAAGGCCAATTGTAACTGAATTGTGTCAAGGAAAAGTTGTCGTAAATGGAGGGAACTGCTGAAGAGTCTGAATTGTAGAATGCAGTCTCCTCATGAGCAGTAACTAGTGGTAATGGACAAAAAACAAACAAACTAGAGGGCAAATTGCCTGAAGAACAGGGAAAACGTAAAACAAATCATACTCACCCAACCGCAAACACGGACAGAAAAAAAGCATATCTCTATAGTTCAAGTTCATATTCATTCGTTTTTTTCCACAATATACAAACATAAATCTCACTTTCTTAAGTGACAAAAACAATGTATACAATTGTACAGAGAAGGCAACAATAATAGGAAAAAAAAACTAACAGTAGCGATACATTGCAATAGGTGCTAAGATAACGAAAGTGAAATGGTTTTCAATATATGCATTGTGTGAAAAAAACGGAGGGACCCACTAAAAAGACAGAGCTTGTAGAGTGTGGGCCCCTCTTGTATTAGAAGCCCGATGTAAAAATTGAATTGAAAACAGCAAAATATCCGTACAAAAAGTTCGTCACAAAAAAGTTTGGGAGCCCACTAAGAGACAGACGAACAAACAGTTAAACATAAAACAACAACAAACAGAGTTATGAACATGCAACAGGACTGGGACAGCAACAAGACTACTTGTAGGAGGAAAAACAAGAAACAAACAGACTTGACGACACAAGAGGAAACAAGACTATAGCGTGATAAAGAGGTAACAGAATAGAAAGGAATATGCAACACAGACAACGGTCCTCCGAGGTTTGAGGAAGAAAGAGAAGAAGAAAAAAGAATATAGAACAAACCCTTCAACTGCGAAGTATAGGTTAAAGAAAATCTTATAATCAAGGCTTGAGCAATAGCTAGAATAATAAAGAGAACGGCAATGCCGATATTGCGGATGAGTAACAAAGTAAGTCTATTAACTAATCTGATTCTGCGAGTCGTCATTATAAGATTGTAAATTGTAAATAGTAAAGAGGATGTGTACTGAAAGAATAAACAGAAGATCAAAGAGGACAGGGAAGGGGCAAAGGAGGAAGAGTTCAAGGGCCAATACCAACGCACACGAGACCGAGCTAACAGAGGTATATAAAAAGACTGTATTGTATTAGATGAACCAAGCACAATTAATGACAATAAAGTAATGAAAACGGCTTTCAAAATGCAAATCCCCAGTGATATAGGAATTAACCAGAATTTTCTTAGATTCAAAAGTAAAACTTTTATAACGTAAAGCTTCTTTTATGCTATTATCAAGAAAATTCCAAAATTTAGGGCTGGCAAAGGAGAATATAGATTTTATAAAAATGGTCCTAGACAATGGCATATGAAATTCATTACATTGTCTGGTAGGGTGTGAATGTACGTTTTTATTTTGATAAACATAGAATCAAACACAAGAGGGAGGGAATGATTTGTTAGTTTGAACATAAACTGTACCAAATGTAAACAATACAAATCATCAATTTTACGACTGTTATTTTCGTAATATAAAACATTTGCATGACATCTCCATGATTCATTACAAACAATACGAAGATTTTTTTTTTCTGCAGAAATATTCTTTTTTCTAAATACGAAGAATATGTTACCCCAGGCGAGTATACCATAATTAAGGATGGTAATATCAAAGATGAGTGTAGCATACACAATTAGTAAAACTTTTGTAGGAAAGTAAGTTAATTTTTTTCTAACTACACCTATATTTGTAAAATAAATAGTGCGGCAAGTTGAATCAATATGTAAAATCCATGTAAAATTATCATGAAAAATAAAACTAAAAGATTTTATTGAGTATAAGACTTCTTCTATGACTGCATTATCCAGAAAAATGTCCAGGGTATTTTTCCAAAGAACTGCTAAAAAGCATACATTTAGTTGTTTGAAGAATTATTGACAATTTATTACCTCACATCTAATGAAGTAATTTAATCAACTCAACATTCAAAGTATCAATCAATACATCAGGATAGGAATTAGAAAAAAAATGCACATTTTGAATCATCTGCTGAGGAATCAATACTTGTTATACAATAAAATGTTCCATGTCAGTACCATAGAGAACAAATAAAAAAGGGGTCCAGGCAAGCTTCCTTGAGGTACACCACAAGTGATATCTTGCATAATAGATGTGTTTACGATTAGTAAGGTAATTCCTGAACCACTCCAAGGCCGTCCCTGGAATACCATAATGGGATAATTTGTAAAGTAAATATATTATTGTGGTCGATGGTATCGAAGGCTATATACACCTATACCATCATAAAATTTATCAATAGCTTTTAAGACTTTATAAAGGGAGGTAAGGACTGCGTGAGATATATTGTATCTATAGCTATCAGAGATGTATTTATCTGTCCGTCATATATCTATCAATCTATATATTCATCTATACACATGTATTTATGATATTTTCATTATAGGTCATATCCATACTCATCCGTAATTAGTCATAGTGGAATAGGATATCATGTAGTAAACATAATGAACCAGGAGTGAACAAAAAGAATGCCTCGTCAAGCAGATATTTTTTTTTCTTTCTTTCATTTTAAAATCACCTTTTACTTTGGTTGTACGTAACAACAGTAATGGATGTGCAATTCACTGTAGGTCTATATCTTTAGGTTGTCTAAAAAATCTAGGCCTACTGCGTGGGACCAATATTGTCCCAAGGGATTGATTTATTCTATGTGCATCGGTTGACTTTCTATGCACCATTACTCTCAAAGCCTTTTGCAGATTCTACAAAAACATCATTATTTCATGGAATAAATGATTAAGTCTGCAAATTGTACATTTTCATCCCATGTAATCTTGGGTAATGATGATTTTTATTGTACTGTTGGATACACACTGACCTGTATGCTTAGAATATTAACAATAAAATCTGAATTAATAAACAGAATTAAGAATATGAGCAGGCAATGTCTCATAACAATTTGTTCATAAGCTCTAGATTTTGTTTATTGGCAACACTTTTGCCCTCAGCTATACATGCAAGATTTATCTGCCAGACATTGTGCTCGTGTAGAGCAGGTAAATCTAACATGATTACTGTAGTCTTCTTTATGCACGATTACCAAAGATATTACGAAAATACTCGCTTAGATGTTAATATTCTTTATCTCTGTTTTTCGAGAAATATTCATGGTAACTATGTAAAGTGATGTCGCAGACAATTTGCGTTTCCAGGATGAATCAGTGCTTTTAAAAGATTAAGAATTTGCAAGGTGACATCTTTTTAGGTGAATATCTTCTTCTCTACAGCTACGAAGATTTTAGAACAACGCACCGTGTCACCTCTGCCTTGTTAAACTTGTTTTTTTAATGAAATGAAATCTTACTGCTCCTGTCTCTTCAATAAAACCCACAAATTGACTTTACAAATACGAACGTATTGAACTTCACACTCACACTGTAGGTAGCGGAGATACAAACTGGCGAGAGAGAAAGATTTACCATTCCATACTTTTCTAAAGATAGCGAGAATTTACTAAAATTCATTTGCTTATAGCCGTGTTTAAACTGTGGGCATAGAGACCACTGATTTGATTGTAAATCAATAATGGTAGTTTTCATTAAATTAATTTCTCTTTCAAAGCTACATCGAATTCGCCTCCGACTAGTCTAGTCAACGCTCACAATGGCTCCTCCATCCGGACAAGTTGGTCTTTGTCCCGTTATCAAAACAAGTGGATCCAATCCATCCTGCACGCAAATTAAAAGTCGGGATAGTGTAAATATCAAAAATTGAAAGCTCAGTAGTACTAACGACTTTTTTTTTTTTTTTTTTTTTTGGGGGGGGGGGGTATACCTTTCATGTCGATGCTGAAAGAAGAGCCATAAATGAAACAGAGCTCTAACAATGGTGAGTTCACTGTCAAAATCCTTTTGAACACACCATCATTTCGCCTACGAAGTTCCAACCAACATCTGACTAGCTTTCAAACACGGTATAACCGCCGTAGCAATGGCAGCTTACCAATGTCTCGCACACCTCTGAAGGCCCGAGGCTGTTGAATCTAAAAGCTATCGGTTGTGTTAGTATCTTGTATAAGATTAATGATAAAAGGTTTTTGAAATCCTCTCGTATAATAATTTGCAACGAGGCCGTGGTGAAATGTGGGTCACTCACCTTGCATAAATTGTTATCACAGGGTCGCATGGCTGGCATTCTGACAAGATAACCTTCAATATAAAAATTATGAAATTATTCTTAAATCATCCCTTGGAGCAGGCGCCCGTACTGTAGCTCTCTCTCCCTTACTCTCTCTCTCTCTCCCTTCCTCCCTCACTCACTTATTAAGTGTCTCTCTCCCTCTCATAAATATATAATACACCATAAATCTATTAGCATCGACAAATTTTTCCCCCATTTTAGAAGGAGCATTTGTTAAAAAAAAATTTTTGACGTATCAGGCTTTCAAATTATATTCACTACATGTAGTTCTTAGAAAACTCGTAGAAAATAAAGAACTTCATTTCGGCATTTCATTTCGGCATAAGTTTACTATCCCCTATCTTATTTTCAAAAACTAATATGCATCGAAATATGACAATTTGTTGAGAAATAATCTGTTGAATAACCCTTTGAATTCATCATGACCTAAACAAAACAAATTTAAAGAAAGAAAGAATCATTAAAGCATATTACTGGTTTGATGTTTGGGTAGTTACTGTAGATTGATATGGGAATACCAAATGAGCCAAAAAATAAAAATAAAAAACGTATATCAACACAATGTGTTAACCATGGGCGCGTGTACACACGCACACGCACACACACACACACACACACACACATTTCACACACATATGAACACACACACGTTTGCAACGCAACGAGTGCAAGAGTGTAATTGTTGCCAGCTCAAAAATTTCTGTCCATTTTTAGAATGCTCAGCTTCCTGCGTGAAGTACAGTGGAATTTTCCGCACGAAGAGTAAACAATGGTCGCTCTCGTTTGTCCAAATTATTCATGAATATATTGGTCTAATCAATATGGTCCACTTGATTCCAGCTTCGTGTGAAAACAAATTGCAAATATTTGCAGCCTAACACCTTTGCATTTGATCGATAATTCCCACTGAATGTACACCCTGTCACATTACAGTATCGACGATAAACGTTTCGCCAATATATCTGATATTGCCGCAGCTCGCTATATTAGATAATGGTGGCAGATAAGCGTGATAAATGCAGCACAAAGAGTAAGGTGTGATAGGTTAATTGAACCAAAGTCCATTTTGACTTTTGTACAGAGGTTGGACAATCATTGTCGTGATAGTGGATAATTAGGCTGGAGTGTTATGTGATGTGGAAAGTGTTCCATTCTCCCCCAAAGACCTCTGCTCTGCATACTACGCAAATAGATGTTTTGTGGGTTTTTTTTTTTGAATATGTATATGAACATATCATATATATATATATATATATATATATATATATATATATATATATATATTGTGAAAGGTGTGTTTTCATTTGCTAAACCCCTGGGCCGTCGCATCTTAGTATTCTCACCTATATATATATATATATATATATATATATATATATATATATATATACATATGATAACTATATTGCATATATGGTTGCCTAGATATAGAAAGTATTCTCCTGCAAATTCCTATTTTCCTGCAAATTTCTATGTGCATTTTGTGCAATTCATTTCTTATAGAACGCATTGTTTTGACCAATTCTGGCTTCATGTTGTGCCTTTACTTTCTGAAATCTATTCATATCTGTATCTGGTTGAAATTTGTTTTAAACTGTTGCTATGAACTGCTTCTACGATAGGTACTACTAATACTAATACTATGACGATGCCGTCTAATTGATGTTTCCTCAAGCCGCTACCATTTATATATCTACATATACTTCTAGCGCCATGAGTAGTACTTTTTCCATTGCCACTGATCGTTCAGTTCAGCTCAGTTCAATTGAGATTTATATCTATTCGTTCACCAAAAAAAAAAAGCGCGTAATAAATATATAGCATTTATTATATAATGATTATTTTATCAGTTTCTAGAAATACATAATAAAAGTATACTCAGTAATGAAGCATTATAAACTTTACATACGTTGCACAATGCCATTAAATAAACAAAAATATAAATGTACACTAAAGACCGACAAAAAAAAATATTATAATGGCAAAAAGTGGCCCACTGAAAAGTAGAGCTTGTAAGATGTTGGTCACTTAAGCGTAGTAACCATCCGAAATTAATTCATGTATAACAAAATAAAATAATCATAAACGTTTACATGTCGATGGGAATACGGCTTGGGTATTTCATTTTGGTGTGTGTGTGCGTATTTGTGGGTTTTTCTTTTACCATAACTAAAAGACTGTTGTCTAGAGCAAGATTATGTCTTTGATGATGAGCAGGTACTAGTAATTATGTTTGAAGATCACAAGACTACGTGTGTGGTATCAAAATGATAGAAGTAAATCGGACAAGGGGAAAATTCTAGTGGCAAAAGATATTATACAGAAAAAAGAATGGTCACCCCTTGACAGCCTTCTTAGGCACAAGAATGGAACAACTACGTCTATATCTAACGCATAGACAGTAGTGTTTGGGTAGCAACTCGGTGTAAGCGATCTGGACCGGCCCCGTTTTTATCAAAATTTACTGTTGATTGTAAGTCCCCGAAATCAATAATAGCTACCCTAAATCAACTGCAAGTCCCTAAATTTATCATACCTCCACAATCAAGTATAAGTCCGTATTGACAAGAGATTCAAAATTGAAATCAATTAAAAGTCTCTTTTTAAAAATGAGATTTATATTTGATCGAAAGTTATCATGTCATGTTTGTTAGAGTTGAGATTAATTTCACTATCATTCATAACGCTCGCGTGATAACAGCTACAGGGCCCTAATATGGATTAGTAAGATTAGTAAGAATTCAAATAGTTGGGGGTTTTTCTGTGAAGACTGGTTTGGTACTGGAATTGTTTTCTTTATTTGTGGAAGATCTTATGAATCCTCCCCACCATGGCTATAATTATGATTAGAGATAATTCTTGATTTTGATATTTGAAGTAATGATAGAGAGAAATATAAATCTTTGCCAAAAAAGAATAATTAGATCTCTCGCCCATGGTTAGATTGTTTAAATACCCATAATGATCACATTTGACATTGCACTTTCAATTTCCCAATAGTTTGTTGCATTTTGTGACAAATTTAGGAATAGTTTATATCTGCTGTTGAAATACTATATCTATTTTATTTAATTCCAAGGCAAACCTCTTGTGATTATTGACTCGAAGACGAGTATCAATTTCAACTTAAAACAGCACTAAATAATACTATTATTATATAAAGAGAGATGAATTAGCTCTTCGTTTCCCAAAGTAGATAATCGAGTCTGACACTTAAAATAAAGAAAAGGTAACTTTTTTTTTTTTAGGATAAAGTCTTTTACGTTACATGATATTATAGATCTGGGTAATCATGTGTATATTACATTATTCTGGATTATCTTTTCCTCTTTTTTTTTTGATGCATTAAACCTTCAGAGAATAAAAAATAACGCAATCTGATGTAATGAAAATGTCTATTAGCTTACTTGCCACATTTTGGGCAGATAGTCCCTATGACAAAAAAAAAAAATGAAATAAAACTTCTTTATTCAAGCCTTATTGTGTGAGCTTCTAATATCCAATTTAACACATAAGAATGATGATAGAAATTTGTCGGTTTGCGGTAGCAACAAAGTGGCTTTCAAGGACACTTTTCGCCTTTTTTTCTAATCTTAAAAGGAGATTTGTACGTGGCCCAGTGCAGAAGACTCTCGACTTTCAATCGAAGGCCCCGAATCAAGTGGCTGCATCCTTGGACAACATGTGTTTTAATACCTACCATGTCCCTGTCGAGCTAGGTATAAAAATGGATACTTGAAAGTATTGGTAATGGCAAAAACCCTCTGGGAGCGAAGAGGCAACACAAAAGACTGTGAATACCCCAGATCAAGAAAGAAACATAGGAGAGTGGATTGAATCACCGGACGCTTATTCTTTGTGGCTCTGAATTCCATACTCGAGAGCATGAAATTTCGGCCAGAAATGTACACTGGACATTCAGAAAGTCTTGAAATTACGATTTTTTTTTTTCAAAATTACGCAAATTAATCTACTCCATTTGAAAATAGACGTTAAGTTAACTCCTCTACAAACACGAGGTATCTTTTAAGGCAGTGTAAAATTGCATTATAATTTTGGACACGTCTTTCGTAATGAAATATAATCGACATCTTTCACATTTTCATTCACGCACCAGAATCCCACTTTATACCCACGATTCTCCGTAAACATTCGTACCGAGCGGACGACAAAGAGAAAGTCTGCTAGTGAGGCTCAAATTTCGTATTTTACTGTAAAAGGTTAAACATGAACATTTGGAACTATTTACGCGCTAAAATCCTGTGATAAATCGACATCTTCTTCTAAATCTGAGGTGAAATGTGTATTTCTTTACCGTTTCTACATTTTTGAGTCGCATTTTAGGCGGTTTCGGCCCATACAACGCTCTGTAAGGTAAGTCTACGAAGTAACGCGAGTATTGTAAATGTCATTATCACGCAGGGATGTGCGCGTCCGGAATCACCTTGCCATCCGGTTATACCAAAGCTGTATATGATCATATCACGGATTCAACACTTTTTTTTTTTTTTACAGAAACATTTGTATTTTGAAAGGTTTCCATGGTGTCCCGGTTCTTAATCACTACATATTATCTATACTGTTTCCTTGTTTTAGTCTTGATTTGGCATCTAGTGTACTATTCAGTTACTATACTCAATTATTTCTATTAACTATTCTAATAAAATCCCCCCCCCCCGCCATTGCTGAACAATAAAATTGATATGTGTATAATATGAAAAAAGAGTCTTTGTAAGCATGCATTGATAAACCTGCATCAAAACTAAAATGCCGAGCATATACATTGTTATATTCTGTACATGTTCTATATGAGTACTGTTTGGTTGTTGGGTGGTTTGTCTGTAGCTGTTTATGGGTGGGAGATTTGCTGATATCTTTTTTTTTTTAATGCGAAAACGTAATCAGACACTAAGTAATTGTGTTTTACCCGTTGCCAAGAGACCCCAATTACCTCTACAGGGTATCGTTTCAATGACGTTACTGAAACCTATGTGAAGCTCCACTGAAGTCATGTTAAAGTCAATGAGACGCATGTCTACTTTAAAAGCACCTCACAAATATCATGTTGTTAACGATTGAGTACGAACAACAATACCGCTTCTTCCTTTACCACCGCACAACAGCTGTGATCGCAGTGATCACTTTTATTTTTCTGGTACGACTGTAATAACATGCTATGTTACTGATACGCACACTGGAGAATAATAATGTCATAACTGATCGCATGATTAACTCATCAGTCTTCTATACGATGTGTTGGTTTGCCGCAGGGCTGCATGAATTGCACATTTTAATGTCCATGTATACATTTTGTTGCTACTGATTCAGGTGGAATATGCGCATTGGCTACCTCCATCCACTGTCGGATCAATTTCAATTGCTTCCGCTGAGGGTACCTCTTACCCCTGATGCACCCCATTGGATGCACGAAAACTTGCGTGGACAAACGACCCATGTAATATTTTTTTCTCTCCTCCTTCTGATTCAATTACGACCAAACAGAGGGAGAGGGGTGGGGTGGTGAAGAAGGATGTTTGATGGTAAAGAGCATTGGGAAGCAACGGCGCTGCAGCTTGCGGACGAGAAACGGGAGCTCAAGTTGATCGATGCCATATCATTGCTGAAACGTCTGACGTGTAGAATTTAAACGACACTTAAAACCCTCCACCCCTCCCTCCCTGTTTATTATTTATTATCCAAATACTACGGGAAATCAAAGTGTGGAGTTTGGTGTAAATGATCGGTATTGGAGAGCCGTGACTAAGTGAGCATCCCGTTAGTTTAGGCAAGGTGTGAGCGTTGTTTGCCCATCTCATAGTCGCTGGACGATTTTTAGTACCTCGTACTGGATCGCTTGTATTTCATTTGTCTTCTATCCATATTGCTATCGAAAGAAAAAAAAGGCCATCGATGAAAAGCTTCCCAGCTGTTCTTCTTCTCTTTATACTCTTTCCCTCTCTCTCTCTCACTCTCTCTCTCTCTCTTTCTCTTTCTCTTTCTCTATATCTCTCATACAAGCAACACTATATGCTTGTTTGTTAAAGCTGCCGTTATAGTTTCCGTATACACCAGAAACGGATACATCCGCAAACAAATCAGACGCGTGTCGTCTGGTAAAGCGCTCATAGAGCACGCTCCCAACCTCATCAGTCCCAGTGGGATACCGGTTCATCACTTCTCCATCGGTGTCACCCCCCACCCATCCACCCCAACACATCCTCCTTCTCCATGTCCTCCTCCTCCTCCTCCTCTTCACTGCCACCTCCAGTTTCCCCTAAAATGCATGCATCCTCGCATGTAGGCGAGAGGGGAAAAATTGAATAAAAAAAAAAAAAAACCAACAAAGTCGTTCGAGGAGGCGCGGTGAAAATCACTTCAAGCCCCAACACAAACACATACAATTATGAACTTGCATTTTGTCACTGATTGCATTTAGGCAGAATTTACCCCGTGTGCCTTAAAGAAAAAATGGAGGCACTTGAATAAACACGGGGGTCGATAGCAATCGTGGTGGACTGGCAGGGATTTTAGGTAACGCAGACCACGAGTTCCCTGGAGGAATATTTGTGGCGGCTGATATTTTTGAATGCCGTCTTTCATATTTTCTCATTCGACAAACGCGTGATGGAAAGCCATGAGATAGACTTCTATAACTCTGACGGACAATCACTGCAAGTTGTATGATCAGAGCGACAGGTATCCGGGTTAATTCCCAGATAATTATGCATGAAAAAAAAAAAACCGCCAGATCAGCGGTGATTATGTAACGATGATGTTTACGTTATCTACATTAGTGTTACGCTGTGGATTTTGAAAGTCAAATGCAAAGATGGATGTATAAAACGTTTTACACGCTTTCCCTTTGTTAGATTAGATGCGGCGGTGCATGATTATATCTTGACGGCTAAGTCAGATTTTGTCCTGTACATTTTTCTTTTTTTTATATGATTTACTTCTAGTTTTTTTTAATGAAATAAAATTAAAATGAATGAATTTTATACATCGGTGATTACCTTAAAGGAAGAGGATTATAATTCTTGAATATTAACGACTTCAATCAAGATTTGAAAAACCATAATGATTCGATGGATATCATTGTGTCCTTACGTTAACCTCCTCTGTATATGTACCATAATACTGTAAGATACCATCAATACACATTGAGGTTCTCAAAATCAAAAATCTTGCCTTAAGACATCTAGAAATAAGAACAATCTTGTCAGTCCTTACAATGTTTTTCAAGTATCGAAATGCATTCTCTACCAGTTGCAAATTGACTAGATTATTATCAGATCCACAGGGAGGAAAGTCCATGAATTTGAATGCAATTGAATGCCTGCTATCAGTATCCAATTATATCTGTATTTTCCCCTCGTTGGGCAACATCCCAGCGTGAGTTTCAAGATGATCGCTATCAATTTACGTAGGGTCATTATTTTCCCCCAAAACAACGTGTGTAATGACCACGGAGAGGGTGATAGAGGGTGATGATAGTTTTCCATGATGGAAAGTTGATATGGGAGGGGCACATCCAGACCTCGCCTTTACGTCTCAAACATTATTCCTTTAGCGCAAACGTTGCCAAATTTGTCAGCGTCGTGCGAGTTGCTGCTTATTTTGGCTAAATGCTGTGTTTTTCTTTTCATCATCAATCTCATTTGCTTCCCAATCTTCGTTTTCTTTCTCCCTCCTGTCTATCTATCTATCTATCTATCTATCTATCTATCTATCTATCTATCTATCTATCTATCTATCTATCTATCTAAATATCTATCCATCCATTCATGCATCTGTGTATGTATATATGTATTTATCTATCTATCTATCTATCTATATATCTATATATCTATATATCTATCTTTCTAAATATCTATATCTATCTATCTATCTATCTATCTATCTATCTATCTATCTATCTATCTATCTAAATATCTAAATACCTATTCATCCATTCATCCATCTGTGTATGTATGTATGTATGTATGTATGTATGTATGTATGTATGTATCTATCTATCTATCTATTCATCTATCCATCCATCCATTAATTTATCCATCTATCTATCTATCCATCTATTTATCTATCTACCTATCTATCTATCTCATAACTCATTATAACACAGGCTGTATATGGATTGCTTCTGGCACTTTTACCATATTATTTGACGTCAGCTCTCGCTCGTCTCTATTTTGGAGTTCAATCCTTACACAGGAATATTGTGAAAATAAACGAGGCGTCTCACAAAAACTTGACCTAGCTGCAAACCGGATAGAAAGAAAAAAATATATTTTCCTTTTGAATTTAACACATATGAGAGAAAAAACCCGAATAATTTCATCTCGATCTCTATCCTGTAGGCATCTCATAGCTTTAAAATTTCGATCTTGAAGAAATTTCTCTTAAGTTATGGAAACTTAACCTGGTGTTTTATAGAATACGCGAAAAGCATTTTAACCCTTTGCCTATGGAAACCTACGCAGACTAGATGTTATTTCAGAGGTTGGTACGGAAGAGCTGAAAAGGGGAATCCAATATTGTGAAAAACCCCAAAAGAATTACACTGAAAAATGATTATGACACAGGATGGCTCAAGAATATTCCAGTAATGTAGCAATGTAATTACTATTACCATACCACTTGCTAAACAACTTCAGTGTAAAATGTATGCATGTTTTCTTATTTCGTTCTGCTTCCTTAAGGATCAAGGCATACATTCTTACGTGAAGCTGCTGTGACATAATCTTTGTTCATTGTCATTTGTTATAATTTTGAAAGCATTCTAATACCTCATCCCGATCACAACCAATTATGTAATGTAGTATAACTAATTTATAGATGTTCAAATGCTAAAGTCTGAAAGTCGTCCGTCACCGGAAGTCTTCCTTGTTTACTGACGCTACCTAATATCTATGCATCGAATCACAGGTGTCTTCACGTGCTTCTTTAACCCACTTGAATTTCCCAGGTACATGAATGCAATTACCATGACTAAAGACGAATTATGCAAAGTTCCTCTCAGATCTAAATGGGTTACTAGAGCCAAAAGCCTGGAGGCTCGCGAGAGATTGAACCAAACAACAGACAAACTGATACCCTGCTGTGAAGCCACAACTGTGTTGCATAATACTCTGTTAAAGTCCAATTGCCTTGCTGTCACTACATGGACGCCGTTATGTTGTTAAAGTGTTTCTTTCCTTAATATCGACAGAACGCTTACCAAGATATTTCCATTTGGCCAATAATCAATTTTTGAACATTTTGACCAATCTTCAAGGGATGCTTACCCTGTTTCATGCTATAATCACTCACTTTATTAAATTTCTAAATTCATCACAATGTTCTTCTTGATTTAAAGGTTCATTCCACCAGTAAGTAAAACGAATTTATTGGATAGTAATTCGAGTATCAACGGTAGAATGCACAGTTGTATGGCAATCGAGCTTAGATATTAAAGATAGTCAACATAAACTACACACATAATCCGTCATTATGTTTGTATACACCCGAATATAACTCCCAACATATACTCATAATACTCGAAGCTGTCAATATTGCCCAGAAGTTGACATTTATTTTGAACTCAAACTCTAAGAAAAGGTTGATGATTTATTTTTATTTGTATATTTCATGAAACTTTGTTAGCTTGTTTATTCAAATCCGAAAACATCTGAATTCCACGGTCTATTTCTCATAGCCTTTATCATCTCGGTATTGGTTATTTTCTTAAAAATTGGTTTTGATTACATCACCGAAAATGTAGACATTGTTAGACTCCCAGATTATCACAGATAAGAAATTGTTTTTGAGAATCTATCATCCCCTTTTTGTAGCGAGGTTATTGTACACACACGCACACACACACACACACACACACACACATATATATATATGTGACGGTGCACCTCAAAACGAACATAAAGTCGCACACACTGATTTGGCGTGAGGACTGAAAATAAGTGAAATGGGTCAACCTTGCCGAACTTGACTTTTTCATATTTTCTGAAAGAGCGGGTCTTCTTTTACATTATGCTAAAATTTTGTATCATAAAACGGGCAGGAAAGTGTGTTTTTTAGCAGTTTATCTCGAACATTTTTGGTAGAATAGTGTGATTAGGTGTGTCTTTAGAATCCCCTTTTCATTTCTGAAAAAACTTGTCCACACTCTTCACTTTCAACTGTAATAACTTTTGAAAGGATAATGCTACTGCTTTGAAATTTGGCATTAATTATGGACAGAATGAGTTAACGAGGCATGCTTAATTTCAGTTTAATCTGATAATCTCTTCATTGTTGTTACTCTTGCGGTTTACTTCCTGTTTTTTGTCCCATTCATCACACAGCCAGCACGGTTTGGTAAAGATTAAGCGCTTGAATAGATACTGTACTTCAGAGCCTCTTTTCTCAGTTCACACTTTTCCTGAGTTTGTGCTTTCTTTCCAATATTTGGATAGGTTAGGAGAGTCCATTTGATTTGAGTTATACATCATTTTAAAGCTTAAGGTCTGCTCTTTCAGAATACGGTCTTAACTAAAAATTCATGTCTGGCGACTTTTTGTTTGTTTTGAGGTGCAGGGTCACATATATATATATATATATATATATATATATATATATATATATACATATATATTATGGGGAGGGACTGAAGAGTGTTTATAAGCTTAAGTATGGGCATTGTCAAGAGGACATGTGAACAGTGGATACGCAGAGGGTGGCCCAAACATCTGCTCTATCTCCTGTCCAAATATCATCGCATATCATTGTAAGAGAAGCAAGAATAAGAATAAACAGAAGGAGGAAAAGAAAAGGCATCCTTTACGCAAGGGTATATATCGCAATCACGTGAATGGCTGCTCGATAACGTGTGCGATGATATTTTTTGCTCAGCCATGTGCCGCTTGGCGCGCGCGGGGAAACAATACTCATCGCTTGCCCCGTGGGGGTAAGATTGGCTTCCCGTTTGACTGCTGCGCGGACCAGTGAGACTGCGCCCGGCAAGAAGAGGTGTGCACGTGTTAGATTGCACGCGCGCTCGCGATGGATACACCTGCTATATTACGCCATCATTTGCCAATCGCAGATGATACTAGAACAAAGCAGCTTCAAGAGAGAGGCTGAGCAACAACAACAAAGTTTCCCTTACTCCGTTTCCGCTGCGTTTTTTTTTTTTTTTGGTCTAAATTGATTCAAAACAGTATTTAGCATTCCAAATGATAAGTACCGAAGGTATAAACAGAATACACTAATTCTGCGACCAGGTGTAAGGGACGTCCACGTGAAAATGTCTATGTCGTTCTCACGTTGCATGCAACCCGTGCATTTTTTAGTCCTGATGTGCAAAAGGTATATTTGATTTGCTTTGATAACTGAAACTACACAGGTCTCACACTTGAGACTCGACAGAGAGTTCCAGCACATTTACTTGCATATTAGACTTCTAATCGAAATTATCCAGTACTACAAGACAAAGAATATTATGCACACACAAAAAACACACACACGCACACACACACACACACACACACACACATATATATATATATATACATATATAGACATGTATTATATATTTATGTATATATTATATATATTTTCTATATATAAATATATATAATATATATACATATATATATATATATATATATATATATATATATATATATATATAAAGACAATCATCTACAACATGAAATGTAACTTGCTTACATGAGAAGTCAACATAGAAGGCGATCTTACCAAGATGTGAACTCATTATGAAAGAACCGCACAAGCTGAGCCTGTTACTGCGTTTCTCGGAGATCGGACAAAAAAAAAATAAAATACTTAGCACAAATCTGTGTCAAAATACATTCGTCATTGTGCTTTAGGCATTCATCTTAATTGATAGCTGTCATTTTAATACAACACAGAGATAGAATACAATGCAGACGAGAATACTTTCACAGTTGCGTAGACGTCGGGCGTTTAAGTGTTTTTTTTTTTTTCGGCTAGGCGACTAGGACAGTGTCAATATGTTTAACACACGACACAAATTTCCAAATAATGTAATCGCAAAAGTCGTCGAAAAATGCTGCTTATCAAAAAGCTGCACTTTAAAGGGATGGTATAGTATTGGTGGAGATGAGATTTGGATTTTGACTTTCTTCGAGATACCAAGAAACCACTTATGAAATAGTAGAGAGCATACAGTTCTAATAGGAATTCAAATTTTATTTGATGAAAGTCGGTTCTGGAATGGCTGAGATATCCAAAAACTAAGTAAAACAAAGCCATCCTGATAAAAGGTCGGTCTCACCTTTTATTGCGATCGCTCTGTTTTGGATATCTCAACCATTTTAATGCCAGTTTCCATCAAATAAACGTTGAATTCTTCTTGGAATTACATGATCTTTCATATTTCATAAGAAATGTTTCATTATCTGTTAGAAAAGAGAAGTTAGGTCTTAACGAAAACTATACCATCCCTTTAATTAAATTCGACGAGGCGGTTCTCATTACAATTTAACATGACTAACATGAAAATAAGAAACAGAGTGTGTAGTGAGTTTGGAGCAAAAAGCCTCTCAAAATTTGCCCACGTAAGGCGGTCATGATGACATGTACTTATCGCATTGTTATCGCCTACTTCCGAAGTGAGCTGGAACTACTCAATACATTTTGTGCGCATGTGCAGACCTACGTAAGTGAAGATTTATCCAGCACTCCAACGTGTAGCCCGCAATGTGAAGCAAACAACACTAAATCATGATAGGGGTGTTTCTCTCTCTCTCTCTCTCTCTCTCTCTTGTCTCTCCCCCATTCTACAACTTAAACATTCTGTGTGTGTACGTTTGAGTGTGTGTGTGTGTGTGTGTGTGTGTGTGTGTGTGTGGGTGTGTGTGTGTGTGCGTGTGCGTGTGTGTGTGCGTGTGTGTAATAAAATAATCACGCTGTTGGTTGATACTACCTGGTGTCAATTTCTCGTCGTGTATGATAATTTGCACGGGCTTGTTAAGATCGTTAAACTATTTGCATTTGTGTTTGGCCAATTCTCTCTATCTATGGTTATTTTCCCTGCAAAGTTCCTCTAAAAGATTCTAATCTTGAAAAGAAATAGACTGTTTTCTCCTTTCGTGTGGATGACAATGTGTAACGGAAGCAGCAAGGTCGTGAAAAGGAGCCTTAATACGTGAATGTAACCAAAGACATTGTTTTCCGGTGTCATGGGCCGTGACCATTACTGCTTATGATGCCTTGCCCTCGCGCATTCAGCTAAGAAAATCAACGATGGCCTAAAAAAAAAGTCTTGCAGGAATATTCAAGAATTACAACTTATAAATTTCCCTTCAACGACGTAATCAAACACCAATTATTTTAATGTTTAGGTAGTAGCCAGGTTATATATTCTGGTTGGATTCCAACCCACGACCCCCTGATTGCTGGACAGGCGTTGTATCCTCAAGACGACCAAGTCCGATAGCCAGTGGTAATTCTGACTGCTTGTAGTAGCGGGTACTTCGTATTTATTCAACTTAAAGGGACATTCCAGACGATTTTCATAATTTCACATCATGTAGTACATAAATCGACAACTCCATGTATAGATTTGTGGAATTTATAGTGGTTCTTGAGCAGAGAAACAATACTGCCCTACTTTGGCAAAAGGAAGCAAGTGACAAAAGTGACATTTCTTGTAAAAGAGCAAAATGTGTCTATCATTTACACTGACGTCAATGGACAATCATGCGCGTCTTATCTAACATATCTCTTAGTAGGATGAGTGTTTCTGCATGAAAATTGGCCTTGAAGAAGAGCTCATTATGTGAATTATGAAAACATCAATAACTCAAATTTGGATGGTATGTCACTTGCTTCCTTTTGCCAAAGTAGGGCAGAATACTTTGAAAAATCTTAAACAAATTACACTGAACAAGAATGATGACATAGAAGGTTCACATATTTCAGAAATGTAGCAGTGCAATTCCATTACAATATCGCATGCTTGCGAGTTCACCTGTGTATAATCTATGCATGCCTTCTTCTTTTCTTTTGCTTCCTTGAGCCCCAACTCATGCATTCTTATGGTGACTCTGCCAATCGGCATGTCATCATCCTTGTTCATTGCAATTTGTTCTAAATTTTGAAAATATTCTTATTTTTCATCCCAATTATCACAAATTCTGAAACTCTGTCCTCAGTATACCTAATTTATAGTTGTTCAAACGTAAAAATCTGAAAATCATCCAGAGGTCTCCTTTAATGGTTCGTGCGTCGAATTGCTTTTGTTGCAGCTAATTGACAAAGTATTTACGTCAATGAAGGGCAATCACTTGTCAATTATATTTTCAATAAGAACAACTCGACGCAGGAGCCATGAATTGAATATCCAAGTATATTTCAAATGCCCACCAAGACATCTTAAGACTAAAATGCAATCGTCACATTGTTCTTGTTATTTGTCGTTGTTGTTATTATTCCTGCTGCTGCTGTAGTTTGTTATTTTGTTTTCCTTGTTTTCGAGACAGTGATGACAATAGTGCTAACGGATTCCATAGAAGTCTCTTTCACGCATTCCCTTATGTTTCGCTCACTAGAGATCACATCGCCATTTTACCTCCTTTCCAGGCTAAATCATTCAAAGGAGACAGTCTCTATTACGAGTCTAAATGACATCTGCGGGGAAATTTGGAATATTCCAAAAGTGCATATCAAATATTGATTAACTTTTCCCTATAGGCAGTTTTTTTTAAAGTGATGATGGACGTTGATGCAATTGTTCAGAAAGCTTCAAACTTCTTTCAGTGTAGCACTCTTCTTATACCAACGTTTACTCTAAAGGCAGGCACGGTTGAAAAGGGCATATGTCTGTCCAGTTTTGTCATGTTTCAAAGTATACTTAGACGCTGAAAAAAAAAATCCGATCATTTGAAGAAAAAAGAAACAGAGTTGTACTGTGGGGAAGGAGAGAATATGTGACTAGACAAAAATAGAGAGAGTAGTAACGATTTTCAAAGTAGGAGGAAGACGCTAAGAATAGGAGTAATTAATTTCGAAAAGCCCGTGAGAGTGTGTTTGTGACGTTATTGAATCACCTGCCCCTTACCAAGACGGACTCTGTTCGCTGGAAATGTGCGAAGAGCAGGGTCATTGGAGGGGTGAATGAAGCGTTCTTAAGAGGACACTTCTCTTCAGATTCTTCTCCCCTTCCGGCGAAATTCTTGAAGAGTTTGTCACTCTATTAAAAAAGAAGCGAGCCTGATTGTTATCATTCGTCCGCAGCGATTTCGATTAGTGTTTGATTTTCATATATAACTTGATCCGGGTTAGATATATTAGTATGCCTTTCGGCTTCTCGGCTGACTGTATTTTGATGTACCGATAGATTGATTACAAGACGTTTGCCCGCCGAGTGCCCGCAAGGCTTTGGAGTGCTTGTGACGCAGAGTAGAGCTATGTATCTTCATCACCATCTCCCACAATTGAGAGGAGATTTCTCTCCTCTCGCGAGACATTCGCAGAGCCATTAAACCGGCCTTTGCACTCATTAAGGAAAAATTGTTCAGAGTTTCGGAAGTATTCTTCGATCATCTTGGGAGACGTGAAACGAATACGACAAGCAAACTCTCTTTCTTTTAATAATACAGTAAAAGTAAAGAAAAGAAGAAGAAGAGGGATGTTATAAAGGTTTTATTAACAGACGCTTTTGGGAATATAGATATAAAGGAGATTACTTCAATTTTGCCACCAACACAGGTAATAGAAACATATGCGAGATAGTTTGTGCAACAAACTATAGTGGGATACAAAGGCGGAATTGGACACCTGTGTCAAAACTTAAAGGAATGATATCATATTGATTGAGGTGAGGATTCAGCTTTTAACTTTTGGCAAGGTTTTTGAAGGAATTTTTTTAATAAAATGTTAAAAAGCATATCATTATGATAGGAATTCAAGGTTTATTTTATAAAAAATCGGTTTTGAGATTGCTGCGATATCCATAAACACGGTAAAACAAAGCTACCCTGATAAAAGATTGATCCCGTCTTTTATTAGGATCGCTTTGTTTTGGATATCTCAGCCATTTCAAACGCGATTCTCATCAAATAAACCTACAGTTCCTTTCAGTATTATGCTCTTTCATATTTCATAAGAGGTTTCTCATTATCTCAAAAAAAAAAATCGTCATCAAATAAGTTAGAAACTAAAAGCCCTATCTAAATCGAAACTGTACAATCCCTTTAATGCATGTTGTAATATACAAAAACAAATAGGATTTGTTGAGCATCCTAACAAAGTTGTTACAGTCACGCAACTGTAGCTGCGTATACCCACTACTGGCATTTTCCTACTTCATGAAATGTCATAAAAAAAAAATCGCATTTCCTTTTGAGGCTAACTTTTTTTCTTCTCATGCTCATTGCGTACTCCTCAAGACACAACAATACAGATCTTCTCAAACAGGACAGTTTGGCTACTCCATACTGCGGGTAATTGTTGCTGTGGGTAAGTGGTCTCTTTTCAGTACGTTGAGGCACCTATAGCGGATTCTACGAGGAGGATATTTCACACATTTCAGGACCGTGAAACTACTTATTACTTTGAGAGATGGCATGCACATTATGACATCTCAAATAGAACTGACAGAAAGACTTCCTTTTGCGACAGCCACCCAATAAAAAAAAATGTATACAATATATACAATATATACAATATATATATATATATATATATATATATATATATATATATATATATAGTTATATATATATATAACTATAGGTAGTCGGAGAGCTAGAGGGCGCCTCTCCGACTACCTACGTTGTACGTTGTAGTATACGAGAGTGAATGCCATTCAAATAACACGCAGATGAGGAGTGAAGCAATAAGGACGTTTACAGACCTGATTTCAGCCACAGATTTCGGTGAGTTTTTGACGTAATTAAACAAAAAATCGCATACCGATTATTGAATGATTATCATAGATTACGATAATTCCTTGTACATATTTTAGTTTTCCACGATTAATAAAGATATTCACAACCACACTGAAAAATGACAACGTCTGCGAAGGAATAGAGGTGCAGCCGCTGTCGCTACAGCGGCTGCGTGTAGCTATATAGCAGGGGTATAGTAGTGTAGAGTGACAGAAAACTAGTGTGGGGCCTAGCCTAGCGTGATGCGGACCCCGGTGTCCTAGAGTGGCGCGACCTCGAAAGAATCGCCCTCTTTTAGAATGTTGATTAGAGCTATAATGGATCAATTCTAGGTAGCTGTCGCAAAAGGAAGGCTTTAGAATTGAATTGACGAATAAATAATATTTGTAAATGATGTATGATGTATTTCTCTTCATCGTCACCGCCATTCCCACAACCACGACTACTATCATCAATTCGATACGCTGTGGTTATACACTGTAGCTGCATCCCTGTATATGGTTTACTGAAACTCGTTATCACCGTCATCATCGTTGTCATCATTATCTATTCGGCAAGACTTGGGGAGTTGAAAGAAAAGGGTTTGTCGACCACGAATTTCTTCCTTTCTTCTTTTCTTTATTTTTTTCCCCGTGTGTACATTGCATATTGCAACTGGGGACCCACATTCTACAAGCTTCGCTATTCAGTGGGACCCCATTTCCATCTTCCGACTGATAATTAATCACATAACGCCTACTTCAGTGGTCCTCTTCTAAAGTATAATCTACGCCCCCTTTATGTATTGATCATTTATGTTGAAATTTCTTTACTTTCATGCACATTGTGCGTATATGTTATTGATTATATTGAAATGGAGAAAAAAAAATGAACTTGAACTTGACAAAAGCAAGGTAATGTATCGATTTCAAAGAAGATAGAGACAGGTATTATGTAGGCTATAGCATGTATGGTAGTGTGAGTTAATAAGCATATACGGTATAATCTAAATATTTAAGATCTCAATCAAGCTATATACAATAATGATGATGATCTCCTGTACAGATTTTTCCCTCCTTTACGTGTTATCGAAGAAGCGATTCTGCCCTTGTATGCTATAGTATAATATCGCCACCATGAATAGTGCTGCTACGGAAGATACATGTCCTATTTTGAATATTGTATAACACATTTATCCTGCCTACTTTGTATCTGTTTTATTTCTCCATTGGTGCCCGGGAATTCACCTCTCTTTTTTTCTCTCTTTTTTTTTTTTGATTGTAAAACGTATTTTCCTTGCATGCTTTGTATCGATTTGTTTAGTGTGCCCGGAGCCCCGGAATATAGAAATAAAACAAATAAATAAATAAATAAATAAATAAATAAGGCGATACCAAAGAGGCATGGATAGGTTGGATGTGTGTGTGTGTGTGTTTGTGTGTGTGTGTGTGGGTTTGCGTGTGTGTCAAGGAGTAATAAAACGAATTCATAGATGTATAGACAGATCCACGTAAACAGATTAATAGTATAGAGTCCTTTTTTTATAGAGGATGGGCAGATGGAGATGCTCATACATTGGGAAAGACAAACTACTTACCTACTACATGTATCATGCATATATAATAGATAAAGACAGTACAGACAAAGAAAGAAAGACATCAAGGGGAAGGTCGCCTTTAGCAGCTACAAGTAATGAATTTCAATTTGCGCTCCATCCTCGCTTTCAGAATTCTGCCATGGAAGCATCGACCATTCGCGGCGAAAGAATGTGAATGAGTGTCGGTTGTGGCAGAGAAGGCGGTGGTAGAGACCCAAAGACAAAAGAGATAGAGAGAGAGGGGAAAAAGAGATGGGGGAGGGAGAGAGGAAAGTGGAGATGACGAGTTGATTTATAGCTTCCTATTGTCATTAGGAAGGTGTATAACGAGAACCACGAGGAATGAGAAGATGCTAGCCGAGATGCTAACCCCAGTTCGGCTGCGCCACCATCTAACGGTATTCGTGTCGCAACCTCCTATACAATCCCTTCCGATACGTGGATAGAAACGTCTACCGTATGTCCCCCCCCCCCCCCCCAAAAAAAAAAAAAAATAAATAAATATATATATATATATATATATATATATATATATACAACGGGACTTCCTGCAGTGATACCTTTAAATATAGTGAATCAATCAAAATGCAATTTCAAGGTATGAAACTATAACTTATAACCGACATCTTACAGAAAACTCCATCCGATTTGCTTCAGTGGTCACAGAGAAATGGGAATCATTATCGAGCATGTCAGGAATCACTTTTCTCCAAGTTAAGTCTGTTGTGTTATGTATGCCAAAAGCATCCAAGTGCTAGACTTGGAAGAGACAGATCCATGACATCCTTTACAACAATCTGCATTGCTCTGTGACCACTTAACCAAATCGAATGTGGTCTTCTGCAAGATGTAGGTAAGAAATTACATTTTCATATTCTGAAATAGCATTAAGATTGCTCAATTATTTTAAAGTTATCAATGCGAAAATCTGATTGTATTTTTTTTCAATGCTAGCCTCAGTTCTACTACGCCATCACCTCACGATATTAGTGTCGGCACCTCCAATGCAGTCCCTTGCAATACGCTGATAGACAGCATCTATGATCCTGGATGCCCCCAGTCATGGTCAGAAGAAGACTGGTCAAAAGGATACTAACACCTCACCTCATTGACCATGCAGGTGCCTTTCATGAAGCTCTATTGTACAACTCTTCCGGATGAAATTACAGTCGTTCACGGAGCAGTATTAAAATTGAACCAGGATGGTGATTAATTCCGTGTGACTGTCCGCACACAGAGTGAGATGTCTAGCGAACTATGCACAAAATAATTATTCCCCCCACTACATTGACGACGGTGTCCAGATTAGAACACTACACCACTCATACCACATCACAACACTTTATACACTGGCACGCCAGTAAGGAAATGTGTATGGAAGAGTAGCTGTAAGAATAATGGCTGATGTGTTGTACATAGTGACGAAGTGTATGAAAGAGTTCATTCACAGCAGTGGGCTAGCTGGTGGGGGTAACGGAGGATGGACAATACACTGTAAGAAAGTGTAAGGACAGACTGAATCGCAGTCGAGGTCATAAAGCTGAATGAACTGCTCAAGTGTATTTAAATAATCGTATCGGACTCTCAATTGGGGCTTTCAAGACACTTGATAAAAATTAATGTTAACATCTTTAAGAAAAAAATGTGGTATACTAGTTCCCTGATAGCAGAGACTGGTAAAAATCACGCCAAATTTACGTCTTTTTTTGGTCACGACACACGTCATATTCACGTCATATATTCACGTCTTATAGTCGACAGTTTGCACCAGCACAAGACGTAAAATAAGACGTCATAACCTGATGTCTTATTCAGGTCATATGTTACGTCGTATAGTCGACAGTTTGACGTAAAATAAGACGTCATATTCTGACGTCTTATTCACGTCATTTATTTACGTCTTATAGTCGACAACTTGCAACAGCACAAGACGTGAAATAAGACGTCCTATTCTGACGTCTTTATGACGTCTTATTTGTTTAAAAATGACGTCATTATGACGTCTTTACGACCAGAATTTTGCGTTCACATGGGTGAAAATCACGTCATATTCACGTCTTTTTTAGGGCGTGTTGCCGTCATATTCACGTCATATATTAACGTCTTTTTGACGACAGTTTGCACCAGCGCAAGAGTCACGTAAAATAAGTACTCTAGATTCTACGTCTATGTCACAATTCTAACTACAATCACAATGCAACACATGGTTTATATACCCAAGAAAAATTGTAATGCTTGAAGGCATGGTTACTGAACTATATTCCATTCTTATCAGGCCAGCTGAAATATGAAAAATATTTCCTGAAACACAAGTTGAAGACTGAATAGTGAATATCACAATAAAGTATACAATTTTTTACACATTTTAAACTTGAAGTCAACACAAATACCTTATAGGTTAATGTATTTACTTTTGATATTGCCATTAGCTTTTGCATATCAGATCATCTCTCATGAATATTCATGATCGATATAGAAGCAAAACGTATGTCGACTTTTGACAACTTTATGACGTCTTTATGACCAAAACGCACGCACTTAGACAGGGAGAACTCATGTTATAGGGAAACATGAAAGTTGAAAAAAAAAAAACTATAGGCTTCCATATTCGATTTTTACAATATTTTGTAGATAATATCCTCTCTTAATGAAAATTCATTGTACATGGTCTCTTAATGATTGAAGATGCATGATCGATATAAGAACCAACAGAAATTACGTTCAAACTGAAAAATCCGCCCTTTATTCACGCACACACATATGCACATTCATTTCAGTCATTTCATTTATTTTATAATCTATAAAATGGAAAGTCTTTATGATTCGAAATATACACAAAAGATAACAACACACATGTCATTAATTCATATATAAATAACACAGAATAAAAACTTAACTCTCAGTAACACAAAAAAGTACATGCACGACATCAAATATTGCACCTGTTCCTTCTATACATAATCTAAATAACTTTTTAAACCCACGTGTTATAATATAATAAGATTAACATCAGTTGCAAAGTACGATGAAATAAAAAAAAATAGGGTGATAAAGCACAAATATGGATCTCAAGAACAAATTTGAATAAAATACGACAGAGAAAGTGGCTAATACAGCACACACAAGAATGTGACAGATACAGCACACACAAGAATTAAAAATCATTTTGTATGTAAAGCCTATTGATTCTTCTTAGAAGGTTTCGTAGCCAAGATTATTCCAGTTGTTTAGCCTCGAACGAACTGATATATTTCAGTATTCCAGTTCATTTAATAATTTTACGATTAAATAAACTGGTAAACCTGCCACTTTTTACCAGTACCATGCTTAGAGTCCATCTGGTGTAAATTTGCCCAGTTTGGTCTGTTTAATTGCTCCAAGGAGTCAACTGGTATGCTATTAAGTGTGCCAGTCCATTACCTTGTTTTAAAAGTCGAATCAAATATGCAATATGTCATTTCTGTCCAGCCGTTTCCAATTGATATAAAATACTATTTCTATATAGAAATGACGTGAAAACATGCCATAATTAGTCTTAACGTTGTTCCAAAAAGAAAGAAAGAAAGCACATCTAATTTTTGACTTAATTAGCCGTAAATAATTGGTAGAATAATTGACGTAAAACTTCCGTCATATTATGATCACGAATGTAACGAGAAAAAATGATTTTATAAAGACGTCATATTGACGTCTTTAAGACGTCATTAGTCTGCTATCTGGGAAGTTACTAATATACGTCACAAAAACTGACGTGAATATTACTCCTCTGATACGTCGCTAATATGACGTGTGAAATGCGTAACAAAACTGGCGCGAATTTTACGTCATAAATAGGTCGGTAATATGACGTGATGAATACGTCACAAAACTGACGTGAAATTTACGTCATAAACACGTCGCTAATATGGAGAAATGAACACGTTACAAAAGTGACGAGAAATTTACGTCATAAATACATCGTTAATATGACGTGATGAACATGTCACAAACTAGCTGACGTGAAATTTGCGTCTTGAATACGTTGCTAACATGACGTGATGAATACGTCGCAAAACTGACGAAAAATTTACGTCATAGTATGATTTTATCGCTAATATGAGGTGATGAACATGTCACAAAACTGACATGAATTATTCGTCGTAAATGCATCGCTGATATGACGTGATAAATGCTAGTCTTAAAACTGACGTGAAATTTACGTCAAATATACATTGCTAATATGACGTGATGAACACGTCACAAAACTGACGTGAATTATTCGTCGTAAATATATCGCTAATATGATGTGATGAACACGTAAAAAAAAATGATTGAATTATACGACATAAGTACGTCGATAATATGACGTGATTAACACGTGACAAAACTGAAGTGAATTATTCGTCGTAAATACATTGCTAAAATGACGTGAAAAATACTAGTCTTTTTTTTTTATAAATACTAGTCTTAAAACTGACGTGTAATTTATGTCACAAATACGTCGCTAAAATGACGTGATAAATACGACACAAAAATGACATAAATTTTACGTCATTTAATGGTTTCAATATGACGTGCGACCAGTTTTACCAGTTGCGACCAAGTTAAGACGTCTTATTGACGTCAGTCTGCTAACGGGGTTATAATGTGTAATCATCTTGCCTTGATTTAACAGCAAGTATTCAAGATACCTATTATGCAAGGATAATGGAGTAACTTAGGGCAATGGCAAGTCATTTGATTTTGGTTCAAAACTCGTAAAACTGTCAGGATATCCCAAATATCTCCTGTCCCGGGCTGCTTTGTTGTTCTACTTCTAATTCGGAATATTTGTTTTCGTGCAAGGCATTGCAGCAATGTTTAAAATCTAGCTAGATGCATTGTCCCCCTGCGTACTTCAAAGCCGATTATCTCAGAACACTGTGTGTCTGAAAGCCGGCCGTCCTGCTGTTTCTGAATCAGGTTTTTCTGCACTAAATTCGAACAGACAACTCAAATGTCACTGGAAAGGTATTAAGAGTCTGTGTAAGAGCAATATCAACGACGACAACGACAACAACAACAGTTTAATTCACCGCAACATTGCCCCACATGGCTATAGGAAGTCACTGCCCGTGTGACCAGGTTAACAGACTCTGTCCGGTCCGCGGCCCGAAACTTTCTAGTTCTGACTATGCAGCTGGAGCTGTCATGTGGTGTTACAGTATATACGTCATACTCTCACAACAACTGGGGTCCGTTTCATCAAAGCCTTATGAGCCTTATGACACTTTTCGCTCATAAGACGTACTTGCGAAAGACTTCATGACATGGATTTAAAAGTCTCACATGAGATAGCTACATATCAGCGACTTTGGCCATTCTGAGATATACTTGATTTATGTGAAAACTTGTATGTGATGACATCATGAAAGGGACCCCTGGACGTTACACCATGGAGCTACACAATGTGTTCAGAAGCTCCATGGTTCATAATTATACTCACACGGCGTAGCAAGTGTCTGCTTTGTTTTCCGTTCCCGGAACCTCTTACGCCTGCGGCTCTTTCATGCAAGGGAACAATGAACGAAGTCGCATGATCTCCATCTAATTCCTGTGCTTTTTTTAAAAAGCTTTCGTGTACTAAGCCCGAGCTCGAAATTCTGGGAAGGCTGAGTTGCTGAAAGGAATTGTGTCTCGGAAATTGCTTCTGTAAAGGAGCCTGAAATCCAAATGCACGTTGGTATGTGTTGATTTATGATACCCTCAACATCACTTTTGCGGTGAAACGAATATCTAGAAACATTCCATATCTTTTTAACGATCTTTTCTTCTATTTTTCTTCAGATTACTTGGGAACGCCCACAAAAAATCCTTCCAAACCAATCAATATTAATATTCTTGAGATGACCTCATCTGTCAATCATTGCTAAAGTACTGAAATGTTTAACAAAAGACATTGGAATGCACCTTCCCTTCGACTCAGCATAACTTGCATGTTCCCTCGCCATGTCTTTTGTTAGTCACAGTAATATGACAATTTCTGTCTTATTAATGTGTAATCTGAAGAAAAATAGAAAAGAAAAAATCGTTGAAAATATATGGAATGTTTCTAGATATTCGTTTCACCGCAAAAGTGATGTTGAGGGTATCATAAATCAAAACAAATCAATGTGCATTTGGATTTCAGGGCCCCTTTAACTCTGAATTCTCTCTCCCTCTCTCTCTCTCTCTCTACCCCTTTCTTTGCCTCTTCCTCTCTCTCTCTCTCTCTCTCTTTCTCCCGCCTACACTGTTCATTTCCTTGTAAGCACAGTTATTAGTAATTTCTCGCATCGTTCAAAACTTTCAATACTGCAGTTTTTAACTTACTCCACTTTAAGATCTTACCTGCGTACCACTGTTAACTGACGTGACACCATACAATACTTTTTAACGATTGCACACTCTTGTGAAGAGTACAGTCGTTTCGATAGATAACTATCACTGTGATGAGTCCAGTCTTGGATGCTAAGGGCTTAATTGCGGGATATCAACTAGCATATCAACCAGGGTATTAGCATCACCTCTGGAACAGCATTAAGCTCATCCGATGTACGTAGGCGGGGCAAATATATCAACTTATTCGGCGTGAGAAACAGGTTTATCCGGAATTAAATTTATGCTGATTAATCCATTTCTTTGAGGCAAAATGAATGGACTGGTGTCGCCCTGGAGGTCAGCTTTGTACGTGGTTGTCGGCGCGCCTTAACATGTCGCCGCCATCGTATAAACAGACAGGTACGGAAGCTTTAAAGTGTCACAGAGAAGATAAGATAATTCTTCGCTTTCTCTACCTTTTTGGGGTCTGGGAAGAAGGGAAGGTGAGAGGCGATCGAGGTCTTGAATTTTCGACCTTTTGCGAGATCCGACATATTTCGTCCTTCTCGACTTTTCGGGTCCCAGAAGGCGAGAAGACAAGTTGTGAGATGTCGTCATCTGAACTTGTCGGAGCCCTCGATCGGTCTGTTTATCCATCTGTTTATCTATCTATCTATCTATCTATCTATCTATCTATCTATCTATCTATCTATCTATCTATCTATCTACATGTATCTATCTATCTATCTATCATCTATCTATCTATCTATCTATCTATCTATCTATCTATCTATCTATCTATATATCTACATGTATCTATCTATCTTTCTATTTATTTATCTATCCATCTATCTATCCCTCTATCTCTCTATGTATCTATCTGTTTATCTATCTATCTATCTATCTAGTTATCTACATGTATCTATCTATCTTTCTACCTATCTATCTTTCTATCTATCTATCTTTCTACCTATCTATCTATCTATCTATCTATCTGTCTATCTATCTATCCATCTATCTACCTATCTATCTATTTACATGTATCTATCTATCTTTCTATTTATCTATCTATCTATCTCTCTCATAGTTATGCTGTGTTTAGACCATATAAAATGCTATTTAGTATTTCCCTGGTCATGAGTTTCTTACTCGATATCATGCAACATGTGATTATGGCTCATTCATCGTCAACAGTTGGTCAACGTGTAACAATATGTACGGGTTGTGGTGTCTTTTTGTTTCGGTTTTTTTTTTTTTTTTTTTTTTTTTTGGGGGGGGGGTCCCACCCCTCCACTCATCACTACCTCCCCTACATAAAAGAACAGCGCAAAATAAATAGTCTCGACTCAATTATTAAACGTTCAGGAAAATGACGATGTATATATCACAGTAAGCTGGAAGAGCGAGTGTCAGTAAAAGTGCAACTGGAACGTGCTACAATTGACCTTGCAACAACAAATGATTAAAATAAAACAAAACAAAAATGTGTTTTCAATCTTGGTTGTGTGGTTCTAAATGTGAACGTCAGGTTCTCATTTACAATTCCTAATTCACTTCATTTTCACAGATACAATAAATATAATAGATAATTATACTTCTGCATCCCCCCCCCCCCCGAACAAATATTCAGAAAAGGAAACCAGGCACTAGACACACGCATTTCCGGTTTTCAGGCCGCCGATGGTACAATGGAATGTATGTGTAAAGCCTCTAGAAATCATTTCAAATCTGCAATGGTAGAAGGTGTGCACTATCAAAGCTTCGGAAGTATGAAATTTATTTCTATTTCGTAATACGGAAATCAAAATAACGAAACTCTTTCTTTTTACATTTTCGGACTAACGAATCTTCGGAATTACAAAACGTATTCCAATTTTGGAATAACGAACTATAACCACTGCAGTATTCCAAGCATTTTTATTTTCAGTCACTTACTGTTCGGGACTTATATGTTTGATACAAAAGTGAGAGAATAGTTGTTTTCTCTGGAGATCTGATCTACAGGCATAAAAATCTTGGGTTACATTCTAGTCAATACCTGCTAGTAGTTACAGGTTTTGAAGTTCTATAGTAGTTACAGGTTTTGTATTTGAACTTGAATCACACACTTAAAAGGTGATGCGTGTGTGTTTATGATATGTGGAATGTTGTGATTGTGGGTGTGAAAGTGTGTGTGTGTGTGTGTGTGTGTGTGTGTGTGCCTATCAAAAAGTTAAGACATAAACATCTGAAATTATCATTCATATTTCTTTCACGCTCTCACTGAGAGATTATGTAGGGGGCGAAGGGATAACTGCGTAATTTTTGTCATTTTCCTATGAATTTGATCGATTTTGCTATGATTTCTAACAGGGATATATCAATTATTTGTTAGTATGCACCCTGTTTCTCCTTACTTTTAAATATATCATAAAGAAAGCAGAGAAAGGAAAGGAATTAGAGGTCAAATAATGATGAAATCCGACCTACTGTTATTTTGACAACTTGATTTTACTCTCGTGTGGTGTGGCCAATCTATCAAAACTCTGTTTGTATTTCTTCCTGTCGATACACATTTTGATAAATTTTTGGGAAAAAATAACCTTTTAGGCATTTCAAAGGAGCAGAATACTTGATGGAGAGAACTTCCGGGTAACGCCATCCTAATTCATGGATGTGATCTTTAATCTGTCTTCGATCACTGTGAAGAGAGTAGAGGGAGAATCGGAAGAACTGCATCATATGAAAGTTCATTGAAACACTCGCAAGCAGTGTGCTCGCTAATTGTGAATACTGAATCTAGGTATAAAGAGCAGTTACGTGCCGATCGACAAACAAATAACCTAGCTCGACCACTTTATTGCCTCAATGGCACCTCAATTACCAGGAGCATTTATCTTTACCCCTTCAAGAAAAGACAAACACGAAAAGACAAACAGGATAAATAGAGTAATTTGTGTTGTCATGCATACTCTAATCTCACTTTGTCACCATTGCGCCATGTCAGTGGATCGATGGGAAACAGTAATATTGTGCATTAAGAGGATTACGTGCGCGGAAATGCAAATCGGTGACCGAAATTCTTGGAATATGAATATCAGTCAGGTGATTTACTGGGTAGCAAGCGAACAACAGGGCACAAATAGAATCTTTGCATAAAAATCAATTCGAGAATGAACTGATCGTGACCAGCATCTCCTTTTTTTTTTTTCCTGGAAGCCGATGACTTGCTTGACAAATGGGAATGATTGTTCTAGCTTTCAGATCCTAGATGGAGTCCATTCTTTACCAAATCAATCGTGGTCCCATCCATGCAAGAACGTCGCATCTGACCATTGGCTGCAGCTATAACAAACGTCAATGAAAATACACAGAGTTACAACAGTGGAGAACGAGGAATAATGACCTGTGGAGATAAAATTGTCACGACTGACATATTTCAATAATACATCCAATGGAATTGTTTGGCTTTGTTTGATTTGTCAATCTGTATGTGCGTTCGTGAATGGGGTGTGTATTAGAGACGCTTCTGTTTGTGTTTTTATTTTTTTATTCCGTTTTATTTTCACAGGGTAGTCCTTTCAGTTAAAAAAAAAAATGATTTACAAAGGGGCCCTGCATAAAAACAATACAAAATACAGTACATACAAAGTTGAATACAAAAGTGCGGTAAGTACAAAAATAAAAAAAGTGTGTTCTTGGTCAATTAATGGTTGGATAATTCGTTCGTACGTGTTTGGAAATTTACTTATTCGTTTGTTATTTGTTTGTTTGTGTGTTTATAATAGTATATTTATTGTAATTATTTCATTGTATTTATTGCCTATATCATTGATTCGTCTGTATGAAACAAGATTATCATAACTATGAGGATTGCGTTCTCGTTATGAAGCCAACTTCTGCGATTTCTTTTCTTAAACTATACAAAGATACGACATAATGTCTTGTAAAAACCTTATCGAGGTCCATTCTACATAATAAGTTCTCTGGGGACTTTGTCCAAAGTCTGTGCATTGTGCTGCAGAAGACCGGGCTAAAGGCGCAACTATTACAGTCATCTGATCGGCTGATTAAGATTGGATCGATTCCAGGCTGAATATCCCTGCCGATAGCAGCCCTCGAGGGTGCCGATATTATGTTGTTTACAAAGAGCTACTTTCGCGAGAAAATGCTTCGCGCCTCTTCGGTATCGCCCCTCTGTGCTCTCATCAAACCAGCGTAAGCCGTCTCGAATCGGCTCCCAACCAGTAGGGAAAGCTTCTATTACTGATTATTAGGGATCCGGATGCTCGTCTGGTGATATCCAATCAGAATGCGATACGAGTGACAAAAGGTAGTTTTTGTTCTCATTGAGAATTCATTATAATGATCTTTTTTTTTTTTCCCAGTACTTCCACTTTTAATCCGTTCAAAAGGTGATGCGAGGTCACTTTCTGATTATACAATTGACCTAAGCCGGGAGTGGTTATGTCATCAAATGTCACGCAAAGGCTTAATTTGTTACCACTGACCCCTTTACCTAAAAAGCAAAGAGAACAAAAATGATTGTCCCTTTAGAAGTGTCTTGTATTTTCGTTTTATGGAAACAATCAGTGCTGCAGAATCCATCCAACACAGAAGGAATGCAGCGTATTTAGAGCTTGTTTTATGATGTAGAAAATGGACCTGTTGTTTACACCTTGTAGCTAGCTCGTGGGCTGTATGACTTGTGGGTGTATGACTCGTAGACCTATTTTTAATGTCTATGTATAGCTCGTGGGCAGTGTGACTCGTGGGTGTCAAGCTATAGTGGGATAACCTCGAAATGCCTAAGCCACGTCACATTAGACCTGACAACGAGACAATCCTGCCCACCCAATGTTACGTGACGCAATCCAAAGACAATGTTAAAGTTTTATTAAAAGTAGATATTCCTGCATAGTTAACCATACCAAAGTACATAGACTCGGCATTAAAACAACAACACAACAAGCACAATAGGCTGTTTTAGCAGAACAAAAACGAATGACGACAAAAACCAGAGACACTCGTCGGAAGTCGGCGGACGCAAGAATATCGGAGAAAAAACTGCACAGATCTTACCTTTTAAGTCAGCTTGCCTGCCTATTATTTGCTTTAAAATTCAACGCATCCACAAAGATATTAAGTATGCATCTTCGCATTGGGAGATACTAGCCCGGATATATGGTCATGTGAATGCAGGCAAGGTAGAGAGGCTTATGAAATATTCATTCAACATCAGTGATATGTTCGTGTTGAATAGACGTCTCTGCCTCCAGCTAAGTCAGGCTTAAGCCCTCCCACTTGGTCGTGTTGTAATTCTCAGCGGCTCCTGGTATATTGAGGATCGAACAAGGACAAAAAAAACAACAACAGATAAATCCCAGCGAGAGAGATGGGGAATTCAAGGCAGCAAAAGAAATGATGGTTTCATTAGTATTTAAAACCGCTGTCTTTCCCCACAAAGTATGAAAGGTATATCTTATCTTAACTGCTGCATAGATTTGTCGTTTCGCTCGGAACACTATTTCTCTTGGTCAAGCAAAATCACACGGCCAAGTCGATTTTTTTCCCCTTATATCACTCCAGTCCGAAAATAAAGGAAGAAATGTGCGTGCATGCGTGATAATCTATTTGTTTGTGTAAAGAGACCAAGAACATGCCCCTTGTTGAAAAAAAGGAGAAAATAAAATGATTATGACGAGATTAAAAATGCAGAACCATAATACAAATATACAGGACACTTCTATCACAGAGAGTGACAACCAAATACTACGTGTAAATCATTGTAAATGCAATTGTTCGTAAACAGTTGCTAGTCCACGTCATGTACATGTACAATAAACAATTGAAGAGTTTGTTTGCAAAAACCGATAAGTCCATATTTGCCAAATGGCAATGGAGATATTTGCGATTAAAGGTCAAGAAAAATAAAGAGAATAATAAGAAAAATTTTGCTTCTTTTGACCATATCTTCAAAAATATAGCTTTATATGTAGTGACCGATATATCATTTAAAAGGTATTGTTTTGTACTTTATGACAGAGATCGTACTTCAAAAATCTTCAAAAATAGACTTATCGGTTTTTGCAAACAAACCCTTCAATTAAGACAAGCTCAAAAGCAATAGGACAATGGGTCGTGTTTATGTGTTTTCGTAGATATGCATTGCACGCGTGTTATATACTTTGTACGCCTGTACGACGTACGACACAATGTTTCCACGTAGCTCCAGATCAGGTTTAAGTTGACTCTACAACGAACGAATAATCCTTATTTCATTTTGTTTATCTTTTTTCTGCTCCGTTGATTTCATCAAAGACAGTTTTATGATGTGTGTCATCTCCTTCGACAGAGAAAAGGAGCCCCTTTATAAGGATTGAGAAGATGACGAAGAGGTTTACCAAGGTTTATAGACCGGGAGGCGGTTGGTAAGGCTGACTGGCCAGATAGATTTCGGATCGTGTGGGTGCTTAATCAGCCTTGTCATCATAAGGAACATCCCGTGGTAGCGTCATTCGGATCGATTTAGAAAGGCATGTTGTATCTCTTTCCCACGAGATGACACACAAAATAGTGGGGAGCGCTGTGGGATAGTGGATAAGACTCCCGACGCCCAGTCGGAGGACCCGAGTACGATTCCCGCCCAGTGCTTACGTCCTTGGATAAGATGTTCTTATCCACAATGTCCCTCTCGGCCTATAGTGTAGGTGTATAAATGTATAATGACAAGGTCCTCTGGTAGAGCAGTGACAACACTGAAGAGGCTACACTGGAGAAATAAGTCCTTATTATTATCATCATCATCTTGATGTGCCGTGCAGTGATTGATGAATGACCAGGATACTGATAATGAAATGATTATGATGATGATTACAATTATGATGATAACCATATCAATACTGCAACTGCAACTGTTTGCCTCGTATTTTGTTCATTTTTTCACCAGTTTCTGATTGTATCTACGTGTTTCTTCATTGATTGATTGATTCATTCATTCATTCATTTTCCATCTGAGAAGATGGCTGGATAGCCCATATTCAGCTACGTTAAGCTGGTCTTCCATGGGGTCCAGTTGGGTGTGAGGTGGGACCACTTCACCGGGTTAAACACCCTGCTCTTTGCGATGAATGAATGAAGCGGGATCTTTTACGTGCATGAGTTGTTACTCTCTCACACACGGGACCTCCATTTTATGTCCTATCCGAGGGACAGAGTGTTTTGCCTCTTGCTAGAGGGGACGGTATGCTTACACACAACATTGCTCAGTCCAGACTCGGGTTCGAACCCGGGCCGCGTGATCGTGAGGCAGACGCACTACCGACTGAGCCAACTCACCGCCCTATTTAATTGGTAGCATGGCCGGCGCAGCCATGGGGCCGTGGGGGCTCGGGCCCCCACACATTTTGTGCACCATACAAAGGAATACATAAGGTGTCATCACTTTGGGCCCCCACATTTTTTTTTTTAACCCGGAAGTACGTAAGTGGCACTAAAATAGAAATAGATAGGGATCTTGAAGTATGGCGGCGGTAAGGTGACGTCTTGTCAACTGAAGAAACCCGGAAGTGGACGGGGAGAAGAGTTGAGCCTTTTTTTTTTTTTTTTTTTTTTTTTTGCTTGTTAGCTCATGAAACCCGGAAGTGGGCCCCCACACTTTTGAAAACACTGCGCCGGCCCTGTGGTAGTATATCAATGCAGTAAACTTGTTCTGTTGAAGCGCATATTATCTCATTCCTTTGATTAGTTGCTGCTGAGGATAGACAAATACATAATTTTTTTTTTTAAATCAGGGAGAACAGGTGAATCACTCATGGGAATGATAATGATTATAAAAAGCTAACATGTAGGACCTATAATCATCAACCTTCTAAGGCACTGAAAACACTAACAATCTCTGACTCGCCTATTTTGCCATTATCATGTCTTCAGGCATTTTCGTCTGTTGAGTATGAGAAGGGCGTTAACTTGTCTTGAACACGGGTTTAGTGGCAACTTAACGCCCTTCTCATTCTCAGCCGACGTTTTGTCATTAGAAGGCGACATGAACGGTTTGTACACGTTAGATTAGAAGCAGGGGCGGATCCAGGAATTCCGTAAAAAAATGGGGGGCGCAAACAATATTAATGATCAGGTACTTCTTCCGGGTTTCATCTCATCTTTTTATTTTTTATTTCTTTTGTTTTAAAAACAAATAAAGAGGGGGTGCGCGCCCGGTGCGCCCCCTTCTTGATCCGCCATGACTGGAAAGTGACCTTCTATCATGTCCATTCGACGGTATACTTTGTTTATTGGGGGGGGGGGGTGGTTTACGCCCTAATGAGCACATGCCAAGGGGCATTCGAGGAGAAAGTACAAATGCAAACAGAAAGCTTGTTTACGAGCAATAGACAGATAGAAGAACAATTAAATAACTGAAAGGACAATCTTCTTGCAATGAGCTGTTGTTGAGCTAAAATATTATTATAATTATATACTAAACATCATAATCAATGACTACTATAAGATATAAATATAAAATATGATATTGGCTGTTTTGTAATGCACATACAGAAAATACAACGGAAGGATGGGATGGATAAAAGGATGTGTGAATTATTAATGCTACCATTCTTCTCCGAAGTGGAATTGCGTTAAAATTACAATGATTGCTGATGACATAGGCATATTATTCAATCAGTCACAGAGAAAATCATCTTTATCATCGGGCAGTGCATTTATGAAAGCAGACCAAATAAAGCATTCAATATTCACGTCTGAATTCAATATTCACATCTGAAATGCAGGTTCTTACTATAAATCACAACAACACAAATAATTAAAAAACAAGATCTTGGTGTATCGTCGTGATATCCTGATGAGGATATGTAAATGTTCTGTGTTATGATGGAAATGAAAAATGAAAGGATTTATTGTGGGGTGCAGTACCTCAGACGGTACTGTTGTTAGACGTGCTTTCTATGTTGTGTAAATGCTAATCTTGTGTAAATGTGTAAGTGTAACCACATTTTAAAAGATTGACAATTCCGACTTCAGGTAATATCCTGTACTAGTGAAAAAAAAATATGTAGGCAATAAAACAAGCAAAACAAAAGCAGAAACAAAAAGGAAAACCGAAGAAAAGAAAGAAGAAAAACAAATATAACAATGTTAGAAGCAAAAATGTAATGTAAAATGTAATAACATTGTAATTCCTTTTTCATAAGGAATAATTTGTGGCAAACTTTCACGTAAATCCTTTTTTCGAATATCAAACAACAATATTAATAATTCATCGTGTGCTGCTAACACAATTAGTGTAGCATATTCCGTTGGATCGAATCATACTTACGAAATGTAAGAAAAGGCAGAAAAACCGAACATATATTGCGAATTGCAACCATGCACTGACCCATGTCGATATCGAGCCCTTTTTTTAACTCACAGGAAATTCGCGCGCCTGTCTGTCCACTGCACACCGTCACGCCTGCCATGAAAGATTAATATCAGTATCAATAGCAATATTATTGGAGACGAACTTTTGTATACGCAGTTCCATAATCAATCTAACAAATCATCTTCCTCTTGAGTAGCTCTACCTCTTTGTTTTGCTTTTAATTGGTTGCTATCTATTCAGTCGACTTTCCAGTGAAATGGATGGTATGGACAGCAAAAAAAAAAAAAAAAAAAAATAGTACAAGCCCTCATCAATAATAATAACTTTAGTGATGATGGTAACAATTATTATTATTTTTATGGGTAATAATAATAATAATAACAACAATAATAATAATGATAATAATAATAGTAAAATAGTAATAGTAATAGTAATAATAATAATAATAATAATAATAATAATAATAATAATAATAATAATAGCAATAATAACAATAATAATAAGAAGAACAGGAAGAACAAGAACAAGAAGGGAAAGAAGGAGAAGAAGAGGAAGAAGAAAAAGGAGAACTGTTATAATATTACTTGCCAATATTGATTTTATTGTTGTTGTTTTGTTTTGTTTTGTTTTGTTTTTGTTTGTTTTTTTGCTTCGCCGTTGTGTACATAGTGGATGGGCACAGATTTAATTTTTATTCATATTCGGAATTATCGAGTGTCAGATTATTTATATGATGTCATCTGAACATTGTTTTTCTGTCAAGGTGTTTTTCAAGGCAACTTGAATAAATCTTGAATAAGTTTATACATGAAATTCAGTCAAAGTACACCTATAATGCTGTCTTTTATTCAGAAAATCAAGTTCGGCAATGATTATTGATATACTGATATTGATACTGAATAGAATAATTATGTAGGCCGACATTATCGTACTGATGCGGTATTTCAAATGGAAGGTATCCTACATTCATGACATATCGAGGAGATTTTCTTGGCAACCACAAATTCTATCTTTAACAGGCAGATATGTTCGATATCAAGCTTGACACAATTTCAATGATGAATGAAGAAAAGCGGCAGCTTACCATTTATAAACTCTCTGTAATCGTCGTATAAAGTCGTGTTACAACTGAAAAAAGAAAAATAATGAATCAATGTTACTGAAAAATGATAGGAATGTAAGCTACCGAACAGTCTCTGAGGGTAGTATTAATTGAAGATATTAACTTTTATGAAACTCACAACATTCTACCTGGTGAGACTTCACATTTTATTCATGAGAGTCATTTTGAACATGGGTACGCAATTTCCTCTTGATGCAAGCCATCTCGATCGCTTAAAAGAAGAAGAAGACCCCCCCCCCCCAAAAAAAAAAAAAAAAAAATCGACGACTATTTCAGATGACAAAGTTGGAGCTGCGTGAGTGTCTGTGGGAGTCTATTTGCACCTGAACCCCCCCCCCCCAACAAAATATGGTAAATCGAGATCTTGAGTCAAGAGGGGTGACAGTAGTGTGAGGAAAACCTGAGAGAAAATGTATCTGCCCGCTATTATTATTACTATGAGACATAAGGAAGTACTATTTTCAGATATTCCACGGTTGTTTTAGGGGGGTTTATTCGGCTATTCTACTCTCCAACGGAAGACTTAAGTTGCGTCGATACAATGGACAAATATATATACTGCGCCTATCATTCTTATAATGATCTACTCCCACGAGTTACCATTCCAATTTAGTTGCATCGATCGGAATATCTGCTGAAAAAGAAAGGGGAAAAGCCCAACATATCTTACGATGTTTTGCAACTGATTGCTGGTACCACTGACTGCCGGAGGAACCTCATTCTGTGGTTTGCTGAGAAGGAGACAGCAGATCAGTAACCATGGCAACAAATCACACCTACGGCAACCGAGTCATTGGATACCTTTCAAGCTTATAGTTCTCTGTCTCCACGGTATTCTGATGCAAACTGAGACCAGAAGTGGTCACGATCGATCAAAACTTTTGAAAGTTTGTTTTTGTTTTATTCATTTCCATTTGTTGAGATAGGCAATAGATGAGTCAACATACATTGTAGTAATCCCCCCCCCCCCCCCCCGCCGGAAAAGGAAAATGGATCAAGCAAACAATCATTGCAATTCTCGTTTTGATTTGCAGCGACCCTTCATATTACCTATAGACGACATTAATTGCTAGAAATTAAGTTTTATAGATTTACGAACTCACTAGGGTTGTAAGAAACAAAATAGATATGATTCATTTTCCCTGATGACCTGTGATTGTTGACAATTACGGACATTGCGAACGGTTCGTCCACGGTTCCCCCGCACTGGTCAATCGATTACCGAAAAGACCCGATACTCCATCGGCCCGATAGGAAAGGACTCGTGGTACTCGAACCGAAACGAAAGCATGTTTCTTGTAAGGTTTGCGGGAATAGGAAGAGCGTTTGATGTCATCCGCTGATAAAGACGCGTATAGTTTCCGGTAATCTTAGTAAGATGAGACAGGATTATTTTTTTCTCCTTTCTCTATTAACATGAAGGTACCTGTGTAGCGTACCTATGTAGTGAAGATCTAGCACTATCAGCAGCATTCTACGACAAGTATATGGCGGATAGCCCCTAACCCCTCCCCCTCCTTCCTCCCAATGTTCCATTGCTTCAATCAGAGAAATTAATCTCGTGGTGACGCACATGGTCAAATATTCATAACGCCAAAAATCAAGGCCCTTCCTCCCTCTCTTAATATCCTTCAAAACAAACGTCTCTTGACAATCAGTGTGTTTTTTTTTTTTTTTTTTTTGCAAATCATACTTCCCGAAACAAGGACATCCTCGCCGAATGAGAAGAGGCAGTATTAGGATGTTGCGGTACCTCTGCGGACAGTTGTAAATATATACACGCGTCATTTTCCCGCTGCCGCTTTGGGATGGAAAGACTCGGGTTTGTTTCCTTTTGACAAAGAAAAAAGAGAAAAGAAGATAAAGTCGCGTTGGATTCGGGCGAAGAAGGAACTTAATTACTTTCTGATCTCGGGGAATGGGGTTTCTCCCTTAGCAGTGTTATCTTTCCCTTCAATCTGTTCTCCCTGTTGGCTATTTCTTTCTCTTCCACTCTTTTCTCCTTCTTCTGTTTCCCTTCTTTACTATTTCTTTCATGTTATACACACACACAGACACACACACACCCCAGCAGTATTATGCATACACGCACGAACACACAAATATTTACCCACTATGTATAATAAATGCATAATATGTCAACACTACTGGAAAACAACTTAGTGAAGAATAAGAATTGTTAAAGTAAAACCAGAAAGCTGTAAACGGATTTGCCGAACTTTCAGCATCAATGAGCCAGTCCACACTTCCTCTTTGCGCATGAGCAGAAAAACAGGTCATTAGAGTTAACAGAGTAGAAGGTTGGATCTAAAAATAAAATTCACCGAGATGAACATCTGTGATTTAATGATTATTCATGTATCCGTGTAAATGGTGCTTGCGTGCACATTCGTCTGACAGCGAGCCTGATATTAAGCAATACTAAGTAAGGAAAGTTTGTTAAAGCATTCAGTGAAATAAAATGAAATGGATGTTTCCCCATGTGTAAACTGACGAGTCATTTATGATAATCACCTGGTTTACGCAGGTTAATTCATTCTTTGTTTGAACATGAATATCATAATTATATATTTACGTCGGGCAAGGTTTTGCATTAAGTCTCTTTGTCCACAAATGGAATGCCTAACCAACTGAAAAAAGGAGAGAAAGGTCAGTTTTCACAATATTATGCACATGAGCTAATTACGAACTGCTTTATTGTAGGCGATGGTTCACACATTGCACAGTATTGGGCCCAGGGCCCTGTTTTATGAAGAGATATAATTGATTATATAGTTGATTCCTATCATAAGTCTATGGCAGCCTGTGTGGTAAGGAAATTCATAATCGATTATATCTTTTGATAGAAACATCTGAACTCCTCAGACTTGTCATCATATAATCCTTTATACATCGCATTCAAACGTGATAGTGAAGGCAGAATAATAGCTAGCTAAAGCCGTTCTAGTAATCACGAGTCTACTCTTGGGGTTGCTATTGAGCCTCCTCCATCTTGATCGGCGGCTATTGATCATTTCTTTTTCTTTTTCTCTTTCTTTATTTGGAGAGGGCACGATTGGATCATCGAGTTATGCAGCCTACGAGTTATACAGCCCACGAGCTAGACACGAGGTGAACAACGCCCACGAGCAGAACGTCAACTAGAAATAGGCCCACGAGCTAGACACTATAATAGACAAAGTCTAATGAGGCCCATGAGCTCGACACTAGGCAAGCAAGGCCCACGATCTTGACAGTGGCAACAAAAAAAAAAAAAAAAGGTTCACGAGCTCGACATTGTATCACGCGCTTAACGTATACGCAGTGTCGAGCTCATGGACCCTTTTTTGCATAGTGTCGAGCTCGCGGACCTTAAATATTTGCCTAGTGTCGAGATCGTGGGCTTTGTTAGCCTATACGAGTCCCTAGCTCATGGCCCTGCTTTACCTAGTGTCTGGCTAGTGGGCCTGTTTCACTTGGTGTCTAGATCGTGCGTTATGGACTACATGACTCATGGGATGTTTAACTCGTGGGTGTATGACTCGAGGACCTTTTTACACTGTCTACTTCCTTGGTCGTATGAGTCGTTGGTGTTGAGCTCGTGGGAAGACACCGTATTAAATGTCCTAGATTGGGACCGAAAATGTTTATTCCATACGATTAATTTTTACGGAATTAAAACATTATTTTTTGGCAAATAAGGTCATTCCATTAACTTCTTTTCGTTGAAGTCGTGTTAAGACACTCTCAAATCAAATACATCAAGTGCTGAATAGGATTGAGAGGATGATTTCTGTTGCAGCTCATGGAACATGACCGGTATCATTCTGTTGTAACGCAAAGAAATAGTATATCTCTCCCCTTAAAGGGATGGTATAGTTTTGGTTGTGGTTCGAATAAAAGGTGGGACCCAACTTTTATTAGGATCATTTTATTTTGGGATATCTCAACCATTTCAAAACCAATATTCATCAAATCACTAATAACATATGAAAGATCATACAATTCTAAGAGAAATTCAAAGTTTATTTGATGAATATATCTTTTGAAATGACCGAGATATCCAAAAACAAAGTGGTCCTAATAAAAGGTGGGACCCATCTTATTAGGACCACAACCAAAACAATACCATCCCTTTAATTCCCAGCTCTACCATGAGATTTTCATAGTCCCAAACCATTAACCTCCGTAAAATCCATGAACTAACCTAGTAATGCCTTCTTTTTTTTTTTTTTTTTACTCCTCTACCTGCTCCAGCATAAGAAATAATACTTTAACTCCTTCTTTTTTCCTGTTATTGCAACATTCAATCTAGAATCCAGAGTCACGTTGGTACTGACGGTACAAAGTCAACATAATGACTTGTTTCTTCCAAGGAGCAATATTCATTACTAAAAAAATTGTTATAAAGTTGTTACAAAAAAGCCTGCTCGCTTATTTGTTTTGTTTTGTTTTTTTCTAAACTGTAAAAAAAAAAACACTCTCATCCTCAGGTCTGCTTTTCAGTGAATCCGTGAATCGCCCGTTTGCAGCACAAAACAACGCAACGGTTTACAGCTTAAAAGTCACGACAAAGAGCGATTGGATAATGAATTTTCTACCACTTTGAGCGTTATGGTGACTTTTGGTTGCAACTGATAAATGGGAAAGAAGATTTGATTTACAAAACGACAGCAATTTCTGCAGACACACGACCAAAAAAAAAAAAAAAAAAAGGCTAAAGAAAAATTGTAACCATCACTTTTACTTTAAACTTCTAAAGCTTTACCAGAGTTCATGAAACCATAGATACCAGCCATGGTCATAATGTATACTTATTAGACTAATCAGTACCATCGTTGACCATGTACAGGTAATTATGTCATTGAATGCTTCAAAGCTCAAATGCTTAACCCTCTTCCAACAATATAAAACTCCGCAAACACTTTAAATACATGAGTCACCGGGTTCCCGCTTGAAGTGGGTTAAAGATCTTGATTTCCCATGATATCGCAACATCTCTATGGCTGCTCTCAAGGTCTACGTTTTATTGATTCTATAAATGGATGCCCCCACAAAGCAGATTCAATCAGATGTATATGGTTTCGATCGAAGCCATATAGGGCTCACGCCTGTAAATAAAATGGAATGTCCCAGACCCCTTCACAAATTCTTACCAAAGATACCAAAACAAATGAAGAAAAAATTGATTAAAAATCAATAATGCAGTTTGGCAAAAAAAAAAAAAAAAAATGAATTGCTGCAGATATTGAGTATGAATTCCTCTGCAAACTGCATTTTTGTCGGAAGATGAAAGTTTTTCTCATGGGATTTGAGGGGACTGTTTCATTAGGTGCATGTACAGAAAATAGGTGATATTTTGAGTGAAAAGAAGTCGTAGTCTGGCTTTGCGGACCCTTGGACAGAGTTTGAGCCGAAGAACCCGCCTTGGGAATTTGATGGATGAAAGGATATATCTCACTTGTCAAGGTTAGTGAAGATGAAACACCTCATTTCTCCCAGCTATTTTAGAGATTTTTTTTTTTTAATTTTAACACACGTCTCTATAGGGAATTATTTACACTTATGAGCCCTATAAAGGAGCGATTTTGAGCATCGCAGGGTTAAACTGTTTCTCGGTATGGTTCTTGAGTTCAAGGGGTTCGTGTGCCTGGCATGGTGTCAGGATGTATCATGAACACGTGATCGATCAATGGAATGTCAAATTTTGAGTCCTGCATCTTGAATTCCGAGTCATTGTGTTCAAGACCTCGCAAGAACTATAATTTCTTCTTCTCATTTTATCGTTCTTCTCCTCCAGCATAATATTCTCTTTCCTATATTTTTTTTCTTTTTTTTCTGGTCTTTTCATTTTCATCTAATCCTTTTTTTTTCTCTCTTTTTTTTTCCTTTCTCACTCTCCATCCGCTTCTGCTTATTCCGATTCTAACCTTTCTTCCTTCTGTGTTCTTCCTTTTGCAACCTGTATTCTTGTTTTCCTTCGTCTTCTTTTTCCTGTTTGGACATTTCTAAGACGCATTTGATATAGAAATCATGTACGTGGCCTTTCATCCGTATAGCCGAATGAAAATGACGTCGTCAATAGCTGTTATGACACAAGCGCGCTATTGGCATTTACCTGTGTTACCAACCATTCATCGCTACTCACTCTATATAAGGTGCTCTATACCCGCAAGGCGACTCTTTGTATTTATAAGATAGCATTCTCTACTTCTTGGGGAAAAGAAAAAAAAAAAGGCCATGCTTGCAAAAGAAGACGGGTAATCGGCCAAATAATATTGTACTGTGTAAAGTCATGACTTCGCGTCGCCGTCTCTGTAATGTCATTGATACTTACCCTATCTTATTATCCACGCATGAGGACAATTATTGTCACGGAGCTGATATCATACAAAGTCGCTGCTGGGTAGAATCAAGTAAAGGAGGACGAAGAAGAAGAACGGAGACGACACTAAAAGAGATGAATTGTTGAATTATCTGCTTGTCGCAGATGTTCAAATTCAAATTCAAATAATGTTATTTCCGTAATACATGTACAAAGAATCATACATAACGCTAACATGAGTAAATATATATGTGTTGTTTTTTTTTGCAGAATTTCAAACAACATAAGCTTCAACAATTACATTGCACTATCATAGTAATATCATCTTTGTATTTCGATAAAATTAACAAATAAACAATTACAATTTTACTTTTAACTGTTATTATAGAAAACAGATATTAACAATAGAAGCATAGCTTGTAAATTTTGTGAATACTCTAGGAGACAAGGGCATCTCAATATCCGTCAAGGAATCCATGTATGAAAATAGAATTATGCTTCTCCACACTATTGACTATGATATAGAGGTAACGTGCTTACTATTCTTGGAAATGTGGAAATAAAGCTACCCCAGTGAAACTTTTAATTTCAGTTTATAATGATGATGATGATGATGATGACGATAGTAATGATGATGACAATAATAATAATAATAATAATAATAATAAATAATAATACTTATAATAATAATAATAATAATAATAATAATGATAATAGTAATGATAATAATGATCATTATTATTATTATTATTATTAAATTGTTATTATCATCATCATCATTATTATTATCATCATTATCATCATCATCATTACTATTATCACTACCACTACTACCATCATTATTGACGATGGGGGATCAATTTAATTGTCTCGCGAAGAAAATCGTAGTAAGGTGTACGACGTTTCGCTCACTACTGGTCACTGGCTATACTGCTGAGCTTCGTCAAGTACAATGGCGAAGCTCAGTAGCAGCAAACGAAAAGTCGTACACCTTACTACGATTTTCTTCGCGAGACAAAAAATTTATTTGTTCCCCTATCGTCGTAGAATTCACCGCGATGATCAACATCTTCCCAAGAATCATCATTATTGTTATTACAGCTGTACTATTAATCATTCGGCATTCCCAAAGAGCAATATATAACAATCATCACAAGATATACATCATATATATATATATATATATATATATATATATATATATATATATATATATATATGAAGAGTTTGTTCGCAAAAACCGATAAGTCCATTTTTGAAGATTTTGAAGTACGGTCTCTGTCATAAAGTACAAAATGATACCTTTTAAATGATGTATTGGTCACTATATGCAAAGGTACATTTTTGAAGTTATGGTCAAAAGAAGCAAAAAATTTCTTATTATTCTCTTTATTTTTCTCGACCTTTATTCGCAAATATCTCCATTTGGCAAATATGGACTTATCGGTTTTTGCAAACAAACTCGTCATATATACCAAAGTACTACAAGATCAGGTCTCGCCTAATGTGCTCCCGTGAGCTGTGCCATGGTCCTTGGGCCTTTTCAACCAACTTAAGGAAGCACATCAAGGAATATCTGAAACAACGAAAATTGTTTGAATGTTGTTATAACCACGGTTTCTATGGTATGTAGTACGATTATACCACCAATATGGTTACATCACCAAAACAAGTGAACTTCCGGGGAAAAAAAAAAAAGCGCTTGAGATTCTAATCATTCGTCTCCTACACAGCTTACTGTCGCTGGCACGGATTTTTGTACCACTAGTGAGGTCACTACTCTACAAGTTCCCTGTCTTTGGTAACATTGAATTGAATTGAATTGAATTTATTTGTTGAGCATAAAAAACATCAATAATGACAATGACAAAGAATCATGACAAAGCACAGAATGCATAAAGACGGATTACATGGAATACATAATAATAAGCTGAAGGAAAACAGCAAACGAGGAATTAAAGTTTCCTTAAATTCAGGCCGACCCAAGTAAGCAGTAAAAAAAAAAAACCCAAAACAAACAAACATTGGCTGTAATTATTTTCATGTTTTGTTTTTAAACAAAGAGATGAACCAATATACAGATGGAAGAAGAGAACAACAACAGCAAATGATATACAGCCTACACAAGTTATTTATAATCATTATATGAAATGTAATGCTAGCAAAACAAACAAAAAATGTCGAGAAGTTATGAATGATAATTAAATTTTTAGAGGTAAACCAGTGTTCTCTATCGATGTCTTGTACAGACTGACGTGACACGGGCTTAGCTCGCTTAAAGTCACTCACAAATAATATTGTTTTCATTGTTTTCCAATAAACTGTGTGCAGCATTATTTAGAGGAAGCCCTGAGAAGGATTCATGACTGTGGTCCAAGGTAGAGAAAAAAAAAAATGATAAAAAAGTGAAAGCTCACAAACCCTCGCCTAAAAGAGGAAAACCCAATCAGAATATTATAAAATGCCCAGACACTTAACTTGTTTCAAAACCATCGGAAATCTGCACTGCTCAAGTTGCGTGTGATATCAAAAGTATTACGAACATTTGGTGTGAAAGCATGTGATTACTTATAAACAACCAATACAAATTAATAAGAATAAAAGAGCAAACATTTAAGATTTTCCCCTCTGCTGACATATTATATGGAACTCACGTAATAGCTTATATCAGCCTGTAAGATCTGTAACATTAAGGCTCTCAAATGAAGAAATAATAACAGGTCTTCATAAACACCAATCGGTGATTGGCCATAACGTAATCACGTGATTAATTCAGCGAAGATCGAAATCGTTTTGCAGGGAGAAGTCACATCACGTCAGGTAATATTTATAACTTCAAAATGCGACTGACTGCAGACGGGGTTGGAATGAAAATGATGTGTATTAAGGTAGACCATACAACAAATATTGTCTTAGTTGTCTCCCATAATAATGTAGTACTCGACAATCCCTTGTGAGTTTCATTTGTCCTAGACAGAATTTTCTCTCAGTTCATAGCTTCTGGGACTCATATGAAATCTCCTGGGGATAATAATATAATACCCGAATATGTCAAGGGCTATGGTCATTATACCTCTGACGAGGCAATATCTGTTAAAGGTATATGTGTATCCTTCATGCATACCTCCACCTTTTCATTATACAGGATAGTAACCAATATAAAAGGTATTTTTAACCATCATAAGTGTCAATCAAACAGCTCGAATAAAACTGTGAAAGTTATACCTTCTGGTCTTTCAAAGTAACACTGCTTTAAAGAACAAAAGCAAAAGCAAAGAACCGAGTAAAATCTGGCGAATGTAGTCATGTACACGTAAGTACGAACCTAAGGAAAAGTTGCATCCTGGTAGAATCTTGGATGGGTTACTCTGGGGGTATTTTGAGAAATAATTGACAAATGCCAAATCACCCCGGAGTTAGATTATTGTCAAATTTTCAAACCAACCATGAAGGATGGAATACCGACAATCGCAAGGTCAATGCCGTCTCAGTATATGGTAGATCAATCACATTTTCGCTGATTTATTGCATCCTTGAAAAGGTCACAATTAAAAATTAATGCCTTTTTGGAATGCATCCTTTTCTGATAATGATTGATCTAACCTCTGATTTTTGTTTTTGTTATTTTTTTTCAGATGAGAGACCATTGTCCATGATGAGATATTATTATTGTTTGGGGTATTTTCTCGGACAGTGAAATATGGCGTACGACATGCATCTTTCAAGGAATGTTGATTTAACAAGGTTTCATCATCTATCTATACGCTGTGACCTATCAAAGATTCATAGTTGTGTGTTGTTGACCATTTACTTGGGTGTGCATGCTGTGCTTTATTCTTAATAATGATGATACTTCCACTACTACTACTACTACTACTACTACTACTACTAATAATAATAATAATAATAATATTTATATATTATATTACATTATATTATATTATATTATATTATATTATATTATATTATATTATATTATATTATATTATATTATTCCATATTATATCATATCATATCATATTCATGTCATATTATATCATATTCATGTCATATTATATTATATTATATTATATTATTTATATTATATTGCTCCAAATCCACACTGTAGAGTGCTCAAAGCGCATTTACATAGTCTCATTCATTACCCCAGTCTCTGGATACATCATTTCCCGCCATCATTTCAGCCAGTCGCCATTTCACATGCTGATCAACCTACATAACCATTCTCATCCTACCGGGTATACCCAGTTATACTCCTGGGTGGAGAGCAGCAATGTTGATTAATCATCTTGGTGAAGGGCAAACGTGTCGGGCTTCGTGGGGTTCGAAGCCACGAGCCTAAATCACGCTAATGTGATTCAGAAACGTGCGTTCTTATCCACTCGGCCACGACACCTCCATATGCTTACGATAACCGTATATTATGTTGCCATCTTGTAGCCATTGATACTTCATTGTCGACGGATATCTGCAATTCATCTTAACCTTTCCGCCAAATGGCACTGAATATGATCTCCTTTTAAAGAGTCCCTGAGACCCAAATGCATGTTGATTTGTGTTGATTTATGATACCTTCAACATTACTTTTGCGGTGAAACGAATATCAAGAAACATTCCATATATTTCTTGCATGTTTCTGTGATATTAATGTGACTAACAAAAGACATGGCGAGGGAACATGCAAGTTATGCTAGGTCGAGGGGAAGGTGCATTCCAATGTCTTTTGTTAAACATTTCAGCACTTTAGCAATGATTGACACATGAGGTCACCTGAGAAATATTGGTTTGGAAGGATTTTTTGTGGGCAATCTCAAGTAATCTGAAGAAAAATAGAAGAAAAAAAATGTTTCCATTGATGCTGCATCATACGCAAGCTTCCTTCCATGAAAGGAAAGTCTCTGACACTAAATTGTTCGAACAAGTCTCCATCAAACTTACATTTGACGTATTGTGACCCTCTAGCAGTAATCTTCTTATTCATATAGACGAGACATATAATTATGTCATATCGGCATATCGTTTATCCATAAAGCATGGCACTGCAGTGCGTATGCCTGAAGCGTGTAACGAAAACTAAAGGTACAATGTATTTGACATCGCTTTATACGAGCTCTCCCCGTCTTTGAGTATGGCACTATAAGCCCCTACGTTTAACTGGTTACAGTTCGTTATTCCTAAGGTTTGTCAATCAGAAAGTTTGGGAATTATGTCGAAGGTCCGTTAATCCGATGGTTCATTTTTCCGAATGTTCGTTATAACGAAAGTTCATTGATCCCAAAACGAAGTTGAATTGTCGAATTAATGGACCTTCTTCCCTTTTTCGGATTAACAAAGCTGCAGAATAACAAACCTATTTTGTTTTCGAAATTACAAACCTTCAGAATAACGAGCCTTCAGAATAACGCCACAAAATAAATGTTCGAAACGAGCATCTTCATCTAGGGAATTTGTGTGTTTCGGAATAACGAACTTGACTTCGTTTTCGGATTAACGAACCTCCTTAATAACGAACGTCACCAGTTCAACTAAGTTGAATTTCGCAGACAGAATATGTGATTGTTTTTTTTTTTGTCTTTTGTTTTATATAACTGATCCTGCATTATGGGGATACACCTATCGGAAACAGCTATAACGGGATCTTTCTGTAATTACCTTATTGAAAGTGACATTACATATCGAACATGATTTTTACATTGATCAGTCTGCATTTTTGTTTTTGATACTATGGCTTAATATCGGCTTTGCATTTTACATCTGAGGGAAAGAATGACAGCGGTTTGCATAACCTGATGTTTTTCTTTTTTATAATTGAAATGTCCAATCATCTGTTGTTGCGCTTTTAATCGAGTAAACATGTAGTACTGGAAAGGGTTACATGTGGGGTTATGAGTTTTAAAATAATGACACTGTGTGATAGTTACGATATTGTGGGTCGAGAAGCATGCAAGTAAAAAGTGTATTGGGGCAATTACCCCCCGAAGAAAATTACCACCGGCTAAATACTTGTTAGTAAAAAGGTTAGAGTAAAGATTAGGATTAGGGTTAGGTTGAGGGTCTAGAGTTTGAGTCAGAGTTGGGATAAAGTTCAGGATTATTAGGGCTAGGGTCAAGGGAAAGGTCTGGGATAATTGCACAGGGGGTAATTGCCCTAGACCCGTAAAAAGAAGTCCTAGAATTAAGAAGAAACTCTATTCAATTCTATCACAGTTGTTCAGAGATCTGACAGGACAAAATGCCTTCGGTATTTAGTCGAGATTGAGCCGAAAGAATATCATTTGTTTTAGTCTGTTTTTCGTTTTATATTCGTGTATTACTTATATGGGCCTAACGAAGGGATATTCTAGTTGTTATAAATTAGACTGATTCCAGGTTGAAGGTTTGCTTCGATCGATTGTTTAAACAATGCAAAACGTTACCTCTTCAAAATGTTTCTGAGTGTAATCTAAAAAGCTAATACAATTTTTAACAAGGTATTAATTTCTGTAATATGAATAGTACACTGAGAAACATCACAAAACGAGTATGAAGCGATTGAAAACAACATTAAAGAAAATCAACACAAACACCCACACACACACACACACACACACAAGAATTTAATAATCAAGGTCTCCGCGATTTCCTGTATGGTACGTTGCAGTAGGCGGCGAGGTTGCTAAGTCAGCGAGACCAGCAATTGCATCTGAATATGGGATATCCAGCCATCTTGTCAGATTGAAAAATGAAAGTCAAAACAAATAAGTGTAACGTCTATGAAGTTATAAGTTTATTGACGGTTTCCGACGTCAAGTCTAATGACGTATTATTCGAGGAGCCTTATAATCTGTTGTGTGTCCGGACCGGGTATCACACGGCCCAAGCAGGAAATAAACTACACTCAAAATGTGTGAGGTTGAAAATAGGTTTGACAAATAGCTGTCCAAACAGAGCGCATCCATACAGATGTGATTCTTTAAATACGGGGCCCTGAATGCATGTGAATACATATATACATTATGATAGACATTTATTTAAGAGAAAGATGGATAGATAGATAGATAGAGAGATAGATAGAAGGGACAGAAGGGGAGGGGGAGAAACAGATACGATAATGCTTTGCTGTCTTCAGTGGGAACATTGTTATCAAACACAGACGACCGGTATGTCATAACCAATTTGGGGTTAAAGGGGCATTCCAGACGATTTTCATAATATTTCACATCACTAGATTGTAAAAAATCCACAGTTCCATGCATAGATTTGTGGAATTCAATGTGGTCCTTGAGCAGAGAAATCAATATTCTAAAAACCTGAAATAAATTACACTGAACAGTGTTGATGACATAGGAGCCTCACATTATTTCAGAAATGTAGCAATGTAATACTATTACAATACCACGTGATTAACAAGTTCACCTGTGTAAAATTTATGCATGCTTCCTTCTTTTGTTCTGCTTCCTTGAATTCCTACTAATGTATTCTTGTAGTGAGGCTGTCACGTCATCATCCATGTTCATTGTGATTTGTTATAAATTTTGAAAACATTCTTATTCTTCATCCCAATCACTACAAATTCTGAAACTCTGTACCCAAGTATACCCAACTTATAGTTGCCCATAATTATGTAAAAGTCTGAAAATCATCCGGAGGTCTCCTTTAATGCTAGCATATTGCGATGTCATTGTCTTGCCTGAAACATCCTATGTCAGCGGTATTCCCATAACGAATGTTCGGGGTCGCGTATGGGTAAGGAAAGAGTCGTCGATGGCAGCTTTAACAATCATGTTTTCGTCACTGCCCACACGAACGAAGAGTGACATCAATGGCGTGATCATAATAATGAAGTCCGTTCTTTGTGAGTAAGGCAGTGAAATACATCATTTGCCTATAAAGAGCGGAGATATTTTACTCGCTCATTCAAGCGCTTCTGTTGTCGTTTCAAACTTTTGTCTCCAGTCCCATTGTAAATTCAAAATGTCCGCGCAAAAAGAGCAAAGCACGGAAACACGAACTTCGTCATCCCACAAACAAAAGAGTGGTGCAAGCGAGTCGCTGATAAAATTAGGCCTATGCAAATGTACATGTGCGGGGAAGACCGACAGTTGGTGGGATTTCCGTTGTTGACAAACCTAAGCACTGGAGGAGTCCAGGCAAATATGTCACCCTCACTTGTATCTACACGTGCCTGTGTGTCAAAGGATCAGTTGTCTGAGAATGGTTATAGTGCCTATTCATTACTTATAGCAGATACTAATATATCTTGCATGATATCGCACAAAGCGATTTATGTTATAATGATATTGTATTTATATCATAATTATGCACATTAAACTGTTTCTCTGCTCAAGCTTTCAGAGAGAACGCTAAGAGACAAGAACGAATGAAACTCCGCGCGAGGTTGATATTTAACGAATTTTCTCTCATCGGACTGTAATAAATAAATAAATAAATAAATAGATAAATAAATAGATAAATAGATAGATAAATAAATAGATAGATAGATAAATAAATAAATAGATAAATAAATAAAAAAAAACACAAATAAACAAATAAATGAATATATATATATATATATATATATATATATATATATGTATATATACATTCATAGTAACATAGCTATGGTTTTCTGCTCGTAGTTTTGAAAAGACTACGAACAAACAAACAAAACTCCTCGTTGTGAGTTCAATACAAATGAATTTTCGGTCAATAATGTTGTCTACAGGTGGCGTAGGAGCACTTGACGAAACCATATGGGCATAATATGTTCGTTAAATCTCAACCTCACACGGATTTCAATGTACTCTAATTCTCCCCCCCCCCTCTCTCTCTCCCTCTCTCTTTCTCTATCTACCTATTGTCAGTCTACGACTACCCATATCCACCTATCGACTGATTATCTTCCTAACAGTCTATCCAGGCATTGTCCAAAGTATTCATAATTAATCTGTTTATTCATCTATCTATCTTCTCAATCTACAATCCTCATATTTGGCCATCTATAACCTATAACAATCGATCTATACATATATCTACCTATGCATTTTATACATCTTTTTATCTATAGCTAGCTCGCTAGCTAGCTATCTGTCTATACTGTCTCTGGACACAAAATATTAATTTCCTTTTCCTGGTGTCCCTGACAAAAATTCTTTTATCCAAAACAAAATGCGAGAAATCGTGAGCTGTAAAGGTCAGTAAGAACATTAAGGACATCAACATACCAGCTTTCACGGTAGCCTTGCTTCTTATGGTACGCTGCTAATTTTATCCATTCATAAACAAGTTTCTCTGTAATCAAAAGACAGTAACTGAAAGAAAACTAGACATGTCGCTGATGGCGAATGCTATGCCTCCGCCATATCGCATCGTACTCCTAATAGGTCTACAGAACATATTGAGCTTGTTGAGAAGACAAATTCACATCAGTGATTTACAATAATCGCTATTATGGTGCAACTTACTGTACTGATACACCTATTTTTTCATCTATTCCCCCCCCCCCCCCCCCCATTTTCAGCCACTTTCAAAATATGGAAAACATGTGAGATTTATTCACTTGGCCTTTGATCCCATGTCCAAATAAACTTGCCCTACATAATTACCGTATGCGTTAGTGCAAGTATACAAATTATAACTACACTGTAAGTGTGCATATTTGGTAATTTCCATGGTTTGGGGAAGCATGAAATACTGTATGCAGATTTAGCATTTCCACCTAACCTTTGGCCTCATTACCCGGAACTCCCAAGAGGAATCAACGTCAAGCAACACATGTAGATGATGTACGTTTCATGAAGATACATTGAGTCATATTTGAGGTATGGATCGGATCGAGGAAAGAGTAACCTAAAAATATTAGCATTTTACTTGACCTTTGACCTCATGACCCAAATCTTTCCCTAGAGAATCTTAATCTATTGATAAAAATATAATGAAAATACATTTGTGCATGGCCCAGAGATGTAAGGAAAATTAACGAACTTTTAGCCACTGACCTATGAACTTTGACATTTTCGATACGCGCGGGCGTCCAAACATTGACAGACACAGCTTTGTCCACGCATATACATATGCCAGGTTTCATTTGGGTACCTCAAACGGTTGTTCAAGGAAAGCAAATCCCAAATATTTACGGGGATTGAATGAATCACAAGTAGAGTACACATGAGCGAAAGTTTAAAGTAATGGGACAACTGCTTTAAAAAGATATGAATTCTTAAAATTTCGGTTCTGTCATTACTAGATCAGAATACTACTACAGTTCATGCCATTTTGGACAACAATATGACGACACTATACGGAGAATTCTGTATATCTGTATCCGTATCCATACATATTTATCAATTCATCTATCTATTTCTCTATCCACCCATCTATCTATCTATCTATATACCTTTTTTTTTCTTAAATAAATGCCTATGTAGGCTTTTATAATCATTATGTATACACACATGCATTCTAGGCAACATATTTAAAGATGTCTATCTATCTATCTATTTATTTATCTATCTATCTATCTATGATGGCTCTGCACACATCTATCTATCTATCTATCTATCATTCTATCTATCTATCTATCTATCTATCTATCTATCTATCTATCTATCTATCTATCTATCTATAATGGCTCTGCACACAACTATTAAATATGTTTTCCGGCTGTCCGTGAAACGTTCTCTTTTATCCTACTCATACGCAAGAAATCGTGAGACAAAAAGGGTATCAAGGACACACCATTAACATGGAAATATTCATAGTTACATTGCTTCTCACTGCTAATTGTATGCAATTCAAATGTCCCTCTAATCACAAGTCAAAATATAAAGGAAAAAAATATGTGCATACATTGTATATCCTGAAAACATCCTGTAAGGACACGAGAGAACAGAAAATAAAAAATAAACCAAAAATATCAAACAAAAATTCCGCGAAAACATATTTTTCACAACAAGCATGACAAGTACATATTTCATCGACTTGTTTGTGACATAGTCTATTCCCTTTGCTTTTTGAAAGAGGTACGTCAAGTGCTCTTTAATAATTTATGCCAGAACAGTGAAAATACATTGAATTTTCCTGATATTTTATTCATATTGTAATCCATAATGACGCAATGCAGTGAGGTAGTCTCCTAATCCAGCAATGGCGGCAAAGAAACTTTAAAAATTCATAACTTTTGCATCAATTACCAAATTTTCCTCAAATTTTCAATGATTCTTCTGTCCCAGCAGTAATATTTCACCCCAAAAAAAGTAACACATTCCTTATTTCCTCTGCTTTCTGAAAAATGCAAGGAAGTGCTGTCTCAATATGCTGGAAAACAGAAAACATCTTTGATTTTCTTTATGTTTTCATCATTGTTCACAATGACGCCATGAAGTACGTGACATCGTCTCCTAACGCAGCGACGACGCAAAAAATTTGATTCGATTCCCAGAATTTCCTCAAACTATTACTAACATTTCAATGGTTTATCTATTGAGAATCTCCCTATCCAGCTTTCTATTATGGTATTACTTAACCGATCTGCTCAATGATGTATCGATTTATAATCTCCCATACAGATAAAATTAGAAATTAGAGATAAAATTAGAAAAAAAAAATGTTTTTAGATTAGAAACAAGGCGGGTTAAAAAATGATGAATTTTGTTGATTTAATTAAATCACAGCGAGTTATGTGGGTTAAGAAACTTCTTAATAAAGATGAAAATATGAAATGGAAGCACTATTTTAATTTTGTTACTAGGGACATAGGCGGAGAATTTGTATTTTTGTGTGATTATTTACCAGTGTCATTGAAAGTGAAAGCTCCACAATTTTATAGGGATTTATTAGAAGTGTGGGTAAATACGAGACAAATAAGCAGTAATGTAAGTAATAGTTTGTATATCGGTAAGGCTGCTTTCACATAGAAGTATACTATTCGGGTATTTGGGCTCGTTTTTCGAGGGCACGCGAATAGCTTGAATCGAACGATAGGATTTCCTCACACCGGTTCACATAAGAGGGCACTATTCGAAAGTACCGAATACCTGCGAAAAGTATAGCAAAGTGGGAATCGAGCTTGTTCGATTTTCTTGCAGCGTATACCGTCTCTCGTTTATGAAATAATGACACTTTTGGTCTGGATTTGCCCGTTAGCAAATATAAGCATGTAGACCGACATTCTGATGCAGTTTAGAAATTGTTTATAAGATTTGCTGCGATGTATGAGGAAGAAATCCTCACTACATGGGATGGTGAGTTGACGGTGCGGGTGATGGTGTATTCGGTGCTCGAATAGCGAATAGCGAATACCGAATACCGAATACCGAATACTTCTATGTGAAAGCAGCCTTATTGTCACGAGTGGAGTGACAGACGCTCTCCTCCAATGAGGTCAATTTGCATGGAATTTGTAAATTAGCACTTAAGCATGTAAATTGATGCAAACTGGTTATAGCATTTCAATAGAAGAAATTCCAGACCGCTCTTGGTAGAGCCACAGTAGTGCTATAATGTGTGGCAAGGAGCGGCAGTATGACATCAGGCCTTGAAGGGGACATCACGCTGGGGTGCTGTCTCCGTGACACATTGCATGAGAATGGCCACTCGGTAACGGTGACAGGGGCCGCCACCCCAGTCAGTATTAACTAGTGATACCCACAGATAGTGGTAAGTGCATTAATTCTGAAATGTTTATGTATTCAATTGGCATAATTCGTTTGTGTAACGGATATCCGAATTGAGAGTGAATTGTGATAAAGGTTTCAGTTAATATGTGATGTAGATTGGTTATTGAAATTGTTAAATGCTTCAGTTAATATGTGATATAGAATGGTTGTTATTTATGATTACATGAGCCTGAATATTTTGTATAATGAGGTAATTTGAACGTCAGTCAGGATGTGAATGTAATATGAATGTGCTTCAGTGCTCTGGCTTGAAGTAATGTGATTATTTTAATATTTGAAGGGTTTTCGGGTTTCCCGAAGGGTCAAGGGCCCACTGACACTGCAAGAGGCAGGTGCATAAAGGCGTCGTAGACTGTCGACCAGCTCCGAGGCAGTAAGGGAGCATAGACTGTCGACTGAACTTCATTCCTGGATGCTGAGGAGACATCGCGAAGACGTCCGTCGGGAGAGCGACCACGCGAACGGCAATCGCGAAGAGTTGCTACGACAGACCACGCGACAGTCCATACCAGCACCAGCGTAACGGGGCCCCGTCGTCGACCGACATCGTCATCGACCTGCATTGTCATCGTCATACATCGTCGTCATAAGCCATCGTCACGCAACGTACACCCGTGACAGCCATTCGAGGTGAAATGAATCCAATTTGAGTTAAACATAATCAAGTCCTAAGAGCCAGAAAGCCACTGAGCAGGAATAGTTTATGTTCGTTTTTTTTTTCCTTTTTATAATTTGCTGTAAAACCAATAGTCAGTTATAGACAATTAAAATATTTGAGTTAACTGAATGCACATTGTTTCCTCCGTTTCGTCTTGTATGAGTTACAGCCTGCCAACAGTTCTCAGAGGTTATGAAAATTCCTTGGTTCCGTTTATTTCCATATAACAGAATGGAAATCGGGCAAATTCTGTGACTCACAGTAATTATTTAATAATAAATGTATACGATTAAAAAGAAATTGTATATATTGTATATATTGTATATAAAAATTATGATGAAAATAATATGCATAAGAAAGGAGTTTATAGATTAAAACACATATTAGGAAATAACGGTGAATTGAAAAGTGATAGACATTTTAGAGATTTAGACTTAGGTATAAAAGATGTTAAGATTATTATATTTATGAAAATATACCGGTGGTTTGGGGGAGAAATAGAGTTTTTCTCTCATATTTCTCCTCCAAACCACCGGTATATTTTCATAAATACATCTTAACATCTTTTATACCTAATATAAAAATATTTTGGAAACTGATTTTATTATAGGAGGGAAAACAATTGACATTAGTAATTTAAGATCAAAACAAATGTATTTGCAATTTCTTAAGGAAAAAGAAAGTGCAGTACCGATTTTTGATAAATTAAACGAAAATATGGGTTTTCTGTTAAGGAGATAGAAAACATATTTTTTTAAGGCCAAGACAATGTACATTAAATGGCCGATTACGAGAGTTTCAATTTAAACTGGTGCATGGTATTGTTTATACAAATCATCATCTTTTCCGGTTCGGTTTTGTTGCAAGTAACTTATGCCCTTTTTGTGAAAAAGAAGAAGAAACATACAAACATTTATTTTACACTTGTGAGCATGTGAAATTAATCTGGCAATTATGTGAGAGAATGATAGATGATGTTGATTTAAAAAATTGTACTTGGGAAGAAATTCTGTTCGGGAGGAAGGAGGGCAATATGGGAAAACACCAATTGTTAAATATTTGATTTTTAAAAGTAGAGAATATGGAAAGCCGCCTACATATTGAAATGAAAAATAATATTTTAGAGGATAGATTTGAGGAAAAGACATTAGCATCAAAGAGGGGAACTTTGACCATTCATTTCAGTAAATGGGAAAATTTGAAAGTATAAAGACCAGTATGGAAGGACCCGGAACCAGATGTCTACGGAGAAGGGGGAAGGGATGGGAAGGGTACAGTAGTTGGGAGGGGAGGTGGTACGTATAGGGAAAATGGTTTGATGGGGGTATTGGTTTATAATCGCGGGGTGATAAAAGGGGAATATCGATTCCACTTTAATGTGTGTATAGATTTATGATGTGTTAAGTATTTTTTTTTCTTTGTGAATACACTGTATACTGTTTTGCTGAAAGTACAGCTTGATTTGATTTTAACAAAAGTGAGCAAGGCATGTTGTTGTTTTTTTTTCGGTGCATTCTATCTTCTTTAGGAATGTACTGGGCTTTTTTTTTTTCTGAAAGTACAGCTTGGCTTGATTTCACTATAATTGTGTTATGCTGAATCGTGGATTTTGAAATATATGTGATTTGAGTTGTCATGAATTTGTTTTGAATATGGAATCAATAAAAGGTTATGGAAAAACTATCTAGTTATCTATTATATGATATCCCTCGATCGATGTATTCATGTACCTTTTTATGTGCAATCATGTGTCTACATCTATCTATCTATCTATCCATTTATCTTTTTGATAATGGCTCTGCACACAAATAATAATTTCCCTTTCCTGGTGTCCATGGAACATTCTTATTTATCATACAAACGCAAGAGTTGTGAGACAAAAAGGGCATCACGGACATCAACATGTGACTTTCATAGTATTCCATCGCTTTTTCATCGCTTAATGTACACAAGTCAAATGTCACTCTAACTTAGAGAAGCTATGAAGGCTTAAAATATATACCCTGTAAACATCCTGAAGGGACCTAGAAGAGCACAAAAAAAAAAGATATACCAAATATAACGCATGATAATGGTATATAAGAGGAATTCCATTAAAAAACAAACAAACAAACAAACAAACAAACAAAAACTGAACTACCGGAAAATGTAGTCATGTGTGTTTGTCACACAGTTTCATGGAACTCTCATTCAACGAAACTAATATTGACGTAAAATCTTCCTATTTATCTATCTGTCGATCAAACTGTTTAATTGTCTATTCATCTATTCATTTTTCATTCATTTATCTATCCTATCTATATATCAATCTATCTACACTCAGCAAAAAATGAAAGTAAACACTTTTTCGAGGTCATATTTTTTATAGAAGATTTTTATGAAATCAATGTATTATATAAGGTTATGTAATTGGCTATCAAGCTCAGAGGTTAATTAAAAAGAAAACTTTACACATGAGTGAGTACATTCATTTTTGTCCTCCAAGGCACAAAATAAAAAATTGCAAAAATTGTTCTCTTTCATTTGCAAATCCCCTTCACGGTAACATTGACAACAAAAGACCAGTTTAACACAATGAGAGACATGAATGAAATAGGAAAAACAAGTTTTTGTTCTCTTTATCTCTTTATAACCGCTAAGAAAAACAAAGTGGGAAACTAAAGGGGAAAAATAAGAATTCTCTGTCAAGTCAAACTTCAAATGACAAAGGTAATGAAAAGCATCAAGATGGTTAAATGAGCAGAATTTCTGTATTTGTTTCTTTTAAACTAGTGATTTAAAATCCATGTGACAATTTCAAGAACCAAACGTTATTTACAATTTCCTAATTTAAAAAAAAAAAACTCAAATTTGTACCATTTTTGTTAATTATTACTTCTTCTCTTATTTCATTTGAATTTAGATTTGACATAAGATGCTTTATTTTCCTCCATTATTTTTAGCCTTAATTGGTCTTTGAGGCTTTAAAGATATCATAGAGATCAAAGGTTTGTTTTCGCAACTTAATTAACGTTTCTTTTTGTGTGAAATGTTTTGTTTGTTCTTATTATTCTATTGAAGAGCACATACGCATGAATGACAACTTGTTCAGTTTTGCAAGTTTTAATTTTGTGCCCTGGAAGAGAAGAACAATGGTGTTCATTCATGCGTTAAGTTTACCCTTTTGTTGACCTACCAGGTTGATAGCCAATTAAATTATCTTCAATATGGTATATAATACATTAGCTTTCAGCTAAATATTCTATGAGAAATCTAAACTTGAAAAAGCGTTTACTTCCTTTTTTTGCTGAGTGTACATTGCATATATCTATCTATCTAGTAATATCTAAGCTTTCTATCGATCGATATAATCTTCCTATTTAGCCATATGCCTATACCGAACGATCTATCTACCCATTCATCTATCCACACTAATGGCTCTGCACACAATTATTGATTTCCTTTTCCGGGTGTCCATGAAGCATTCTCTTTTTATCCTACTCAAGCGCTTGAGGAGGATAAAAAAAAAAGAATGCCACTAAGGACATTAGGATTTCTTTACCAATGAGTCAAATGTGCATAAATTTCACACACAAACATATGGGCAGGTAATTAATGAGATATGCAGAGGGTTAAAGACAACACATGCCAACTCTCACGTTATCCTGCTTCTAGCTGCTAATTGTATGCAACTCAAAATGTCACGGTTATCAAAAAATTAAAAATAAAGGGCAAAAATAAATCCAGCAGACATTCTCTAGAGTCCTAGACAGCAAAAATAGATACAAAAGAAAAATACACAAAAACCCCCCACAGAATTACCAAACAGAGGGATGACATAAAAGTCTCAGACTGCCCCAAGATGTAGTTAAGTGTGTTCATATTCTTAAGTCTATAATCCTGCACCCAAAGGCTTTTTTTTTTTTTTTTCGTTGAACAACTTGTATGTCTTCTTTTCTCTCCCCATACTGGATACATCTCCCTAAGGGTTGGGCTATTCTCATGTCTTTATTTTTTCCCCTTTCCTTTTCCTTTTTGTTTCTTGCTACTTTTCCTTTTTGTTTCTTGCTACTTTTATTCTATTTTCTACTTAATAGTGTTTCACTGCAAAGCGGTTAAGCATCACTCATACACGTCTTGAAAGCATGTAAATCATCGAATAAAGCAAAATAAAACCTTTCCAGCTGCATCTCACTTGACACATGTAGTCAAACCTGTCTATAGCGACCACCCAAGGGAAACAACAAAAGTGGCCGCTATAGCCAGGAGATCACTATAGACAGGTTGGTGGCCATTTTGAATGTTAATACTTGCATTTTATAATAGCAGAAAATACCGTATGTTATTCTTTAAAAAAAAAAAACAACAACCAGCAAATAAGTTTTCATGTGCAGCCATATTATGGGGATTTTTGTTGTACAATTATACTTCATTTTAAATTTAATTTCTTTTTTTTTTTTTGCCTACTTTTGTTCTTTTGATTCTAAAAATAACATTTCAGGCCTGGAGGAACTGCTCTGGTTGGTACTGGTTTGCATGAAAGGGGTTCACGAGTTAAGTTCGAGGGGATTGATAATGTGCGAAGATGACGTAAACAACAAACAATACCCAGACAAGTGCCATATTATCCTTATTCAAAGGGATTTAAACACTAATTAGACGGCATTTTGGTAACAATTCTAACTAGAACTCGGCAGAATTCACGCAAAGAAGGTAAAAGGCAACTCACATCATCATGTATTCATGGCTAATCTAACGGTTCGACTAAAAGACGGGGGGGGGGGGACAGAAAGTAAAATCATGTATGTTCACATGCGATTGTCAATTTACTATCATAAATTACTAGTTAAGTATGTAGTACAATCAACAACCGGATATTTGTACATTTTCATATTTCACATGTGGAATGATATGAAATATGAGTTTAAAAAATGCTCATATCTGTTGTGCATCTTTGCTTCCTCGAGTACAATCACAAAGTCAATCAAACCTGGGAGGTATCCTCTTCCCTTTCTCTCTCTCTCTCTCTCTCTCTCTCTCTCTCTCTTGCCATCCCAAATATCAGACCACAAGATGAGTAGCATACCTTTTCTTTTGAACAACAGCATTGGTGGTATAAATACATACCTTATTTATACTGTGATTGGTATTCATTTATTTCATTGTCTAGCATTTAGTATTTGCAAGAGGATTTTTGCTGTGTGATTGGTTTGAGTTATTAAAATGCCACTCTGGAAATGCACAGAGAAGCATGTGCCAAGCCATCGATGTCCAGATAATAGAGATGTCAAAAAAAAATAAAAAATAAAAAATAAATAAATAAATAAATAAATAAATAGAAGGCCTGATATCTGAGGTCAGAATGTATACATATGAAATATATATGTCATGACAGTATACATACACTTAGGAATAAAACAGATTATAATACTCCACTTTTATGTCACATAGGAGCTAATTTATTGAGTTTCATAAAAAAGTGTTCATACAAAGACTGTCAGTATAATATGTACAGCATATATACAATCTCACAGGAAGTAGAAAATGTCTATTTCTATGCCTTGCCCTGTCATGACTGGTTGAAACATTGATTTCTACTTCCCTCTGATACAAGGCATACTTACTCCATCTAGATTACATCTCATAATCAATCCATTCTTTGTGATCTCTTGAATAGGATTCATGATTACCAGCAACTGAATTGCTTTTGCTTGTAATGGGTTTCTTTCTTTTAAAAAAATGCACAAATGGGGCAAGTGGAAAGCAATTTTAGAGCTAAGAAACACAAAACACTTAATCCCACGCTGTTGTCCAACTTCTGATGAAATGTGGCCAAATAACTTAAAGGGATGGTACAGTATTGGTGGAGATGAGAATTGGGCTTTTAACATTTAGCGAGATACCAAGAAAACACTTATGAAATAGTACAGATCATACCATTTTAAGAGGAATTCAAAGTATATTTGATGAAAATAGGGGTTGGAATGACTGAAACATCGAAAAACAAAGAAAAACAAAGCGATCGTAATATAATGTGGGTCCCACACTTTACTAGAATCGCTCTGTTTTGGATATCTCAGCCATTTCAAAACCAATTTTCATCAAATAAACGTTGTATTCCTCATGGAATTACATGCTCTTTCATATTTCATAAGAGGTTTCTCATTATCTCACCAAAAAAATGTTAGAAACCAGAAATGAGGTCTGAACCAAAACTATACGATCCCTCTGAATAACCCCTTCCTCCCACAATTCTCTGAGTTTTCAATGCCCCCCCCCCCCCCCCAAAAAAAAAAAGATTCTCCTTGCCCCGTTGACAGAGGAAGGACAGATAGGTATATGGTATCAGCCTGTGTGAAAGCAGCTGCATGTATCCCCTTTCCAGTCAATTGCATGTACCATCGAACAAAGCAAAATATCGATTGAACATGAGGTGTGAATAAAGCATGCGGTGATAGACTCACAAATTCTTTTGTTATACACTATAAGAACACCCTAATGGGGACAGCGAAAGTCAAAATCTAAAGCCCCACCTTAATTGCTATGTATGTCTTCATATGAGCTTTATAGCAAAACAAGCACACATATACCACGTTAGAAAAAAGGTAAATTCACAAGAATACAAGCAGTTTTGATACAGAAAGTGAACAGATACTGGCAGAAGAAACTCTAATCTTTCAATCAAAGTAATTTTTCTGGTCAGCATAAGACAAATAAGACATGAATCTAGGCCATTAATATAGACATTCTTGCCTACATTTTGGAAACTACCAGCTTCTCATATTTGGGTTGACGTCACGGGAACCTGGTATTGCAGGTTCCCGTAAGGAACGCGTTAAATAATGAAAAGTGCTTGTGCCATATAGAAAAGAAGAAGAAGAAGAAAAAAACGACTTTCATGATATTCAAGATGTGGGAGACAACATTATAACGTTTCACTGCCAGACTTTATATCTCTCCTTCATCTTCATTTCAGAATCTGAATTTGAATTCGAGACATTGTGGTTGCAGAGTACAACCAATGGCCTACATTATCACAATACGTAACATGCTGATGCACCAACAGCAGTGCCACTGAAGTAAAAAAACAACAACAACAAAAGAGATCGGGGGGGGGGGGGGGGGGGGTCTCATGCTCACCTGAGTATTGTAAGTTCACCTTCAACACATTCTTGTGGACAATCCCCAAATAAAAACATAGAAAAGCTGGGGAAGCTTCGAGGGGCTTTCAGGACGCCATGGTGTTCATTTGTATCTCCCATCACATTGGCAATAATACTGCTAAATTTGTAGAAATATTGACCATGCATTTTCAAAATGAAGATCAAAATGTGAAAACTGGTCCCTAATTTGGTCAGGGCCTTCCCTGGATCTGCCATAAACAAACTTGAAAATACATTCATTAATGTACAAGTCGCGCAAAGTTTGGTGAAAATTTGAGAATGGATTTTTCAGGAGAAGATGACAATGTGAAAATTGGGCTACACCTTAGGCTGAAAATAAAAAAAAAAAAAAAAAAGATGCACAGCCCAAGACGCACAGACAGATGACGCATGATGAACGACGGGTGATGAATGATCACAATAGCTCACTTGAGCCTTTGGCTCAGGTGAGCTAAAAAACAGAAATGACAAAAACGATGCTCTATTACGTGAATCACTTTTGGATTCAACTTGCTCTTCATTGCATAAACTCTGAAGTTCTCTATCAAATATGACTCAATCACAGATTGTGAGATGGAACTTTGACACAACTCATCAGCCTCCACGGTCAACATTTGTTTACTGCTCTCACAAAGAGTCATCCAGGCTCATCTCCTGATGGGCAAATAATATCAACCAGCCATTCCTCCTCTGACGGTGGAATGTGACAATCTCAGCTGAGAGGTCAGGGGTCAAAGGTCAGGTTGGTGATATGCAGAACTGCCTCTGACCCTCTGGGTTCTGTGCTGGTGAAGGGAAGGCGTGGCCTTTGGGGGAACTCCTGTCATCTACAGTAACTGTCTATCATCCAAGGCTGTGCCGTCTTTCTTTGTTTTTTGATCAGAGACACTGGCAGAAAGCTGAGCCGCTCACTGTTCTGTGACTAATCCTGGATATCAGGTCCTTTCTTTCGTCATCGTGTCTCCACTAATGGTAGAAGACAAAAACATGATATATAGAGACATTTTATCAGGGATTTGCCATCAACTTCTGGCAGGGATTCAAAGAAAGAAGTGTTTTTGACTCAATTTCTAAACTGCTTCCATATTACCAGTGGCCCGTTGCATAAAACTTACCATTGAATTTCAATGGTAACTACCGTCAAAATTAGGCGTCACAGCCAATCAGCATCAGAGATTATAAGCTTTACCGCTAATTTGAAGACTTACCGCTAGAAAGGAGCGGTAAGTCCAGCGGTAAGGGTTTTATGCAACAGGGCACAGATTGTAAACTTAAACTTATTACAGCACGCATTGGTCTAAAAAAATTCTGGTTATCGCAAAATACCTTGCTACAAGTTCAAAGTTACTTTGTACTGTATTGTAAATTGAGAAATGCCCATATGATAATTCCACTGATTATATGGAGTTTCTTATAATGACAGTCCAATGTACTGAAAGAATTTGTCATGAACAAGCACATGAACTGTTATCTGGATGTAAACTACAAGTAGATTACTCTGAATAGCTGATTTGACCAAACAAACTCTTCACAGAAATGATAATGATAATGAATAACACTTATATAGTGCTAATACTGATGTTCCTAATGTCCATTGTCTATTATTACCAAATATACTTACACTAACCCCTTTACCCTGAGTCAAGCTTTGCAAATTAAAGGCACCTTAAAAAAAAATGAAAAAGGGTAAATATCACTATTACGCATTGGTTGACAAAGTTGGTAGCAGACATAGCTGCAATGAAATCTACAGCATTTACTTTTTTCAATAGGTAATCCCTTTGCCAACTGTTTTGGTATATTGGAGACAAAACTCCACAGAAATTACATTTATTTGAGCCATGCAACACTCTTTCTCTACTTATTGAATCATTTGTGTCATTTACCTGGGTCCTGAAACAATAAGTAGAAAAAAAAACACATATGTAGTGATTAAAAGGGATGGGTAGTAACTGATCAGTTGGAATCAGTGGGAATGCTGGGGGATGATTGTTCCAATCCTTGTGGGATTCATTTGAGAGTACATTATATATCTATTGTGTGAAAATTGTTTGCTTCAGATCGGTCTCATATTCAAGTAATGCGCAGTTTAATGCCCCGTCACTGTACAGGCATGCTAACCTGGAAACATTAAACTGCACATTACTTCAATATGAGACAATTCTGAAGCAAATAATTTTCACACAACAATAGATAATATATAAAATGTACTCTTAAATGAATCCCACAAGGATTGGAACAATCATCCCCCAGCATTCCCACTGATTCCCACTGATCAGTTACTAGTAAGCCATGCCCTTTAATGTACTGCATTCTTCAATAAATAGCATTAACAGCCTTCAATGCTAGCCACATTTGTTGAAATACCAGCACATGAGCACTGTGAAATTCACATTATCTATCTAGATGACTCTGTACATGGTTGCTTCAGCACATTTGGAAACTAAATTCTACATTATACATACAAGCCACTTTTTCGATACAATAAAACCAAGTATCAATATTCCTGCAAGGGGTTTGCTTAATGACATACAATATTGTTAGCATAATACCTGTCCTACGCATTTTACATTACCCGTATCAATGGAGAAAAAGAGTACAATATTGTTTCCAATATTGTACTCTCCTGTCAATATCGCACTCAAATGTTTCTTTATACGCATGTGCAGTATCGCTTGCAAAGAAAGCAAAGTGCAGTGGCATTGCGCGATGAGGTTGAGAAATGCGCGATGAGGTTGAGAAATGCGCGATGGGGTTGAGAAATGCCATAGGAGTACACGTAAGTCGTCTGTGCTGTCTGCGGCAGTCGCTCGCTGATATGCTCTGTACTGTACTGTACTGTGCGTAGATACACGTCCGTATGGGTACAAGTTGAAAGGTTAGATTTTGTAAACAATATAGTGGTGAATGAAACCCTTTTTCATTTTTTTTTTTTGGAAATTGAATGTGGTGTTGTCGTGGAAAGTGGTTTGTATCGATTGTATAATAAAAATAATACTGGATGAATGCAATATATCTGATATACCACTCAAGTGCATCCAATAGTATATAAATATTTCAACTGGATTTGGTCACACATCATTCAGTAACAGCATCAATATTGCAGCCTTCACTGTAGAGACTGCATCTGATCTGCATGTATTACAAGGAAACCCTGTTATAACAAGCTGCTCGGGGCCAATGAAACATCATCATTATTTTGGATATCCTGTTATATCAGGATTAAAAAAAAGCGAGTATGCAAGGAATGGAACCTCCAAAACTACTGCGCTCTATCCAACCTCTTTTTTAACAAGGTTCCAATGTACATATTATGTGACCGGCTACAACAAAAGGATCCGAATGTTGGGGGAGGTAAATTTTCTGAAAGTGACATGACATCATTCCCTTACACTTCCACTTTGATTTCATTAAACATAACTCATAAATGTACAATACCCGGCTGCAGATATATCAATGATTTTATATGAGCATGTTGACTGCTAAAGGAAATCAGCATTTCCAGAAAACTGCCTTATAAGTTTTTCTTCCGACGCAATCGTGATGAAGGGGAGGTAAGACAGTTTTCACCTCTTGACAATAGAAGGTATGCTGTAAGCAACTTCTGCAATGTTCGTAAAGCTTAGTGCCAGCGGTCTACACATGACCAATCAGAACCAGAATGCCATGCACTGACTTATAAGATCACTCCCTCGTTGCTAGGGGTGGAGTCTACCTGCGGAACTAAATCCAAATCTTCGGACACATTTCTGTTCCGCTGAAAGTCGGAAAATCATGGCCCAGGAAAACATTAATTACTTGCCTTTCCGTTGATCATTTAGCTTCAAAATTTCAGTAGATGATAGATGTAACATCAGACTACAAAATGATGTCAAAAACAGGAATTTGATTGTTTTGATTGATTTTGATGACCCGACTTCGACTTTCTTGGCTCAGCCATCAGCGACTTTCGAATCCTTTTGTCGTGGTGGGTCACATTTATAGAACTACTTCTGTTGATTCTGACCTATGTGCATCCAACACAAATGCACCATCCCATGAATGCATGAATTAATTTCAGAAGCTCACTTTTCATTTTCCTTATTCAGGTTGGGGTAGAGATCTGCTGTGGCCCCTGTGGATTCTGCTCTGCCAGAAAATTCCCTCTGGCTCCTGGAGTGGAGACTAGCAATTCTAGTCTTCCACAGCGACAGCAGTGACTCCGGAGACCCTGTCAAAAGGAATGAAAATGTACAAACAAGTTAAAACTTTCAAATAAGGAGAGAGCAGCAAGAAAAATCTGAAGCATGTCTCCATGGAGTTATTCATAATATATCAAGAGACAGGACTAGATGTGACACAAATACAATTGAAAATTAGGCAAGCCATTCTGTCTACGTAGAGTTACAATGTAACAGAAGAAACACCGCTCCAGAGGCACTGATGTTCTTTTGTACTCCTTACCATAGTGTTAGAGCCAAATATAATATTTTAACTGTATATTGCTTATGCATCACTACCAGGTACTTATCTCTTCGTCCAAACGCTTCGGGGTTCAGTGGGGACAAAGTCGGGTACCTTGGCAGTGAAAGTAGAGGTAGCAGAAGAAAGTCTTCAGGCAGTCTGCTGTATATTTCTTTCTTTTTTTATGGCACAAAAATTAACACATTCTCCCCTAAATTTCACTCAATTCAACCAACATGTCAGCAGTATCTCTGTCCGTTGCATGGCAGTATACGCATTTGTTGGTGGGCTGTCATTGACCCCCCCCTACGGCAGTAGACACTGCTACCTTGATCAAATGGCAAAGCTGAATTTTAAAACATTTGTTTGTGTAAATTTGACTGGACAGAAATAATAGCAGGTTATATTAGGTTATATAAGGTTATATTATTGTTCACTTGCTTTTTTTATCAAGGCATATAAACATACATGTACGTCACCTAAACACGTATGAGAAGCAGGAAATATCTGTTTGTTTTTGTGTAATTGGGATTCTAGCACTTCCTTTGTACGTCATACATATTAATGTCTGATTCTAGCTGAAACCTTATCAAATTGAGGACATGGTAAATACTGCTTCCTAGATAAAATGGCAGTCTTTATTTAAAGTGTACAATGTACAATACATTTGATAACAGTGGCTTGGCTCTGAATCTAACTTTGCTGTAATTGTTAACCCGTTGAAGACAGACTGATATTTCTATAACATGCATTTACCATTTACTCCAGCCTGGGAATACTCGGGACTAGTCTTCAACGGGTTGACAGTCCCAGGAAGCAAGTGGGATCTAGAGCTACAGTGCTTCCCTACCCAGAAATGCTACCGGAAACACGGTTGTATTATTAGCTGGAATTCTTGCAATCTGATTGGTCCACTGCCATGTAATATTTCACCCACTATGTGCCTATTTTCCTTTCAGCCAAGCCATTATCCCCTAACCACGCATCAGGCAATTACTGGGCACATGATTTTCCATGCAATCAGGAAACTACAGTCAGTGCACAGTTTAGCCATATTTTGTTAGGAATTTTGAGCCTTTTTATAAAATAAAACAGATGACTCATAAAGATACATACATGTAGATATATATTTTTTGTTTGTTTGAGGGTTAGTAGGAATTGCGCACTCACAGTATCCCTGAATTATCCAAACTCACTCGGCGATGCCCCATGGGTTCATACAATTCGGAGGTACTGTGTACCTTGAGTATTCTATTTCTACCGACCCACACAAACCTGTAGGTCATTTGTATATTACTTAAATTCAACTTGTTTGTGCCAGTACACTGATTTGGATCATGCTACCCATTGGCATGTCTTTGGTGATGACTACTTTTTTTTTTTTTTTTTTTTTTTATTCATGTTCCATATTCCACATTTCATACAAGTTATATATTCCATTTGATTTGAAGCAGAATTGTTTTACACACAATGGTCAGTTTGAACCAATAATGCACAAATGTATAAGGACATATAATTGGCGTGTAATATGAGGAACCCACTAAAAAGCAATGCTTGTAGGATGTGGGCTCCAAAAATATAACATAGGTTTTAGTACAGTATATCAATGTCAGAAGTGACGTACATGCAAAATTCAAAATATCGAGAATATTGCAACTTCCTCATATAGGGCCTATGGTCATCATGATAATCAATATAATATGGTCATCTTATGGTCATTACATCACAGCAGTGTATCAAAAGGGTGATCAAAGCAAGAAAGCAAGATCACCAGTTTGTGAAATGACCAACACTGGTGCAAACACCAATGTCATGCTCATTACAGAAACTTTCAAAATTTATATGCTTTTTTAATACTGTGTTTCCAAAGGGCCTAGAAGCATCATGACTGCCTGTTTTCATGCACATTCCTTGCCACATGTCTGCCGAAAACAGAGTGTGGACAAAACTAGCAGGGCTTAAAGGGACTGTACAGTACTGGTTTAGGTGGGGATTCATGTTTTGAACATTCCTAAGTGAGATACTGAGAATCCTCTAATGAAATATGAAAGAGCATGTAATTTTACGAAGGATTCTGCATTTATTTGATGAAAGTTGGTTTTCAAATGGCTGAGATATCCAAAAAAGTGATAATAATCAAAGACTACAGGCCACGCCTTTTATTAGGATCTCTTTGTTTCACCTTGTTTTTGGATATCTCAGCCATTTCAAAACCGATATTTGTCAAATAAACTTTTGATACCCCTTAGAATTGCATGCTCTTTGACATCTCATGGAGTGGTTTCTGAATATCTCGCAAAACGTTAAAAGCTAAATTCTCACCAACCAGAACTGTACACACCCTTTAAAGAGTGACTCACCACTTCCAATGACAAAAGAACCAGATACAAAGTACAATGTACATAGCTTTGGTACATCGCATCTGCAAGAGTAATCCAGCCCAAGAAATACTCTAAAGGTGTCATTTGGTACTTGATAAACTTGGTATACATGGCCAAATAGTGTCTTTGCCATAATATTGCTATGCTATGGTATATTTTATATGCATTCTAAAATAATTGTACACAGTATTGTTGATGGTATACTTGCTTAGTCAGCATCATATATCAATGATTAAATGTAGAATGCCATGTAAATGAATTTTAAATAAATATATTTTATTTGTAGGCCTATATTGGTGTTGCTGTTGTCATCATTCCAGTGTTCCACATCCTACAAGCTTGACAGTTTAGTGGAACACTCATTTCCATCATAATATGATTACCTCTTCCTTTTTGTGACAATGACAAAGCGTGCATCGTTCCTTTTTTGTTTTAATATCATCCGTGCAAATATTTTATATTGTGTTCAATGTTGGATGAAAGTCAAATTGACACATGTACCGCTCTGAATCACGTTTCTTTTTTAGATGGAAATAAATAAACTATTGAAAGAATTGAATTGAACAATTGTTTGACAAGCAAAAATATCATTTTTGACCATCATCACTGTGCTGACGATGTCATCCTCACTGTGCTGATGATGTCATCCTCACTGTGCTGATGATGTCATCCTCACCTTTGGCCTTTCCTATTGCATCTCCAACGTTCATCTTCTGCTTCTTGACTGGTGGCGGGTCCAGGGGGTTTCGTGACAAAAGCCCTCCACCGTTGGATTCAACCACAGCTACTGTTGGAGACCTGTAGATGACATCAAACCACAGGCACACATACTTGAAAGAAAAAAGTCATAAAATGTCGTGGCAATAGCATCATGCGTTGCCACCACCCCCCCCCCCCCCCCCCCCCCCCCCCCCCCCCCCCCCCCCCCCCCCCCCCCCGTGGGAATAGGGTTAATGGAATGTAAAAGAACAAACAATTCTGAGAGAAATTCAAAGTTTATTTGATAAAAATTGATTTTGAAATGGCTGACATATCCAAAACAAAGCAATCCTGATAAAAGGAGGGTCCCATCTTTTATTACAATCACTATGCTTTACTTTTTTGGATATCTCAGCCATTTCAAAACCGATATTCATCAAATTAACTTTGAAGTCCTCTTAGAATTGTGTGATCTTTACCATTTCATAAAGTGGTATCTAAGTATCTCATAAAAAGTTAAAAGCTGAATCCTCACCTCAACCAATACTATACCATCCCTTAAAGAATTTGATCTTGACCTATGACCTTGAGCTCATGCACCCACATGTTGATAGGGACAGCTTTGTACTCATATTATATACATATGCCATGTTTTCTTTGGCTACCTTAAACAGTTTTTAAGTAAACACACCATCATCCACAAAATCAATTACAAACGGAACTACAGATGTACAGACAGATGGACAGACAGACAGGCAACCCGAAAAAATAATACCCTCAGTGACGCTTTGTGGCAGAGGCATAAAAATAAAGTTAAAAGCCTCCCTTCTGACCTTGTTTACACTTTGTGATCAAAGCGTCAGGAAGCCTTACAGTGTAGGCCATGACATTTCATTTTCCTCTATTAATATTTTTTACAACAAAAGCTTTTTGGAAGACTTCTATGCATCCTACATGAGCTTGCATGGCTTCAGCCACACCCAATTTGTCCTTTCCTAGAAATAGTCCCATCCTTACAGTGTAGGCCATGACATTTCATTTTCCTCTATTAATATTTTTTACAACAAAAGCTTTTTGGAAGACTTCTATGCATCCTACATGAGCTTGCATGGCTTCAGCCACACCCAATTTGTCCTTTCCTAGAAATAGTCCCATCCTGTCAACAACTTTGTGGCATAGGTTTTGAAGGCTTCACGTATCAGCCGTCGGGCAAACAGATTAGCTTTGTGGTTGCTCCCTCTGTATGTTGATGAATTTCCTGTTGATAAAACACATGCCATGTCGTTCTCTGGTATAGAGAAACCAGCAAAGTACTGCAAAAAGACACTACAGCCACTTATCATACCTCACAGCACAATCTGGTCAAGAGGTTTATCAGAATGGCAACTCCAAACTATAGGTCTTATTAAAAAAAAGAAAAAAAAAAGAAATCAAAAATCTAAACCCCGTCCGAACAAAAGAAGAAGAAGAAAGGAATAAAAGTGCGACAATGATAACTTTGTCACCATAAAACCAAAGGAACATGCTGTGACAAGGTAGAATTTGATATTGCATGGACCAACAATTTGTGCTCGTTTTTGTTCTTAATCTAAGACATTGCAGGGGCCGTGAAACCGGGAGGGGGACTCATCCTCCCCCCCCCCCCCCCCAACACTTTATTGGTTCGTCAGAAAAAAAGGGGGAAGGGAAAAAGGGAAAAAAAAAATCAGAAAAAAAAAATCACAACATATATGAATTTCCTTTCCAAAAGAACCAGTGACCTTTACCACCCATCCCCCCCAATAAGCGTTCTGTGGCTCCATATTGTCAGTTTTCAATTGTCACTTTTCGCGAATTGGCACTGACGGCCTTTTTCGTGGCATGAAATTTTGGGATATTGTCACTAGCATTCAATGCATGCAGTGTAAAAAAAAAAACCTTCACGTGCATTTTCCTTTTGCGAATCTTGGCTCTTGCGAAATTTGCAAAATTAAAATGCACGGGAACATTCCTGGTTTTACAGTAAACAGGGGTGACTCACGCTTCAGCCCTGACAACAGAGGGCGCCGTTTCCATTTTCTCCGGCTCCTGCCTCTCGGCCTTGGCGCTGCCACCGCCTTTCTCGACCGACTTGCGCCCCCTGGGCGGAGACGAGTCATCCGGTTTCCTGCAGGCCAGGAGGCACTCCAGGACCTCCTCGTGAGAGGGCGATGTCGTACTTGCAGCCCGGACGAACGTCTCCAGCTCGGACCACATCTGCCGGTACTGCTCATCTCTGATAGAAGTTTGGGGCGGAAGCAAAAGACCAGCAAAATGCTTGGTGAAATTACCAAAAAACAAAAACAAAAAGAACTTCATGCCTGGATCAGGGAGGGCTATAGAAGCTCTTCGCCATGTCTCTTACAAAAACTTGAGAAAATAAAAAAAAATAAAGGCACATTAAAGAAAAAAAAAAAAAAAAACCTATAACAAACATCTTTCTGCATCAACCTACAGGTGTACATGTATACACTTAGCTTCTTCTTTTTTACAACGGGTAATTAGAATCACAAAAATAGAAAAGAGAGAAAAAATATGTTGCTGTTATTTAAATAAAGCCATTCTTCTTCTAAACACAGCTAGTAAAAGTGTGTGCATTAATGGAGAGAGTTAAGAAGTTAACTCAAGAAGTACTCAATGTGGGGTATGTGTCACGGTGGAAGAACAAAGTTTTTGCTGGGGAGACTAATAAGAGCATGAGAGCTCCACAAACAACTTGATATGAAAGTCATTGCAAACATTTATCATTTTCACAACACACACCTGTATTATCCAAGAAAATGAACTACCACTTTCTGTTTAACTTTTGTGATGCAGTGATCATCACTGGCCATAACCATTCTGGCTGACTGGAAAATTAGTAACTAATTTCAGTCTGAAAATTTGCATCTCGGGAAGATAAGTCACTCTGAGGCAGGCAAATTTCTGTTTTGGATGTGATATACTATGTGACCATGATCACAAAACCAACATAAAGTCACAGCCCTTGATTTTACGTGAGGACTCAAAAAAGGTGAAATGGGCCAACCGAGTCAATCTTGAGTGTTTCATATTTTCTGAAATTGCTATTCTTTTTCGACATTATTCCTAAGTTTGGGATCATAAAATGAATGGGAAAGTGTGGTTTCAGCAGTTTTTCTCCAACCCCCCTTTTTTGAGAGAGAGGGTAGTGTGATTAGGTATGACTTAGAGGCCCCTTTTTATTTCTTGTAAATTCTTTGCACACTCTTCACTTTCAACTCCAATCACTTTTGAACGAATAACGCTACTGCTATGAAAGTTGGCATTAATCATGGACAGAATGAGTTGACAGAGCATGTTCAATTTAAGCTTAATTTGATGATCCCTTCATTGTTGCTGCTCCAGTGGTTTACATCCTGTTTTTTGTCCCTGTCACCACAAAGCATAGAGCGGCTTAGTAAAGATTAAGCGCTTGAATAGACCATGTACTTCAGAGCCTCTTTTCTCAGTTCACACTTTTCCAGAGTGTGTGCTTTCTTTCCAATACTCAGATAGGTTAAACAGGAGAGTCCATTTGAATTGAGTCATACATCATTTTAAAGCTTAGAGTCTTCTCTTTCAGAATCTGCCCTTAACTTAAACTCCATGTCTGGGGACTTTTTGTTGATTAGTGACGCAGGGTCATGTATGAAAATCTTTCTGCCACCCTTATCATACTAATTCGCAAATCAGCAAACTCGCTCTCTGGATCCACTCACCTTTTGGCACCCTTCCCTCTAGTCGTCACACTGGGCACCGGTAGGGCTTCATTCTTGGTTTCCATGCCGACGAGGTAGAGAATGGCCTTCTTGCACTCCAGAACTTCATCTTCGCTGAGGAGCGGCTTGGCCAGGAGGGAGGGTAAAGGGTCTATATGCTGCAATCAAGAGGAGATGTGAATGTAACACATAAATAAAATTAGGTCCATTCCACATGTCAACAACAATATGAAGAAAGGACTTACAGTCCAATAATTTATAATGTATTCATGTATTTTTGCAGGGATCTCATTCTTTTTGCATGTTATCAATGATATAGAGCAACAATTTCTCTTATTGGGAGAAATACTTATCACATTATTTTTTCTCAATATGAATGTCTTTCCAGCGCTAAGTGAAGCAAAGAAGACTGGAGATTATTCTTGTTTTCCATGGAGGGAAAAGGCTGAGAGTGGACCAGTCATGCTAGAAAAGACACTGGCCTCTATGAGAGATTCAGTCTAATGCTTCCAAAATTCCTTTTGGCAGGTGAACATATTAAAGCAATCTTTACATGTTCCATGATGCTTTTGGATAGGGATACCAACAATCGAGAAACCATAATTTCATCATGAGCACTATATGTGACCAAAAGCATTGTGTAAGTCTTATCCTCATCTGTACAGTGCAAAAAAAAAAAAAAATGGAGGGTGAAAGTGAGCAAAATGGGTTGTAAATCTTTTACGTGTGAACATAGCCTCTCTCTGCCTAGTTTCATGTTCTGTCTGTTTGTTACAAAGGAAACAACTTGTTGCATGCCTGAGAATCAATTTGGTTGGTTGTGCACATAATAATATGTTGGGAGGGGAATTGTCTTAGAATAGTTCCTGTTGAAGCATATCAGCACTGTTTATTCGAAGCTAAAACATAGTTCTCAGAAGGGCTCAAATTCCTCTTCCACCATTTGGAATCTGGTTGCAATATAGCAAAAGGGTCTACAGGAAACTTGTCTAACTGATGCAATTGGCCAGGATAATAAGTTGCTTTGGAGTATTTTGAGATCAAAAGTATAAAATGATTCCGATCACAACTTTTACATCCTCCCCATTCAGCAGTGGGCTGATAGAACGTTACAAGTATAAGTGTATGTGATGATCAAATCATGCCCCAGCAGTAGCATCGCATCGCATGCAGCGATTCACTCTCACACAACTGGACACTGATATGGCGCGATATATTGATGTAATCAAATAATATATAAAACATCATGTAGCAACCACGATCAAGTTTGCTCTTATATTGCAATACTTCCGGTGTACTTTTTGGGTATTAAATATTTTGCATTTCCATCATTACCCAACTGAAATTTTATAATCACCGATTTCACAAATTTCTTCTTCTTATGTCTCTATTTTAGAGTAAAATTGAACAGTTTCTACAGGCATATAAGGATTTCATTTGGCCTTTAAACAATTTCATTTCATTCATGGTTTCCCATCTTCCCTTCCTATTAAAAAAGAAACAGAAAAGAAAAAGAAAACAACAAAGGCTCCATTCATATGCAGATGCAAGCATGTAATGGTCACTTCTCTTACCGAGGACATATTGAATATGATGGTGTCACTGATGACCAGCGGCCAGTGTCTGGTCATTCTCTCGATCTGTGCTTTGGCTGTTGGAGACAAACAAACAAACACACATACACACACAAATACTATATTCTGTATAAGCTGTTATCTTCGCGAGGGTTTAATTTTCATGAATTTCATATGAATTACTGTTGGGCCGCAAATTTAGCAGCATATTTATGTCATATAAATATGTAGTGCCCTGTAAAGCGTATAGAACCATTTCCTTTGAGATCTACTAAAAAAATAGAGTTGCCCCGAAATAGAGTCGCTTGAAGTCGAAAAGCTAAATTTGTATCAACAGCTCCGCAAACTCTGAATAAATCTCTATAATCTGGTCAGTACATGGTATCAAGGGCAAACTCTCCATCCACCTTGGATACGAAACGTTTACATCAACTGCTCAGAAGTCCTATGCAAAGAAAGACAAAACTACACAAGAAAAAAATAAAAACACCTACGTTATTGATGAAATTGGTATGAGCAGAAACAATGTCCTTGATATACATGTAAGATGGTATATTTAGAGCATGATATCCCCCCCCAAAAAAGGTATTTTTTTCTCCATTAATAGGTAATGACTGACATTTCACAAAGTAAGAAATTAACAAGGATGATGTACAGTTTTTGTTTTTATCTGTTGTTTGTGAAGAGTATTTCAAAGTTACTTGATTTAGACAGTTATTTTTGGATGCATATCCGGCATCATTTTTTAATACATATTGTACCACCAGTTTCAGGAAACTTGCTTTTTGTATGACTTCTTGCTATTAACCATTTAACCCTAATCCCATCAGGTTTTTTGAGGGACTTCAAACCACCGGGGGGGCCTTTTTGGCCCCCCCTTCAGATCTCGGCCATGGATCGCGCGATCCTCACAAAAATTTGCACTAAGGTAGAGGCCAATGTAGTCTACAAGACTGTATAGTTAGATTTTTACAATTTTAATTTATGTATTTTATATTAATTAATGTATGCTAATTTATGCAAAAATATTTTTTTTGCCTATAAATAAAAAAAAATAAAGCTCCAAAACTTCTAATTTTTGGTGAACATATTCTTTTCAATATCCTCAACGATAATATTGAAGCAAAAATTCAGCATCATAATTATTTCTTCTGTATTTTATTGTTTATTGAATTTTTATGTATTTCTTTGTTTTTTTACTTTTTGTTTTTGTTGTTTTTTCATCAAAATTCATCGCAGAAACTTTCCAAAGCATAATCAGGGTAAAATAAATCATTATCAGCCACTGAAAGTAAAAATATTTATTTTCATATGAATTAATTGCAAAAACACAATTTACATTGGATTTGTACACGAAATCATGTTTTTGAGCAATTTTTGGGTTGACAAATTTTTATCAAAGGGGCATGGCTTCAAATCGGTCTTAAATTTGGTCTCAAAAGTTGCGCAATACTTGAAAGAAAAAAGTCATAAAATGTCGTGGCGAGAGCATCACACGTTGCGGAATAATCATGCGAAACGTCGAGGGGGGGGGGGGGGGCCAAAATGCCCCCCCCCCCCCCCCCCGGTGGGAATATGGCTAATTATCGGTTTTTGTTGTTGTTGGTGTTTCACTACAGTCATCCGACATACATATCTGTCTAAATTTTAAAAGTAAGGTGAGTACTGGGGGGGGGGGGGGGGAGTCTTATTTTCGTTTTGAAGACACACACTTATACAAATTACTACTGCTAAAATCTAGACTGCCAATCAAAGGTTTCTTTACATTGATTCAATCAAGACATCTCACATGTTCTGATTATGGTATGAATAAAATGTTGATAGTTGTTTTCAGTACTGCAATCCTTTCATAAAGCTGCAGTGCTCAAAATGCTCAGTAACATTATTAATGGCATCCCTGGTTATTGAAATCAAACGAATGGCTAACAGTGTACTAAAAAATAGCTGGTTCGAAGTCTGATTCTTTTTGATACTGTAATCAAAAAGCACATTCTACTAGACCAAAACATGTTCAGTCAGTGTACAGCATTGCTGCTTGAAGAAATTGAGTTGAAGGAATGTATTTAATTCTTTCCCTCCTTGCTTTTGAGAAGGATTGAAAGGCTTAACTCTTTATGTGCCATGCATGGTGTAAACCCCCGCACATTTTTCTGAGACAGCAACATAGTCACACTTTGGAAAAAAATCAGCTTTTAAAGTGTATCTTTGGCCAAAAAATTACTTTGGATATGTGAAAGAGACACATTTCAGTAATCCATTGCACCATCTTTCAGAGAAAATGGGTCATTAATTAGTGAAATAATGCATCTCAAAGTTTCCAAACACACTGTGTCTGGGAGATTCAGGAACCGCTGTGGTTCCGTAACCCACTGCAAACAATAGGGTTTGCTGTAGTCTTGCCTCCCAGACCCATTGTGTTTAGAAACTTTCAGATGCATTATTTCACTAATCAAGGACCCCTTTTCTCTGAAATGTGTCTCTTTCACATATCAAAAATAATTTTGGGGGCAAAGATACACTTTAAAATCTTATACTTTCACAGATTTTAGTAACCCTTGATATGTAACAAGCAAAGTTGTAGAGAAAATGTCAAGTTTTGGTTTGATGTAAATTGAATGACAAATCTTTGATTGTTTTGCTCTCAAATAACGAGTAGCTACATGTACACTGTACATTATTGTAGAGGCAAGACTTTGGCACATAAAACAGTGACAGTAATATAGAATTCACTCTCAAATCGAGAAGGGAACACCGCTTGATAGTCAATCACCACACAAACTGCAAGTTACATGTGACAGGAATGAAATTGCAAGAAATGCTTTCATTGCACTGTGACACATGGCAAGTTATTGATCAGTTCGGGTGGGTTTGTGCATTTGAGCAGAATATATGAACTTGGCACACCATCAACTGAGTTGGGCGTGTGAACGTGGCACATAAAGAGCTACTAGTAATTGGCCCTTCAAATGGTGGAATCAAAATGATTGTATTTTTGGCTAAGCTAAATCTGTTATCTTGATCAACCTTTAAGGGGCATGAAAATCAAATTTACATGAAGACTGAGTGAGTGCAGGAATATTAGCAAATCACTTCAGTGAAAATTTGAGAAAAATTGGACAATCCATTCAAAAGTAATGAATATTTAAAGTTTTGACGTTGCCATTGCTGGATGAGAAGATTACTACAGTTAGTAACTTCACATATAAAGAATGATATAAAGAAAATATAAAGAAAATTCACTACAATTTTCATTTTCTATGAAAAGTACACATCCCTTAGACTTGTTACTGACAAAAGTTTAGGGAAATACTATTAACCCTGCATTCTGAAAGAGGTAAGCCAAGGGCTCTTTAATTATATCAGAAAAGTGAAAATACATTGTATGTTTAATTTCCTTTATATTTTCTTTATATCGTTCTTCATTATGTGATGTCACATCGGTGATGGCCGCTCCAAACTTTTAAAAATTTATAACTTTTGAATTGACAGTCCCATTTTTCTCAAACTTTCACTGATGTTTTCTACTAATGTTGATGCATTCACTCAATCCACATGTATATTTGGGTTTCATTCCCCTTTAATAATAAATCAGACTCTTTAATTCATATTTTTCACAATATTTCTGACTCCTACCTCTCTCAATTGGCAACTCCGCCTCACTGTTGGCCTCTGGCTGGCAGGGGGCCAGGCGGTTCTCCTTCATGAACTCGCCAAAGTCGTTGATGCGGTAGTTGGTGACGCGCCCGCCGCACCCCTCGCTGATGGAGGGCGGGTCCTCCAGCGGGGAGCGGGTGGTGGAGAGGACGTGGAGGAAGATCTCGCCCCCGTGGCTGGCCAGCATGTGGGACAGACACTTGGTGCTCTGCTTGCGTGGCTGCTCCAGCATGACCTGGCGGCCGTTGAGCAGGAAGTTGGTCAGGCAGAGCGAGGGCCGGCTGTTCACCTGACAATAAAGAGTCCCATCCAAAATCCCTGATTAGCATCAGTCGCTCTATTCCAACAGTGTCTTCATGAATTCAACTTCACGAGTTGGGAAAACTACATGTATTCCTTAAATCAGGGCAGACCTCCCAACCATACTGAATTTGGAGGAAAGAATCTGAATTTTGATCATTCCCAGTTCTTGTTTCAACAGGAGTTTCCTATTTTTCTGGATAATTTTACTACACACCCCTATTTTAACTGCTCTTTCTTTCCTACTTTGTAGCCAAATCATCCCTATTTTTTCAGTTAGGAAGGTTGGGAGGTCTGTCAGGGGTATGAGACTATTTACAAAATTAAAAGGAAATCTGAAACTTCTGCTAATTAAAGTCTGAATTGCATTAAACTGAGAATATGTCGATGCATATGATTTTGCCAAAAAGTCTGAAAAATGGGTATTGGGCCGAGTGAAAAATCTGAAATCAGAGTTAACTATGAATTCTCTCATCCCTGCTACATGTACAGGAAAGGATTCACTTGGAACTCTGACACTGAGACAGGATTGGCATTGAAGACTGGTTGTCAGTAATATAACACTTCAAAATATATTTTGATCTATTTGCGTTTTGAGGGAAGCATCCAACACAAAGTCTCAAGTAAATTCTAGTCATATGCTTTGTTGAACTGCTGGAGACAAGTTGGCTATGTCTGGACAAATATGAGTACAGGTCTACAATGTCACTCCCTTTCTGCACTGATTTCACAAATTCCACACAAAGACAGAGCCATCTTGGAACAGCTAAATTTCAATATCTAAATGTGTCACACTTACAATGTTTTACTAAACAGTCACACACTGTAAAAGTGGAAATTTTCGCACAATTCGCGCAAACCAGAAACTAACGGGAAAATCAAAGCATGCAAATATTTTTGCTTGCCATATGTTTCAGTAGCTGATGCCTTGATTCCACGTAATTAAAATCACGCGAAACTCTTCTTACCCTGCCGGCGCAAAAAATTAGTCATGCAAAAATATCCACTTTTACAGTAATAAATTTCGCTTTGTTCTACAGAGAATTATCACGGGTCTTTAGAATTCCTTGGAGAGTTTGGGAATGCCCCCTTCCCCCCCCAAAAAAAAAAACAACAACAACAACAAAAACAACAAATAAACAAACATTGCAGCCCTATAGTTTCAGCAAATCACTCTGGGAGTGACTAATAGTGTGTCAGGAAAAGTACTTACCCATTTACTAGTGGATTGGTACTGTCAAAATACGCCTTTAGCAGCACAGGATTAATGCATTTATCCCTTACTGGGCTTTGTTCACTAAATTGGCAGGCACACTGGACAGCTTTCTTTGACACCTGGCACAGGTGTATGGAAACCAATTGTCAGTCAATAGAGGCTACCTAATCCCTCTATTAACCCATTGGGGACAGACTGATTTTGCTACAACACGCATTTTCCATAGACACCTGCCCGAGTAAAAGGTCATCTTCAACAGGTTTATACCTGTCATGTCTCCATGGCCTTCTTGTTGGACTGTGGCACAGGGCTACACCTGGGTGGGCTTGCTATTAAAAACTCTAAAACTAGGTCGAGTGTGGCTGGATTACTGAATGCTGATGAAAAAGCTTGGTGAGTGCCTGGGGCACATTTAAAGAGCGAATCCTGATATTCTTCTGAGATAGATTGTTGGCACGATAGGTAAATTTTCATCAGCATTCAGTAATCAATCCAAACTTGACCTAGTTGTAGAGTCAGCAAGCCCACTCAGGTGTACTAGCTGTGCGCTTCAGTCCAGCCGGAAGGGAGGCCATGGTGACACAATAGGTATTAGAGGGATTTTAATATGTTACTTGTATTCACTGACAACTAGCTTCCGGACATCTGGGCCAATTGGCACATATTATATTGTGCCAGCTGACCCTAAAGAAAAACAGCAGCGTACAAGCACTGTCAAGATTACCCTGTTTAACCCTATTCTAACTGGGGGGGGGGGTCAAATTGACCCCCCCCTCGACGTTTCGGGCCACGATTTCTCAACGCGCAAAGATTTTGCTGCGTCGTTTCACGACTTTTTTCATTGAAGTCTCCCGCATATTTTGAGACCAAATTCGCGACGTCCTGGTGCACCGTTTTGAAGTTACGTAATGTTTTGCATATGCATGTCAACCAAAAAACGGCTCAAATTCATGATATCGTGTGCAAATCCAATGCAAATTGTGTTTTTTGGTTAAACTGATATAAATTAGATTATTTCAACTTTTAACCATTAAAATTAATCAATTCTAGTGTAGATAAGCCTGAAAAAGTGCCTGCAACAAATTTTGGCAAAAAAACAATAGAAAACAAAAGGTCGAAAAAACAATAAAATACATAAGAAATTAACAAAACAATAAAAAACAAAAGAAATTGATATCGATTGTGCTATTTTTTTACACGCAAATTGTTTGATGTGTCTTGAGGAATTCTGACACAAAAATTTAGCAATCCTCCAGTCTTTTTGATGGAGTTATAGGTGAAAATATGATTTCATGCACAAATTTGCATAATTAATTTATCAAAAATAGAAAGGCAATATTTTTCTTTTGTATGACCATGTAATCTTGTAGTTGACATCCAGCTCTATCTTCAGGCAAAATTTTGCGGTGATCGCGCGATTGGCGGCCGAGATCTGAAGGGGGGGTCAAATTGACCCCCCCTCAGTAAAAACTTGGTCTCAAATAGCCCAGTTAGAATAGGGTTAAATAATAAAGAAAGATGTATACATTCATACATACATACATGCATACAAAATAGATACATGGACTGATAAATAGATAGATAGGTAAATAACAAACAAATAAAGACAGAAATAAATAAACAAACATACTTACAAATAAATAACTAGATAAATAAATATGCAAATAAAAAAAAAACAAACATATAAATAAAAATCATTGAATGAATAAATCACCATAACTACTCACATCTACTGTTGACACTCTGTGTGCAGCTGTACAGTACAGGATTTCTGAAGGAATGATACAGATAGATGATCAATCAAAACCATCATAGATTATTGTGTCAGTGTGCCTTTTACAGACAGTCATCACAAACATGATCACATGCCATGTTTAGAATGGTTATGTCTGACTGGAATATCAAGGGGTATATTGACACTCAGAATAACTCAGTGAACATTACAGGAATAAGATTTAAACATTACTTGTATACTACTATGTGGCAGATTCAACTGTGACATGGGGGGAGGGGACACATGATATTGAAAAAACACAAATACATTTGTACATAAAATGTGATGGGGGGGGGGGAACAGGTGTGGAACCCACAAATGTAAAAACGCCCACAAATGTAAAAACACCCACAAATGTAAAAATACATCGCCTACAAATGTAAAAATCGCCTACAAATGTAAAAAACACCGCCGACAAATGTAAAAAATTTCAACCACAAATATAAAAATGACAGCGCCCACAAATGTAAGAAACGCCCACTAATGTAGTAAAAAATTCAAACATCAACCACAAATGTAAAAAATTTTTACATTTGTGGTTGACATATTTCTACTAAGTGGGCGTTTATGTAACGTTAGACCCTTATTTTGTGCGTCTTGCCTGCTACTAGACGCGCGCTATTTAATTGCATGTATTCCATGTGTGACCTGTCGAAGCTGATCCGTTTTCAGTTACGAGCAACATACAGGGACTGGAGCTCTAAAACTAAGGCCTTGTCACATCGTGTCTGGGGAAGCCTGAGGGTTGACTTGCGGGGAGTTTTTTATTTGTTTGTTTAATTTTTTTTTTTCCTCCGGAGCTCCCTGCAGTGGTGTTGGCCCGCACTAGTAGTACCCGGAGATGCGCACGCAAGTCTGATTTGCCAGTGTCATCTGCGTGCATGTTGAGGGTCAGTTACTGCCTCTCTGCTGGTTAGTTGAGAGTATATCGTATATAGACATTCTGTATGACTTTCTGCCATTTCAAATTACTTCAGAGGGATTCCTTTGCAGATAAGTCAGTCCTCACCCGCTGCCCAGAAACAGAAACTTGCAGGAAAACAACACACACACACACGAAGACAAGCATGTTATCACAGTAGTACATGCAACGATACTCCATGGCAGGTCGGCATGCAAATAGCAGGTAAGTGGCACGCATCTAGCAGGTAAAACGAAAGTACGGAACTCTTTAACATTTTTCATGTCCACCCGCAGAAATTGTACCGCTCGTACTTGCAACAAGCCCACGTAACTTGCCCGGAGGCGCAGCTGCCCGCCGGAAAGGTGTGACACACAGCACACCGTAACACCAGGGAGGCTCCCACCTCCCTGGTAACACACAGACAGACACACGCAAACACATCTCCCCCGCCGAACTCTCCACTACTATACCCACACACACGCACTTGTCTCCGTACATGTACACATTATTTTACAAGAAGTGCCCTGCTATCCTAGAGAAGTGAGTCTATTTTATATATCAACGTACTATACTTGTCGTTTTTACATTTGTGGGCGACGTTTGAAATCATTTCTACATTAGTGGGCGTTTTCTACATTTGTGGGCGATGTTAAACTTTTACATTTGTGGTCGATTTTCTACATTTGTGGGCGATGTATTTTTACATTTGTGGGCGTTTTTACATTTGTGGGCGTTTTTACATTTGTGGGTTTAACAGGGAGGCAGAACTCCAGTTTTGGCATAGCCAAAAAAGCCTGGCCTGATAAGGGTTAAATGCACTCACCTGAACTGGCTGCTCTCGGTTGGCACCACTTCAGCAGGACCTTGCTCCCACCTTGTTTACCCCCGCCATCAGCGCCTCCTCCGCCCCCTCCTCCTCCTCCTCCGCCTCCTCCTCCACCACCGCCCCCTCCACTCCCGCTGGCACCTGCCCCTGCTCCGCCCTTTCCCTCCCCTTCAGACTTGAGCTCCTGGGCAGCCACGATGTGCTCCATCTTGTGGATCTCCTCATGGGCCTGTCGGTGGTGGAGCAGCTCCACGTCGTAGTTGGCTGAACTTCCCGCATTTTGCTCCTCCTGTTAGTGAGATCATAATTCTTTGTTTAATTTGTTTATTTGTTGATCATTTGTGTAAATTTTTAGTTTGTTTAAGTCCATTATCAAACAGGAGAAAAATCGTGATCACCAATGGTGGAAAGAGAGAGAGGACAACAAAATTTATACCAAGGCACTTCTTATATTCATTCATCAAGACACAGATATCTACAACGTTCAAATGAGGGATTGCCCTGGTCTCTTTTTGTTTGAATACTTGAAAGTTTGGCGGGCTAATCTTCAATCAGATCATTTCATTTTTCCTCTGCTCATCAGCCAAGGGGCTTTCTTTGTCAGTGAGCACAGATGCGTGAAAATCCAGTGAAGGTAACTATTAACAACTTGCACTTTGTACTATAAATTAAATGCAACATATTTCACTGGGTTTTTATTTTCTGATGAGTTGTTTTGGAGTGTTTTGAGATCAAAAGTGTAAAATAATTTCGATTGAAGTACATGACTTTGATTCCAGAAGAGCCCTCCCCATTCACCCCACATTTAGCATTGTGGGAATGTGGAACATAACATGATGATACAATAGATTGTGCTCTTGGAATCATATTTTCCAACAAACAGCATCCGATTCAATCTAGCGTGGAAGATCAATGGATATCGCTGTGGCCCAATTTGTCAATTACCAATAATCCTCTATGAAAAATTACACAGCAACCATGATTGGGTTAACTCTGAGATTGTGGAATTCCAGCAAGCCTTTTTCGGCTAATATTTTGCACTTTGTTGTTATCGAAGTGAAATCGTGCTATTACGGCGTTATTTCATACATATCCTATGCTTACAGCTCTATAGGCATATGGGAACTATGTTTTGGCTTAATTTTTTTTGTTTCTCCATTTCACGCAAACACACCATTGTGCACATAATCTGAAAGTAACTGGTATGGGGGTGGGGGAGGGTTAGATGTAAAGTAGGTTGTATCAGATCACTATACATGTAGACAAGTTTGGAGACTAACTTGGAAGAGTGTAAGAATTTCAAACAGATCTCTTCACAACTCACCTTCATTGGTATACCAGTCACTGTTGTGACGACGAGGTCAAAATGATCCTGCACCAAATAAAAGAGTTTTGTCGCCAGGTGTCGGCCCGCTTTCGTCGTGGTTGCACGACACGCCAGACATGGGGAGGCGTCCCAGAGATCTCGGTTGGCATTCACCACAGGGGATTCGTCCACAGGGTGAGTATTCACGATCACCAACTCGCAGTGGTCGATGGCAATGAGGCTGTGGGGAGTGTAGTGAAACTTGTAAGAGAGGTCAGGTGAGAAAAAAATCTCAAATGCTCTATGGTAGAGGGCAATATGAATTCTTACAAACCCCCTGTGTGCCACATTATTGTCAGACAGGAATGTTGTCATGCTTTGGGAAAACAATTCTGTTTTTTCAAATCTATGTAACAGTAATCTTTATAAATTTTAGTCACCCTTGTCATATCATGAGCGAAAATGTAGAGAAAATGCCAAGCTTTGCTTTGATGTAAATTGCATGACAAATCTATTACTGTCCTTCTTTCTTGAATATGGAACATGTGACCGAGAGATGTTTTTATCCCATCATCTATACCATGGTACTATCACATATGTGATAAACTTTTTCACACATGTGTGCACATCTCACAATTATTGATACATCAATATTGCTTTTTATTGTCTTAGATCTAACGTTAGTCCTGTTCTTTCGACTGCTGTGGACTACACTTGTATCACCTGTGTTGTATATTCAGCAGCATTGTAAATCTGCTTGGTTGATGGAATACATTTTAATCAAATCTCAAGTTTGTCAATCGATGTAGGATATAAAGCAAATAATCATCTCCTATTTCTTGGGCAATGGATACAATCTAACATCACCCTCACAGTCGATGAATGTTTGCTTAATACTATTCATTGTAAGTATTTGATAGGGCAAATTAACTAAAAATTTTCACCGAGCCTTTTGCGGTTCATATTTAACTGTTTGTTTTGGTTTGCTGAATTTCAAAAAGCCTTCTTACTGCTATAAATATCACTGATTATTAAAATGGCAAATTGTTGGGAAGAATAAGGCTTCTGTTTTTCTCTCAAATTGGCAAATTATTGGTTAAATTTCTGTTAGATTTTCTGCAGAATAAATGAAGTTAAACTAATTCCAGGTAACATTTCATAAATGTAAGATATGCAGTAAACTTTCCATCCCCAGGACTTGATGGATCTGGAAGGATGGTGTTAAAGGGATGTTATAGTTTTGGTTGAGATGGAGCATCCAGTTTCCAACTTTGTTTGTTGTTTTTTTTTGTGTGTGAGATAATTAGAAGTCTTTTCTGAAATATGAAAGAGCATACAGATCTAAGAGGAATTCAAAGTTAATTTGATGAACATTAGTTGCGAAATGGCGGAGATATAAAAATAAAACAAAAAACAGGAGGCACTAATCACTTTGTTTTACCTTGTCTTTATGGATATCTCAGCCATTTCAAAACTGTTTTTTTTTTTAAATCAAATAAACTTTGAATTCCTCTTAGAATTGTATGTTAGTATTTTGTCAGTGGTTTCTTATTCAGTGGTTTCTCATTACCTCACAAAAATCTGAATCCGAATCTCAATCAAAATCATACCATCCCTTTAACCCGCTGAGGATGAGCTCATTTTGCTACACCAAACGTTTCCTACACACATATGCCCGAGTATACTCTGAGCTAGTCTTCAACGGGTTAACACTCACTCTTCAGAGCCCGAGACCACTTTGTTCTGATGTTGTATTGTGTCCTTCACAAAGTCAACCATTTGATCCATCTGCCTCTTTCTGTAAGTGGGAATAGACGGCACCAATTACCTGGTATTAATTCCATGAGGTATAACAGGTGGCAGCTACTCTAAAGGCTTGTGTCGGGTTTGTTCAAATATGTTGAGAGATAATTATCGGAACATGACAAAAACATGTACATTACATTGTGGTTATAATCACATAAAACTGTGTATAATCATTAATCATATTAATGCATGTCATTTATTATATGATATAATGTCATATCATTACATCATGTAAAGGAATCTCGCACTTGAGGTATATTCTCTCTTCCAGCAAATCAAAACCTCCAAACTGTTTGGCTTTAAAGAACATATGATTACTGGCTAAAGCATACTTTACTACAAACTGCAACCTTCTACACCACATAACTATAAAAAAAAAAATAATAATTAAAAAAAAAAAATCTCTGCTTCCGATGAATATCTCCAGGTATAGAATATGCTCAATGCAAGGCAGCAGTTTAGGGAAAAAAAGTGTTTCATTTGAAATGAAACAAAAGAAAAAATAATGTCAACATTACAGAGGCAGAACAAAACAAGGGAAGTTGTAGGCAGCATAAAACTACGTAAATGTGGAGGCTATTTCTAGATGCTTGTTGGATGTGTGACATTCATCAACTTGGTCGCTTTGTTGTTATGCATGGTCTGGCTTAATTTCTGCTTCAATTTCACCTGAACTGCTTGTTTTAATGAATACATTATGTTACTGCATACACATGCATCTTGTGAGTATTTTCTTTCCTATACTTACTCCTGGAGTGATGTGATGCAGATAATTCTTCCCCTGTTGTTGCCATAGTAACTGTCTCCAGTGGAGAGATCCTGCTGTATATCTGTCTTCTCACAAAGCATCTCCACAGCACCCTCCAGGCCATTGGTTATGTTGGATTCTTCTGAGCTCTCATCAGCTGATGGCGCACCAAGTTGGGCCAATGCAGTCATCATCTGTAATACACAGACAGAAAAGTGTTGCAGTTCACATGTAACTTATTGTCAGTTAACGCTATCATAACCAGACAATACCAAAGGCACTTGGGAGGATTGGAAATTAAAAGGTTAGTCAACAGAAATGAACTAATCCACACCATAACACTTTGATTTTGCTTTAAAAATCTCACCATTTGATCTGTACATAGACAACATTATATTTTGTACTGAACAAGCAGTTGTTGTTTTTTTCTATGACTGCTTACTACTTCAAGTCTCTATATATCGTGGTATTGTGCATGTGAGTGAGGTTGATTCTTCCACACACTTTAATTAAGGGACAAGTCAATTTTCAAATTAATCTTGCACGTGATGCCATAATGAGCACTCAAGATCAAGGGGTCAAGACAAATAAACCTCTTTAAATCAAGATTTGATTGTTGGGCAAAATGTTAGTTGATTTACTACATAGTAATTGATTCTAAATTTGGCTTTACCACGTGGAGACATACTCACATGAGCTGTATTCTGCTCCTCACCCCTCCAGCCATTGATAACATGTCCTTGTGAATCACTTGCGATCAGGCATATCTGAATAGGGAACAGGCATCACCAATATACAACAATAATAATCAAGGTGTGAGTTAAACAAAAAGCAATGAAAACACAAGAAAATTATAAAAGAAGCACAACACTCAGAAGACCCATTGGTTTTATAGCAAAAATGTATTCAAGATCGTATAACATTAATACCCAAATAATGCACCATGGAGGGATTGTTTAACCCGTTGAAGACAAGTCCCGAGTATACTTGGGCATGTGTCTATGGGAAATGCGTGTTGTAGCAAAATCAGCCTATCGTCAATGGGCTGAAATTTCCTATCTTGATTTGATGATGAGAAAATATTACATACTGGTAGACATGTATTTATCAAAATCATTGCTATCACTGTCACTGCTATCAATCAATGTGAATATCTTGTCACTTTATCCTGATACAATGTATTAATTATCATGCATGGAGTCAAAAGGGGCCTGGATTTTTTATCCTAGCAGAATTTTTGTCAGTGGCAAAATTACATTTAACATGTAAGGAAAGCAATCACATACATGTGTATGGACTATACACAACAAGCTCAGTCTGAGGAGGGCTAGGGACACAGAACAATGAAAACAAAAGGGTGGGTTAGAAGTCAAAGGCAAGGAGCCAACAGGTAAAGGGAGGGGGATCAAAGCAAGGGGGTGAAAAGACAAAAGGAAGAGGTGGGCCAGTGATAATCCCAAGGATCACAGGGAGCAACCTGTGGAGGATAAAGATGAATAGGGAGGCAACATCAAACAAGATGAGGAACAATGCAACTGTGGCTAAAGAATAATAATAAGAGTGAAACAGCATGAGTGAAGGGGGAGGAAGGATGAACAAGCATCAAGCTCTATACTTGGTGTACAAAGATGTGGCAACAACAACAACAACAACAATGACAACAAAAATAAAAGTAAGAGGCAACCAAAACAACCAAAAAGTTATAATCTGACTGGGGCCCGTTTCATAGAACTTGTCATAAGTGACAAGTTGTCATAGATGTGACAAGCTACTGAAATCCTTGCATCTGATTCGCTGAGAGCAATTTTGTCATAGAAATGTGGCAATTGTCACTGATGACAAGTTCTATGAAACAGGCCCTAGGTGTGAGTATCTTCAATTTGTCTCCCTCTACAAATCAAATTTGTTAAGATCGCAACTGCTGATCTGTAAATTAACAACCTGAACCTTCACCCCTCTGAATAATATCTTTCTTTCATCAAAGTTATAATTGTTATGTCTCAAGGTGATGCACATGCATTGAGTGTTTGAATTGAACTTACGTATCTCCTCTGTGGGAAGATATCATAGACGACCCTGCAGTACTCCATGATGGCCTCTATGGAGCACGTCCACAGGGACTTGCAGAGCGGAGCAAGGGGGATGACGCCGGGGGTACGAGACTTGCTGACCAGGTCAAACTCAAACGGCTGGCTGCAGGACTCGGCGAAGAGGTGACTGTGGTCAATCACAAACACTGTCTTCATGCTCTCTGGGAACGCCATGTTCTTTGTTGAGAACAGTCAGTCCTCGAGTCTCAGACAATGTGGTGACAAACAATGAGCATAAAGTGCATCAATACTGAACAAGCATACAAAGAAGAAGAAGAAAAAAAAATAGAGATTTTTTTTTTTCCATGAAGTACACAAAATGTACTACCATGTATTTCGAAGAGGCAGAGAGATACAAGTAGAACTACTGTAGATAGCCTAGATGTGCATGAATGTTACATTATCTAAATTGACATTTTCCCTCTATACGTGCGTGCTTAACTGGTGCAGTGGTGGTATGTGTATGTACGTAGGTAGTGTATCGACCACCCTCAATAAAGTCCAGACAATCCTCAAAACTGTCTGCCACTACATTATAGTGTGAGCCCACAACATTCTAGACATCAAGGCGAGGAGCATCTTGTTCCCATGCAAAACAATTGGGTCATTTCTATAACTTTAACGTTTGTTCGTGTTCGATTCATAAAGTACCGGTATAAACTCAGCTCAGATCAGATGAGATGGTCGATGGAAGGTGAACATGGTGAAACAATAAAAACATGGAAGTATAAATGTTCAGGCAAATTATGAGGACAAGCCAACATCTTGCCGAGGTAAGAAGCGAATGATGAGAACCACTCCTTTTTGACCACCTTCCGCATAGAAGAGACCCGCCTCATCATCATCATCATCGGTCGGTCATAACCGAATTCGGTGTTATTGTGTAAAATATCGCAACACGAACATGCACGAGTGGGACTGCGAAACGGAGCAACGGCAAGATTCTTCGCTCAAACCGTTGTATTTCTCACAAATCAGGTCAACAGGGGATCAGTAAAATACTGCACGATGCATTGGTCTAGCCATCATTGAAAACAATGAAACAAAGTCAAAAATTGTTTTTCAGGGCATTTTTACTCACATTTACAGATTCACAGAACCTCACAAGACGGGCAGCATTCTCGGCTTGTAGTTAGCGTCTTTCACCGCGAGAGGGCGGGCAGCGTCTTTACCGACATGAAACAACACCATCCAGCGGCCGCGGCCGCGCAGCAGCAGCTGCTGGGAAGGATGTATAAACTGTGTATACCAAAAGCACTGAATTATGTTTTCCCTCTCAATTTTTTTTTTTTTTTTTTTTTTTTTTTGCCATTCGATTTTACACTAAATGCTATCAAATTCACGATAGTTTTGATCACCTCGGTAATTCCTCATTCAAATTCACTTTTCGTTTATTCAAATTCGTCATTTGTCCAAAAGACAATGAAAGGAAAAATACAATAAGTCAGCAGCATGGTAAGAGAAAAAAAAATGAACGCAACTATCACGACTGCCCGTGTCATTAATAGTGTATTCAAATGTTTCTCTGTACATTTTTTTTTTTTTTTTTGTTGGAGATGAAATAAGCGAAATGACCGTAAAGAAACAAAAGGAGTCAAGTGACTTTTAGGATCGTAGATTAAAAGTTTCAAAATTTAATTCATTCCATTTCATCCTTGTAAAAACGTCTCACCGGAAGTTAAACATAATTATCAAGAAAAGAGTTTTGAAATTAATATTCCTTCACTCAAAATATTGTTTTCGTGGAAGAAACTCTTCAAATTGAATAATCCTAAAAGGTTAGACCAAAAGTAAACTATTTGAGGAATGCCTAACTAGGCATGACATTATGTGCGTGTACATAATAATTTTCCCTCGTTTGAATCACCTGGCGCCGGCGCCACGCTTTGAAAAGGTAGTGTGGGTCGGGGCAATTCCGGGTTTCATAAGCTAACAAGCAAGCAAGCAAGCAAAAAATTAAAAATTAAAAATAAAAAAAAAAAAGGTTAAAAAAGGCCTTCAGCGCAGCTTCTGAACAAAGCCCTCCCGCGCTAACGCATCAAGGTTTCTATTTTCTTTCTAGTGCCACTACGCATTTACGGGGGGGGGGGGGGGGGGGGGGCAAAAGTGCTCCCCCCGTTCCTCCGGCCATGTGAATTTATTATCCGTGGAAAACATTGCAATAAACCCTTCAAATTTGAATAAGATAATGAGCATGATATCAAGCAAATGACATTCAGATTAAGACACCCATATAATTGCCTTGGAATCTGTTACGTCATTCAAACTTACAAAATGGCAAGCATTTAGACCTAAGTCCCACGTACTGCAGATAATAATAAGAGCTTGCTTCCAAAAGGTGCTAAATCAATCATTTTAAATGGATTTAGCGCTTTTTGGAAAGCAAGCTCTTCATAATATGCATCTTGTAGGCCTATAAGACTAATTTTGCATGAAATAACGGTTGTAAAAATGAAATAAAGAAAAAAACACACTAATGTCTTGTACGGTAACTATCCCATACAAGATAAGGAAAGCACGCAGACTGTACTATCAAATATAGGCTATAGCAAGTCGAAAATTAATCTTAAACACAATCAAATAAAAAGTTTCATATAATTAGGAACCACATACATGTGTACAGTTAAGTCATTCAACATCAAAGTTATGGAAAGAAAATACACTCCAACTGTACATCATTAGAAATAATCTGCAGAAAAAGTAGCAATCAATACTTATTCGGTCATTTATATACATAGTAAAAGTTTTGTATATTGAATTTGATCATAGACCTAATCATGAGACGAATATAAATAATTTAAAAAGGTGGTGTAATGCAGCCTAATGATCCAAGTCAGTATGTTATACACATAGACAGAAAGACATAAATTGCCCACTGAGACAAAGAGACGTACACAAACAAACATGTTCACAACATTTAAAAAAATAAAGAAAATCAGGAAGAAATCTGGAGTAAAAGTATATAAACGGATAATTTATGATTTCTAACGGAATCCCCCCTCAAAAAAAAAAAAAAGAAAGAAAGAGAGAAGGAGAGAGAGAAAACGAATGCCCAAACAGGGTTCCTTTGGTGTTAACTTTCTCACTGTGAAGGCACGGAAAATGAAATCTCTTGCAAGAAATATGAGGCAGTCAAGAATAGGCCTATACAGTCATTATCTAGGCCTACCACTAAATCGAAATCCTGAGAAAGATAGGGCCAATTTGAATGCCATTGAAATTAAATCGAATGCGAAATGGATGGACAAAAATGTTTGAGGAAGAATTTCAATCAGATATTAATGTTACGCGAACGTTACTATAGCATTTCTGAAACTAACCCATAGCGTTATAAGTTGGGCAACTGCTGGGGTGGTATTCTGAAAATCTTCCTAAGTTTTTTCCTAAGTTTCTTCCTAAGTCAGAAACTTAGAAGTGCCTAGGAAAGACAAAATTGGTATTCTGAAATTTCTTCCTAGGCACTTCTTAATGCAAATTAAGCCATCCTTATCCCCACCCACGTCCTTTCCTAAGCCAATACGAAATGCCGTATCATAAGGAACTAACCAATGTCTGCCAATGACAATCGCATATTACTGTGACGTAGGGTCAAATACAAGAGTGGGCGGCACGTCCCCTTTCTCACGCTCATTTCGCGCATCAAAGTACATGTGCGCGCAATGACTGACAAGCGCGCCTATCACGATGCTTGCAGTTTGCTATTCTTAACAACGTACTTAGGACAGGGGTGGAGCTTTCCTAAATATTTTCCTAAAATTCTTTCCTAAGTGCATTCTAGAATACCAACTTCTTCCTAAGTCAGAAATTTGCATATTCCCGCCCCCTTCCTAAGTTTCTTCCTAAGTCTACTTAGGAAGAAACTTAGGAAGATTTTCAGAATACCACTTAGGAAAAAATCCTGACTTAGGAAGAAATTTCTTCCTAGGAAGGATTTCAGAATACCACCCCCCAGTATGCTCAAGTAAGATACAAATAATGTCATGAAAATTATTGGTTGATGATTTCCACATGACCCTTATACCCCAATCTCAGTTAGTTGATCTTTTACAGTTAAGAATAGGGCCTAAATACAGTTCATTTTTATTGACAAATTTCTAGATGCAAAAGTTAAATTCCCTCGTGTGTGTGGGTGTGTGTGGGAGGGGGGTACCCCTCTCACTCTATCCCCTTTCTCGCCCTGCTAGTCCCCCTCGGACCCCCCCCCCCCCCCTCCATAGACTTAGTAGGCCTGCCTTGACTTTTGGGCTTGACAATTTTTCAAATATGGCAAAATGTGCATGGCTACATCATAATCATTATCCGTTTCTAAAAATGCAAACATTCATTCCTGTCTACGTGTGTGTGTGTGTGTGGGGGGGGGGGGGGGGGAGAAGAGTATACCCCCTCGTTTACTTTCCCCACCCTGTACCTTTGTAAACTTTCACAGCTGCAATAATTAAAATGCTGTGGCTCACGCGAAATAAGAGGTGACATACACGGCGATTTAATTATTCACAGTCTCCTTGAATATTCTTCAAGCTATTTTTCACCAAAAGTGTGCATCAGATCATTGAATTTCATTTCTGAAAATGTAACAGCTCCCTCTGTAGTGCGAGGGTGTGTTTGTGTGTGTGTGTGTGTGTGTGTGTGTGTGTGTGCGTGTGCGTGTGCGTATGTCCGTCGCTCCCTCGCATCCGCCACCACACGCCCCTCGCGGCATCGTCCAAGTTTTGCCCTCCCCCCCCCAAACTGATCGACGCCCCTGCATGTCTAGGAATTGAACATTTTCTAATTTACTTTTGAAAACTTTCAGGGAGTCGCCCCCCCCCCCCCCCCACCCACTTTTTTTTTGTTTTTGCACCATACAAAGGAATACTTTGGGCCCCCACTTTTTTTTTTTTTTTAAACCCCGGAAGTGCGTAAGCGGTACTAGAAAGAAATCGATAGGAACCTGTGTGAGCTCGCGTCAGCTGAAGAAACCCGGAAGTGGCATCAGAAGTTGTGCTGTTCAAAAAAGCCCTTTTTTATTGCTTTGTTAGCTCATGAAACCCGGAAATGGAATGGAAAGATGAGCTGAAGGCCTTTTTTTTTTTTTTTTTTTTTGCTTGTTAGCTCATGAAACCCGGAAGTGGAATGAGAAAGATGAGCTGAAGACCTTTTATCTATTGATTTATTTTTTTTCAGTTGCTTATGATGAAACCTGGAAGTAGCACCAGATTCGTTGCCCTGAAGGCCTTTTTTTTTTTTTTTTTTGCTTGTTAGCTCATGAAACCCGGAAGTGCCTCCCCCCCCCCCCCCCCCGCCTTTTCAAAACTTCCTGCCGGCGGTGATTGCTTTTCTAGAAATCTGCAAAAAGAGGAGACACAGCGTTGTTGACACATAATGAGCTATGTTAAGATACTCAAGGAATTGCAACTAAACCAGTCATTTCAAAAGTGTTGTAGCAGTTCCTGAAAGTGTGCTTATCACCAATTTTTAATGAAATAAAAAGGAGACAAAAAAAAAAATCTTGCCAGTATATCGCGATTTCAAAGAATCTATAGGCCCCCAGCAAACACACAACGTTTTCAGAACGTTTCCTAAACGATGTTTTGAGGTTCCGTACGTCTTCGTATTAGATGAACGTTTTTAAAACGTACATACAACGTCAAAGTTGGGACTTTACATTTACCGCAGAGCAAAGATTTTTTTTTTTGAAAACGCTTTAAAAACGTCAATGGACGTTACAAAACATTTTTATTATAAGACTATATAAGATTTGAAAACTAGTGGAAATAGATAAAAGACATTGAAATCTAGAGATTTATGCTGGGTTCAAACCTTCTGCCGCGTTAAAATTTATACCTACGTTATTGTTCAGTTATTCACAATTTAAAATTGTGTAATGAAGAGGTATTTTCATATGTTGACAGGCCTAATTAAGGTGTGTGTGATTTGATTTTAGTAACCATGTCTTCATGCATTACAACATTTTGCTGGTATATGAATAATGTGATGCAGTTTCATCAAGTGGGAATTTCTCATAGGATGTATAGGCCCTATATAGTATAGGTATAGGTGGTTGGACGATTGTGCCTGTATAGTTTCGTAACTATTCTTTTTTTAAATGCCCAATAAAAATAAACATTGACGTTCTTAAAAGGTTTACTGGACGTTCTAGACGGAAATGAAAGGTTCTCTTAACGTTCTGGAACGGGTCATAAGACTTTTTCACACGTTCGTAAAACGTTTTTTGAACGTGCTAGATGGTTTTCAAAGATTTTCTAGACGTCCGCAGAACATCCACAGAACGTTTTGAATATTCTTTAAAGGTTTTACTGACGTATATAACGTCCAAAAGGTTTTCTGTTTTATAGACGTCAGTAAAACCTTTTAAGAATATTCAAAACGTTCTGTGGACGTTCTGCGGACGTCCAGAAAACCTTTGAAAACCGTCTGAACGTTCAAAAAACAAACAAACAAACTCTAACGTTTTAAGAACGTTTGAAAAGTCTTATGACCCGTTCCGGAACGTTTAGAGAACCTTTCATATCCGTCTATAGAACGTCCAGATAACCTTTTTAGAACGTCTAATGTTTATTTTTATTGGGTGTTTAAAAAAAAATATAGTTATGAGATTATACAGGCACAATTTGGGATATGCCGGGCCTATACCCTAATCCTATAATCCTATCCTAACCTGTTCCCAATTGATGTCCTACCACCTATACCTATATACATCCTATTCCTAATTGATGAATCTGTATCACATTCTTTTATATACCAGCAAAATGTTGCAATGCATGAAGACATGGCTACTAAGATTAGATCACATAGGCCTGTCAACATATGAAAATACCTCTTCATAACACAATTTGATATTGTGAATAACTGGGATGAGCAATAACGTAGGTGACTTTATTTTTAACACAGAAAGTTTGAACCCAGCATATGAATCTTTAGATTTCAATGTCTTTTATCTATTTCCACTAGTTTTCAAATGTTGTATTTTCTTATTTGAATATATTCATATAAATAGGAATGAATATTCATGATAAAGAAGCTATCAAATGACAAACACGTAGCGGACCAAATAAAAACGTTTTTAAACTTTCATTAAAGACGAAGTCGACGTAGCAGACCTAATAAAAATGTTTTGTGGGCGTTTAGGAGGACGAAGACATAGCAGACATAACAAAAACGTTTTGTAACGTCCATTGACGTTTTGAAAACGTTTAAGAAAAAAACCTGTGCTTTGCGGTAAATGTGAAGTCCCAACTTTGACGTTGTGTACGTTTTAAAAACGTCCATTTTATACGAAGACGTACGGAACCTCACAAAAAAACACCCCACAAAAAAAAAAACAAACAAAACAAAAACGTATAGCTAATCAAACGTTCTGAAAACGTTATTGTTTGCCGCCTGGGTCTTTTTTTAATGTTATGAAAAAATGGTTCAACCAAATTAATTGGCGAAATATTAACTAAGATTTCTCAGACTCGTGAAAGCTGGACAGCTAAAACAAATTGGCTCAAAACGCGACTCCAGTGTCGACCAGTGATCCCTTTCCTCCATTATGATGATTATGATACTTTTTTATTATTACAGAATTGTCAAATTTTTACCAGGGCGCGTTGCTTCATAGCTTGGTGTGTCGTGCAGGGCCCTGCATAACTAGCTCTGAGAAAGTCTAGAGCTTTTGAGAATTGGATGTGAATTCGCAAGTCTAGCGGGGAACGGGTTAAATAGGTGAGCTAGCACAAAATTAGTGAGCAAGTGCAGGCAGACAGGAATCCGGATCCGGAGCTGCAGACGCAGCAAGTATACTGTATAGGGTGTACCGATAGTCTGGGACAGAAACTAATATCTAAACTAGAAATGTCGCTATGGCGACTGATGCCTCCGCCATAATGCATTATTCTCCCAATAGGTGTATAGTACAATGTCTTCACAATGTGTAATGACAGTTCCACATAACTGGCAGAAATATCTGGAATGTTCACTTTCCACGAACTGGGTTTGCTATAATTGTCTATTAAAGAGTGCAGGTACGCATATTTGGGGAATTGAAAATTTTTACTTGACTTCTGACCGATCTTATTATAAGTTTATGCATTGAGTATAATTTTCAAGGTATGAAGAAAGAGTGTAATTACAGTACAAAATATATCTTCTTTTTTTTTTTTGCATTTAAACCTGACCTTTGACCCTTAACATTTTACCTTTGACCTTCTGGCTAGAAATTTTCAAGAGAATCTCCATTAAAGAATACATGTACATTTATATTAAATTTTAAAACCAATTATGCAATCATGGCATATACTAGTATATGAGGAAAATAGTAACATTTTGAGGAGTTGAACTTGACCTTTGACCCCTGACTATTGACCCATGACCCCTAAATTCCCTAGATAATCCCTGCCAGTCAGTACATGCATATGTACCAAGTTCCATGAAGATACATTGAACTATTTGCGAGAAAAGTGATATTGCAACATTTTCACCTAACCTTTGACCTTTTGACCTTTGACGTTATGACATGAAACTCTCTCTGGATAATCTTTACGCAGTAGTACATGTCTACACAAAGTTTCAAGAAAATAACTGCGGGCATTGCACAGATATGGGGGAAATAGCAACATTTTTAGCATTTGACCTTGACCTTTTGACCTTTGACCTCTTGCCAATGTCACTAAAATCTACTCAACTAATTGTCCCATCATACATCATCCTTGGACCAAGTTTGGTGAAAGCTGCTTCATCCAGTTTTGAGTTATCACGTAAACAGATAAATTTTAGGATTTGACCTTGATCTTTGACCTTTGACCTCTGTCCGATTTCACTGAAAAACTAATCAAGTAATTGTCCCATCATACATCATCCTCCAAGAAAGTGTGGGGAAATTTGCTCCATCAAGTCTTGAGTTATCGCGTAAACGGATACAATTTCATGATTTGACCTTGACCTTTGACCTTTAGCCGATTTCACCCAAAATCTAATCAAATCATTGCCCCATCATACTTCATACTTGGACCAAGTTTGGTAAAATTCCATTAAATATTACTCAAGTTATCGCGTAAACGAAAGCGGACGGACGTACGTACGGACGTACGGACGTGCGGACGTACGGACGTACGGACGGACGGACGGACGGACGGACGGACAACCCGAAAACATAATGCCTCCGGCACCACTTCGTGGCGGAGGCATAAAAAGAATTGACACGTCTACCACACGTCTACCCCATGGTGCATGCCTCCAGCTAGTCTTGTCGGCCGGCTGGCTGGCTTTAGTCTGCCAACCAGCGGGGCCTTTCGCTGCAGCTGCATGCAGGCAGGCAAGCAGCTGCTCCGATCCAACTCCTTGTGCGAAATCCGTACACAAACCACGGCGGCCAGTGCAGCTGTTATTGGTGCGCATAATAATATGCGTGGCCCACCAGTGGCGGTGACACGTATCAGCGATTCCTAGCAAGTACTCAGTATTAATTTTGAGGAGCATCAAACTGCGGGAGAAAACTAGCTATTGCGGGGTGACGATTATGACAAGTGGTAATATCTTTGAAACTGATGATTAGTTTCTTTATACGTGGAAAGCTACATTGTTAAGATAAACGCGTTACACGTAGGATCAGTCCCATACGTTTATTCCTGTGTTTGGAAGTGCTGTATCTGGAAGGCAATTAAAGTTTACAACATCATTGAACATGACAGGTATTCGTGAAAAAGTTTGCATCATCATGATGACCATGCCCTCATTCATGTATGAAATCGATCGTTCAGTATTTTTTTTTAGTAAAAAGTTGCACAAATTTTCTGAATTTAAGTGGTAGGTACCTACATGGTTACTAGCTATGTAGGATACCTACTATTAAATCCTCAACCTCACACACAGCAATCAGGCAGAGGCAGCCGGCAGAAAAGCTTTCTGAGCACTGTGATTGATGAATATTATTATAATTTGAATTTAATGTTTTTTGATTGAGTCTATAAATTGTGTCTGTATGTGTGTCTATGTGTGTTAATTACTGTTATGCAGCTGTCATTTGTATGACGCACCTCTTGACCCCCGGGATAGGTGCGTCAAAGTACCAATGTGCGTCATACCTTTTAGGTACCATGACGTACCCTCCGTCACAAAAAGTGACCCACCTCTATGAGACATTGACGCATTAACCAGTCAAAATGGTGACGCACCTCTTCGTGAAAATGACTGACCCTTGACGCACATGTTATTCGCAGTACGTACCAGACTGGAATGCTGCAGAGCTCTGTGTGCGCTCAGGCAATTCGCTGCCTGCGAACTGTGTACACCGAACGGAACTTCGCGAGCGTGAATCCCTGTCGCCTACGGACCCTGTATGTTAACTTCGATCCCCGTGGTACTGTGGTGGCCCATGTGTGGGCGGCTGGGGAGCGCGAGTGTAGTAGCTTAGCTGCACACTGTAGCCAGCTGCCACTACACTCCAGTACCCTGTTTCGATTTGAGTCGGGGTAGAAGCGTTCCGTTGTGCAATGTCTGCTTCTTTTTCTCTTCTTCTTCATCCGCTTGTCCCTTGCCTTCCAAGTACGAAATGATTTTTAGAGTGTTGTGTGTGTTTTTTGTAACGTTATTGCATCATTTTTCTGCAAGGAGGAGGTGAGTTTCTGTTCGTGTATTGATGTGCACTGTAGTATGTGCAGGTGAAAAGCGTTCGAACTTTCTTTCCCGAGTATCGTGGAAACTCGATGTATTTCTCGGCCTATCAAAGGAGATCTCATGTAACAGAATACTTATAACAAACTATTTTCCGGTTAAAATGAATTGATTTCCTTTGTTTTGTATCGTTTATTGACTTGATCCTAAGGATCTCGTCGCAATACCGAGTTTCCAATGTGTATTTATTTTCACCTTATTTTCGCGTAGCTTTCGGTGCTGTCTTGAAACTGTTGCTAGGGCCTAAGCCTACTACTAAACTTACCGTTCTCCACTGTCGTTTTTCACACATCGTTTGGTACGATTTCTTCCATTTTATATCACTTTATCCGTTCCCTTTATACTTTGAAGTATTTGACGTAATTCTTTCAATTGCCTCGCACTGCTATTTTCGTAACGGCGATTTCTCCGCTTTGCTGCAATACTTTTTTCGAATCGAAGCGACGAAGTTTGATACCAGCCGCTTTAGTGTGCCGTGTGTTGTCTTTTCTAAATATTTGTGTTGTTGGGAGGTGTTGATACTTTGTACAGTATTTGTTATTTATTTTCCTAGGTGTTTATCTCGAGGGACTATGCGTGTTTCTTAATGTTGATATAGGAAAAGGCTAAAATGGTCTGAGTGATGTCCGATGGTGATGATGATAATAACTATGCTGGTGTAAAAAGACGGCTGACTGTGAATGCTGAGCGTACGTGCCGTTCGTTTCATTTTACTTTCCCTCTTATTCTTCTTTCCCCCTTTACTCTTCTTTTCCTTCCCAAGAATGATAAAAAAGAAATTACATATATACACCTCACAACAAATTAGAACCACGTGCTACCAACCTTCGTAAAGTTAAATCTAAATGTTCAATATCAGCAAAGAATAAAGGGGAAAGCACGAATGACAATAAATTAGAGCGAAGAGATTGTTTTACATGCAGTCTCTTCGGCTCGAAGAAACTTGACACCCCACCCCTCTCCCCTTGTGGAAATTTCCACAAAAGCAGGTGCCAAACCCAGGTGCGTGCCAGACGAAAGAATGCGCGCACTGGAATAAACAGCGTGTAAATATCCTGGAAATATCGATCGAAGAACCAGCTCATTAGTTGAATTAAAGGAATCATTGCAAAGATACCGTGATTCTATAGCCTTTCTTTTGGCGCATAGTAGGAAACATCAAACAGTCGAATATAATGTACTTGATCGAATATCTTATGTTCCCTGAACAATAATAAAAAAAGATCGATTAATCAGTCAATTAAAAATGCAATCACAGAAATACTTAAAAGGTCTCGTATGCCCAGAGAAATTCACTACGAGTAGGTTCAATGAAATGCAGTCATCACATGGTTAGACAACAAAATCATGACAATTAATTTCAGTTCACGCTCATGATAACTGCTTATTATACTTATCAAAGTTTTGGCTATCAACATTCGTTCGTAGGTGTTTTTTGTTTGTTTTGTTTGTTTTTCCTCGTGAAAGACGTAATGATTTCTTCGTATCGAACGTAGACTGCATGTTTACCGTTTATCCAAACAGTAGGCGCCTAGGCGTACTTTCTGAATATATTCAGAAATTTCTATCAACATTTTAATTATATTACAAGACTCCCAAATACCAGTTGAAAAAAATTAAGAAATCGATTTTTTTTTTAGATATGAACAACAACAAAAGTAAAAATGCGTAGGATAGAACCACTTCAACTTCGAATGACTTTGAATTTCTCTAAACCGTTCCCTAGTTCATGGCCATCCCATAGAAACGCGTGTTTTGATATACACGTTGCTATGGCAAACTATCTAGTTTCGCGAAACTACGGCCTGGCCACAGTAATTTTTTCCCTAACCTCCCGCCTCCCCTTCCCCGATTCGAAAACAGCTTGATTGAAGCCCCTGCCTATTTAAACACGAACCTTATTAAACCCAAGTTAGGTACATGGTTTATATGGCTAGTGTTTAAATAGAATTTAAGTTAATATAGGTTTTAATAGACTCTCGGTAATGTTAGTGCCATAATCGTTTGTATGTGTTTTACGGCCTGGCCTCTGCCATGCCTCGCCTTCTGTATACGTATGTACGCGTGTACTGTATACATGTACCACATGGTCGACATCACGCACGTGGTTTTGCTGCAGGTTCCACGATCGACGGTCGATGCTACACTACAGTGAATGCGATTGAAGGATAGCGAGCTTCGCGATGCCGCGGGCTGTATGTGATGATTTTAATCACAAATCGTGTTTGGTAGTGTGGTTTTGGAGCAAATTTGTGCTCAAACTTTCTGAAAAGACCTTTAGTCTGACATCAGATAGAAAAAGAAGACATACGAGAATGAAGTGAGTATCAGTATGTTATAATAAAACTGAATGAAAATTGTGTCATTTTTGCGTTTCCAGGAGCCGGTGAATTCGGCCGACTCGCGATCGCGAGTTTGTTTTATTCTGTTACGGAGGGATACCATGCAAGAAGCCTCGCAAAATTACATGGCGGTCCCATTAACGAACCCTTTGACACACTCTGGTGAAATGACCGCCTATGACGCACATAATGGGTCAGTATTGTGACGGACATTTTGCTCCCGTGACGGTACCACGCGTCATCAAATTGGTGGTACTTGACGCGACCATGACGCACCTTTCCCGGGGGTCAAGAGGTGCGTCATACAAATGACAGCTGCATTAGTCATCTAACTAGCATGTCAGCATGTCTAGATGATCCAGATTGTAGTACTAGTACTGCAGTCATTCTAACGAGTAACTAGACCAGCGCAGTGCAGTGGGCTGAGCTGCAAAGCTCTCACACACAGACAGGTGGGCTGTAGTGATGTCCGACGTCTGCCAAAATCAAAATGGATAAGATTAATACCAGATAATGAGATCTAACTTGACTCAAACAAAGAAGAATAAAAGTGGAGGATCCACTGACAGTACTTGTATTTGTAAGGTGGCCCTTGGGTTGAAAAGGTTGAGAAGCATGGTTTTGACAGACTGACATTATTATTACCTTGGGTCTTGCTCATCAGACTAGTTAGAGATCTCTCTTCAGTTGTTTTTCTCACCTGACTGAATGCATTTATTGGTCTCTTAAAATCTGTGTGCTTGTTTATTTGTATGTGTAATTGTTTTTTGATGTATTAAAACTAGCAGAGCAGCAGAGCAGGATCCAGGAGGTATATGTGTGACTGTGCACCACAAAACCAACAAAAAGTTTGCAAAATTTGAGTTTATAAAACAAATGGGAAAGTATGTTTAATTAGCAATTTTTACAGAACACTTTTTTTTTTTTTAGAATGTTATAACAATTTTATTGTGATAAGGGGGTATGTCTATTAGAGGCCCCATTTCATTTCATTGTATTTTATGAAAACCTTCTACAAGCTGTTTACTTTCAACTCTGAACCTGATAACTTGAAAGCCTCTTTTCTCAGTAAACACCCTTTTATCAGAGTGCATATTTTCTTTCCATGATATAGATGGGTTAGGAAGGTCAGTTGTATTGTATTTTAACCCTAAAAAGGCCGGGGGGTTGAATCAACCCCCCCCCCCCCCCCCCGACATTTTCCGAGACTACTCTGCTGCGCGAAATTGTTTGTCCCCGCCATTCACTGACTTTTTACTTTCAAGTCTCGCACATACTGTTACGATGCTGTGCCTGTCAGACTGAAAATGGCTCAAAAATGTGATTTTGTGTATAAAGTCTATGCAAATGGAGTTTTCTCACCTTATAAAGATATGATTTTTTTCACTTTAATATGCTGAAATTAATTAATTTTAGCATAATTATGCTTGAAATAGATTCTGTCATAAATTTTGCAAAAAAAAAATGATAAAACAAAGGGTCGAAAACAAAGACATACATAAGAAATTCATAAAACAATAAAATACATAAGTTTATTGATTTTGATACCAGATTTTTTTTTTTTCCAACTACATTGTCAGGAATGTTACAAAGAATGTTACCACCAAAAATTAGGATTCTAGGAGCTTTACTCTCTGATTAAGAGCAAAATGTATGATTTCATGCATATAATTAGCATAATTAATGATAATGATGAAAATTTCAAATTTTTTTTTTGTATGGTTTGGTAGATTACGCAATAGGTAATGCATGTGACAATTTTCATGGCGATCGACGGCCGAGATCTCGGGGGGTGGGGGGTGGTTAGGGTTGAATTAAACTCCCCCCACCCCCAGCTCCCCCCCCCCCCCCCCCCATGGCGATCAACGGCCGAGATCTGGGGGGGGGGGGGGGGGGGGGCGCGGTTATAATACGGTTGAATTAACCCCCACACCCCCCCCCCCCCCCCCCCCCCCCCCAACAACAACACCACAGAACACCCAAAAAAGCCTGGTTAAAGCTTAGGGTCTACACTTAAAGAATCTGCCATTAAGTAAAAATCCATGTGTAGCTGACTTTTTGTTGGTTTTGTGATGCAGGGTAACATATATACAATGTATACAGGAAATATACGCTTGTGGACTACCTTACATTGGATACACAACTTGATCAGGCCTATATCCCATACATTCAAGCTGAATTTTGGTTGCTGTTTTGTTTGAATTTCTGAATTAGGAATTCACAGAGGCCTTGACAGAGAGAGTACACAGGCTGTATCATGGAGGCAATGTGGAGGCAGACTGGGGCTATGTTTTTGCTGATGATCATCCCTAGTGTGAGCTGTAGGACAGTGGAGGGAATTTTCAACTCACTCAGAGCAGCGAAGAGCACTGGACTCTTTGTCACAGAATTCTGCTTCACAGGTTGGTTTGGTGGTAGAATTTTGCATGTACACATTCACACTAGTTAACAAAACGTGATGATCACAATTATGGTCTTCGTGGGATTTTTTTCTCTCTTCTTTTACTATTATTTTGTGTCAGACATACCATATTGCTTTCAGTTGATCATAGAATGTGAAGATGATTAAAGGTACTTATGGACATCTGTTCAAAGCATTGTTAGGCAAGTGAATCTTCGACTGAAGTACCATTGTAGGCTAAATACTCCTTCCAGTGCTGTCAAAGAATAATAACAGCCAACATTCTCAATCAAAGTGCAAATTTTGAATGTAACCAGAAGGTAAGAAGAGGTTTGTGTAGTATTGCAGACATAAAGAAGATTAACCGGTAAAAGGACGGTTTGATGTTGCTACAACACACATTTTCCATAGGTGCTTGCTTGAGTAACTCGGCTCTCGTCCAGTTGAAATCATGTTATTAATGTAATTTTATCATCATGATGTTTTCCTTCAGATCCGGTCGGGGGTATTTACTACAAGCTGAATGACACAACACCCTCAGGAAAGCTGTACTTTTACTCGCTGCAGGCTTGGGCTGAGGCCAAGTCCATCCCAGATTGCAATCATATGTTCAAGAAGGCTGAACTTTATGGTAGGCGATAGTTTTAACTTGAAAAAAGAGAAAAGAGAAAAAACGAGTTATTGCAGTAGCATTCAATTACTCCAATCAATTTGACTGGTGTGCAATTTAGACAGTCCATTTAGCATATTTTTGTTATAAAAAAAGATATGTTAATGAGTGTATTATATGTACAAAGATGTATTGCTAGACACATTTAATATAATGATCTTTGGTTATTACGTAATTTGAAAGAAATACATATGGACAATTGTTATCTGTTTTGAGCAATGAAAAGTATCATTCTTGAATAAGGCAATAAACCTGGAAAATTACATTGTTTTAATGATAATATTTATATTATATTACGAGACAACAGCTGAAGATTACCTGTACCTGAAATGTCCAATATGGATTCATTTGAACTATGTGAAAGACTGCAGAAAGTATTATAAATTATTCATATTTTTTCTTTGAATATCAAGCTATTATACTATCTGTAATGCCTTACTCTCTCCTTTCACAACTACATGTGTATCAATCAATTTGGTGTCTGTTCATTTTTCAATCCATTTTGCATCTGTCAGTCCATTTATCAATATTATCTGTCCATCCATCTATCAATCTATCTATCTGTCTGTCTGTCTGTCTCTCTCTCTATCTATCTATCTATCAATCTGTAGCTTCTTTTAACTTTATCGTGTGATTTTTTTTTTTAATGATTGCCCTTGTTGAAATGTAATTATGTTTGTAAGGGATGTATTTCCAACATGCCCTGTGTGCGCTTCTTATTGTCTCACCATTCATAGTATAACACACTTACACTGTATCTTAAAGGCAAAATTTACCATTTACAGAAGAAACAAAAACCCGCATTAGTGCTTTAAAATAGTTCTAAAATGTGAGTTAGGGGTAGAAACAACTACTGTAAAAATTTTAATCGTTAAATCAATGTTTAAAGTATTGTTGAATATACAAAATGTGAACAATAGTTATAACAAGAATGTTTCCAGACTAAACCGTCTACAGTTACGGTTTATTAAGAAAAATACGGATATCTCCTTATATTTTAGTCTTTATCGCAAAAATTTTGTATGATAGGATGTTTTGTGGTACAACAGACGTACACATAATATGCATTAAATGTCATATCTTGAAATTTTGTAAAATCACTGTTCCCAAAGGTAAAGAGGACCTTTAAATTGTGTGAATTGTATTATGTTCTGAAATGGAAGTGCATCATAAATGGATTGGAATTGAATGAAACTCTCTCTAGTAACTTGTCTCCATGTCTCTTCCATTTTTTTTTAATCCATTTCAGTGAGCCTGGTAGAAAAGGGAGGCAACCACTCCTCACTTCTCCTGGAGCATTCTGGGCTCTGGAGGGCGGTCTACGCAGACAAGTTTACCTGCAGCCCAATTATCCCAGAAGAAAATCCGGTGTACATCCATTATGACATACGTCTCTTCAATTTGGATTCCTTTGCCAAACCGTTTAGCCATTTTGAGTGCCAGGACAGAGGTTAGTTGAATAACAAGAAACTTCTCTCCATAGAAATAGATGTCCATATCTAACCTGCAAAATATTATGCCATATCATATTCTAGTTAACCCATATTGGGCCAACGCACCTGTGTACACAAACACCCAAGTGGCCCAGCACTGTCCGCGCACATGCCGACAAACAGACAACTCTCCAAACAATCGCTCTTCATTAGCAAGCAATGAAAAAAACATAGACAAGTTATATATCATTTGAAAGAAGAAAACAATCTCTTTAATATGGTATATAACATGCTGCCATTCAATGCATAGTTCAGTCAAAGTACTCAGCGGAAGTGAATGACATCATTCATATGTCATTTTATTCACCACGGGATATTCTGTATGTGGCCCCTACGGCATTTTGACGAACTACAGAATATCCCATAGATGGCCCGATATGGGTTTACTCTAGTATGGAAAATCAAATGAACAGAAGGATAAACATTTTAATAATATCAGACATAATTTTAAATAGAAAAAAAAGTTATGGAATAGTAAAGTTTTTTTTATGTTTTCATTGAATACATGTAAATATGAAGATTCATCGATCGCCTCATGATTCTCTGATTGATTTGTTTACAGAGATATTATTAGAAATCCTGCCTCGGTTGGTGAATTAAAAACTGTGACCTTCTCCTGGTCATCAATGCTTCAAGACTGCACTGGAAGCAAATAGTGCATCTTATTCATATTGATTTCATGTCAAAAAACAAAACAAAAAGAAATTCAGTGAAGATCTAAGTTCAGTTCAATGGCGGACTTGTGAGGTGGTGTCATTATCACTTCTGCCAACTGAGTATGTGACTGTGTCTAATATTACTGATGTGTGAAAACATGGGGAACTTAAAGATTCCATAATTTTCTTATTTCAGGTCCAAGTTTGAGAAAACCGTCCATTCCATTTGTCAAATTTTACTATGCTCATGAAAGCCAATTGGAACATAATTTGGGTTTTGCAATTCAATCCCTTGTCCAAGAAGAGTTCATATTTTGCCATGCAAGCTTTAAACCAAACAAGCAAACAAACACCCAACATTTTTTTTTTCCAACTTGCACCTGACAACATCAGAATGTGTACTTCAGATTGTCAAATTACATGTCAAGATTGAAATTCTACATGTTATACATGTAGGTTCTTCTGACAAGGGAATAGAAGAAAGGCAGAAGTGTCTAGATTTAGAATCGGGTCATTCAATTGCTGTTAACAAGCTGTTGTATCTTTTTTTTTGGGTCCCTCTTTTCAAGAAGGACCTCAAAACTTTTCCTTTTTTTTGTTCCAGTAACTCTTGAGTTTTCTTTCATTGATGATTCTTTCCTCATGAAGCAAAGTTGTAAAGAGCACTCACCTTTCTGTGTGGCAAGAGGGTCTATGTGTGACAGAAACAGCACATCAGAAGTGTTCATGATTATCATTATTGTTATCATTGGTCATTCACTTTTTCCCCAGTAATTCTTGGCAAAGGCCAACTTAAAGGCATAATTTACCATTTGCAGATGAAACAAAAACCCAGCATTAGTGCTTTAAAATAGTTCTAAAATGTGAGTTAGGGATAGAAAAAAACCACTGTAAAAATTCAAATCGGTAAAATCGATGTTTAAAATTGTTGAATATACAAAATGTGAACAATAGTTATAATAAAAATGTTTCCAGACTAAACCGTCTACAGTTACGTTTTATTGAGAAAAATACAGATATTCTTTGTACATTGTATCTCCTTATATTTCAGGCTTTATCGCAAAAATTTATATGATAGGATGTTTTGTGGTACAACATACCTACACATTGCATAAAATGTCATATCTTGAAAATGTTTAAAATCAATGTTCCCAAAGGTAAACAAGACCTTTAAGATTCTTTGTGAAGACAATTTTTGATGATTGAGGAGTCTTGGTCCCACATATCTTTCTTATGGTGCTCTTGTACAGGCTTGCTAACATTTTACGAGGGACTGACGTTCGTCTACTTTGTAGTGGGATGTATATGTGCCCCAAAGCTGTACGACACACTGAAAAAGAGAGGTCCAATGCATGAGGTGAGTCAGGAAGTTATTTGCCAGGTGGTCATCATGATAAAATTTTGTCTTGTCTTGTCATCTTTGTTAGTGTTTATTTTGTTCTGTCTTTTTTGCCTTCTTTCATGTAGTGTGAGTGCTCTGTAAAGTATAGTGGTGCTAGAAGCAAGAAGTTCACCAACAAATCAAAATGAGTGAATGGAATGTACAAATATACAAGTCTGGTTACCAATATGCAATTTCTTTCCCAAATTTTAAGTGAATGTATGAATACACCACTATAGTAGTATAACAGTGTTGGAATTAGACGTGTTTTTTATGCCTCCGCCACGAAGTGGTGCCGGAGGCATTATGTTTTCGGGTTGTCCGTCCGTCCGTCCTTCCGTCCGTCCGTCCGTCCGTAATGAATTTTGTGGACAAGGTAACTATCGAAACCTGTTGAGGTATCCTAATGAAACTTGGCATGTATGTGTATTAGGGGGTGAAGTTGTGCCTATCAACTTTTGGGTGCACATGCTCAAGGTCAAAGGTCAAAAGGTCAAGGTCAAATACATAAAATTTCACTATTTCCACCATATCTATTTAATGCCTGAAGATATTTTCTTGAAACTTAGTGTATACATGTATTACCCAATTAAGATTCTCTGGTGAAAGTTTGGGTCATGAGGTCAAAGGTCAAAGGTCAAAAGGTCAGGGTCAAATACATAAAATTTCACTATTTCCACCTTATCTATTGAATGCCTGAAGATATTTTCTTGAAACTTAGTGTATACAATGTATTACCCAATTAAGATTCTCTGGTGAAAGTTTGGGTCATGAGGTCAAAGGTCAAAGGTCAAAAGGTCAAGTAAAAATATTAAAACTTCTTTTTTTTCTCCGTACCTTGGAAAATTGTTCAAGGTGTCTTCATGGAACAGAGTATATACATGTACTGACTGGAAGTGATTATCTAGAGAATGTAGGGTTCATGGAGTCAAAGGTCAAGTGCAAGACTTCAAAATTTTACTATTACCCTCATATTTATGCAATGCCAGCAGGGTTATTTTTTACACTTGGTGTATGCGTGTGTAACCTAATAGAAATTCTCTGGAAAGTTTTTTTTTTTCTCTTTTTGCCTCAAAGGTCAAAAGGTCAAAGATCAAGTGAAAGTGCTGAACTAACCTTTTCCTCAATATCTCGGAAGTGGCTCAAGTTACCTTGAAACTTAGTACATATTATGCATGTTCTACCTGAAAGTAATTATCTTATGAATTTTAGGGTCAAGGGCCAGATGAAAATGGTAACAATTTACTATTCAATTCAGAAATTGCACTTTTTCTCCACACCTGTACCTTGAAAATTACTCAATGCCTAAATGTATGAATGGGTCAAAGTCAAGTTAAAGTCCTTAAATCCCTAGATACATGCTCTCCTACTCATCCAATTAAACCTACGTCAAGGAAGGTGCACTTTCAACACATTTGTGACAAACTTGTCATTCCAATATTTTGCCAATTTTGTGAAAATGTAATCACACATTGTCCACATGTACTATCTAGACCTATTGGGAAACTCATGCATTATGGCGGAGGCATACCAGTCGCCAAAGCGACATTTCTAGTTTTTTTTTGTATGTGCAAGGGATACTGCCAATACATCATTTTTTCACACTCTTCACTTGCTACTGCCTTGGAAACTTGATTCCCCACACTTCACCATCATTAGAGTTGTGATAGATCATAATAAAAGTGATGATACTGATGATGGTAAGTAAATAGATACATGAAATTGATAGAAGAATATGAGCTGCTCTATGCTGTATTGCCTTTCCACCACACCATGTTGGGTAGTCACAACCCTTTATAATACACTTTCATTTATTCTAATCACTTTCACACATTTAACTTCCTTAAAATGGGATTGGTAATGATCTGGTATTATTTTCCCAAGACCAGTCCTTTATTATACTCGGGCAGGTGTCAATGGGAAATGCATGTTGTACATTTGTAGCAAAATCAGCTCTTCCTCAACGGGTTGAGCACTGTTCACCTAGGAGGAACAGGACCCTTGTCTTTGCACCCTATTCATAATATCACTGACTAATGACGCCCACTTCCCCTAATGACTACGAAAGTGTTCCTGTTCCTCCTCCCAGGTCCTGAGTATGCTGACAACAGTCCTGGCCTTCCAGGGACTTGGCACCTGTTCCATGATGCTCCACCTCTACCGCTTCTCGCAAGATGGCCTCGGCTCGGCGTTCATGGAGAATGTAGCAGAATGTGAGCGGCCTTTCATTCTTTCCTTTTACAGAGTCCCATCCTATTTTGTAGGATTTCAGTATTTTGTGCCGTGATCCATACCAAAGTGACACAGTGTCATAAAGCACAAACCCCTCTAATGCGTACTCCAAGTCTACTTAATATTCTAACTATTCTCTTTCCATTTTGGAGTGAAACATGATTTATAGGTTTGAGGAATGACTGTGTTGTAATGCTGTAAATCATGCTCATAATCCATCAGAGAGAAATTGCTCATGTATCAAACAAGTGAGAATTCCCCTTAACTTCATGAAGAGCATAGTGCGCCCTTTAGCCTGTTGAGGACGGGCAGATTTTGCTACAACACACATTTCCATAGACACTCGCCTGAGTATACTTGGGACTCGTCCTCAACGGGTAAAGTACTGTAATCTGAAGATTTGATTGGATGTATAGATTCTAAGAACGCTCAAGGTCATTGCTTCCTATCAGCCTTGCAAGGGTTCACCATCAAGCTGCAATGAGCTTTACTGTGGCAGATTTCTGACCCACTATGCAACATTCTCCTCCATATCCCAAGGGTTTGCCCCATCATGGGTCAAGAATAATGTGGAGCAGCTCTCAGGCCAAACTTGCTGCTTTGTTTTGCTTCCCCCCCCCCCCCTTTAATCTTCAGTCAATGCTTCATTGTGTCGTCTCGTCTTGTATAGCACAATGCAGAGACTCCAACCCCAAGCCCCTTTTGATCTGGAGATTCTCCCGCTTGAAACCCCTAGCAAACGGGAGACTCCAACTTGATGTGCTCTCTCGTGCTATCTAAGGCTTATTTTTCAACATACGATGGCAATAAGTAAGAAATCATTTCAAGCAGGAGACACAGAGCCAGGGCGGGAGAAATTAAATCTCAAGTGGGAGAACGGGAGATTTTGCAAAAATGGGCTTTCGGCGGGAGATCTCCCGTCGAAAGTGGGAGAGTTGGAGTCTCTGACAATGTGTCGGGTTGATACCATGATTGTGCTATTGCTAGTCACCTTGGGTGAACCATGGAGGGCTGGAATCACTCACCCATTTTTCTTCTATCATTCAGCAGGTGGACCACTTCACTGGGTTAGCACCCTACTCTTTGCAGTGGTTGAATGAAGTGGGTTCTTTAGTATGTGCATGAGCCTCGAGTAACTCACACACAGAACCTCCATTTAATGTCTTATATGAGAGACAGAGTGTTTTGCCTCGTGCTAGAGGGGACAGTACAAATTCACACAACAGTGCTCAGCTAGACTCAGGAATCAAATGTCATTTGGATTGGGAGGCAAATGTGCTACTGATTGAGCCAAATCACTGCCCCAGTAGTTTTAGGGTAGCCTACCTGTTTTGAATATTTCTCCGTTTGTTTGATTTTATTCCTCCATCCAGTGTTGGATATCATAGCTCAGTTTGGGATGCTCTACATGATGTTGAGTCTATCTCTGGGCTGGACGCTGAGCACAAGTAAAACTCAGATTACCGCCAGGGTCTGGAAGACGACACCTCTTGCCAAAATAGCAGCTGTAATTGCTAGTGCACAGGTAAGCTGAGCTACCCATTTGTATAATTATGCGCAACAACGAAGGATTCCGCGTATTACCTCAGTTTCTATGGCAACCCAAAAAAGGCAACAAAATCACGCTTTATTAGCGTTTGCCAAAATGTTTTATCTGTGTAAGCCAGGTTATGTTTTTAAAGACATATTTGCCAAATCTCCTCTGTGTAACACTCAGAAGTTAACTGTTTTATTAACTGTTACTGCAGACTGTACTATAGACTCTAGATAGATTTCTTTTAAATTGCCCATAATAGTATGCTATTGCATATTGTTCATAATCCAACTATACTCTTTCCAAACAAACCCTAGTCTAAATGATATTGGGACAATTACTGCATGGGTTGAATGGACCCCATACCTTCAAAACACTGGTTGAATTTTCAAAGTTTCTTCGTCATATCACTCTTTGTTGTGCCACAAAAATGCAGTGTGTGCTCATCTTGTGGGAGCAGTTTCTATACACGCAGCACTCCGCCTACCACAGTCATCAGAGCATTCTGGGTGTGGTCACCATCATGTGCAGGGTGTCCTTGGCGATCCTCTTTGCTCACAATCTCCACAAGGTGGTCTCCAGGGAGAAAAGCATTGTCAGGAGAGAGTTTTACGGCAACTTTGCCAAGGTACAGTACAGAGAGTTGTTGAAAGATTCTCTCCATGAATTACTGTTTGAGTTCTCCCTTTCTCTCTCTCAAAAAAAAAAAGAAGAAAAAGAAAGAAAGAAAAAGATGTTATACAGATATTGCCCAGAGGGTATTATAACACTTGACATCCCAGCAGGAGTTACATTTTCCTCAAGAGTATATATTCCTGAAACACACAGTAATGAGGGAAAATATTGTCTCAATGGAAAAAATATAACTCCCAAGAGATTGTCAAATATTATCTTACAATGATAGATAGGACTATATTTGCTTTATTATGTGATATACATGAATATACAAATAATGAATGTTCATGAGTGCCATGGACAGAATATTTTATGAGGTGAAAGATGAAATGATCCATTCAACTTGGCTGCGCCTCGTTGAATGGATCAAACATTTCATCTTTCACCGAATGAAATATTCTGTCCTTTGCACGATTGAAAAACATAATTATTTTCTTTATATAATGCCTAAAATAGATCCTTGTCATTTAATGTTTTATTAATTTAGAAACAAGGGAGAATCTGAGATCGCGAGAGTGCTCACTGATTGCTTTACGCTAGCGCGCTGTCGCATACCCACACTGCAAACGCAAGTGTTTTATACGCGCAGTGTGCCGGGCTCTCAGTGATCGTGCAATTAAGCAAATCGTATAGATCTGATATTGCACAGTAAATATGTTTATATTTAGTTTACCTTCATATGTAATAGCAAATACTATTCATAGTTATTATGTCACAATTTGAATGATTTTTTATAGTAGTTTGACTCTGAAGCCATAGCATAGTTTGCAAAAATACTTTATCAGGCAGTAATGTCAAAGAAATTCTAATGAGTGGTTTCGCAACTTATTCAACAATGATGGTGTGGGCTGAATTTTTGTTGCATTCTAAATAAATTGACCTGCAAAGACTTTTTTTTGTCACAATGTGAAATCACTGGAGTAGTTCCTCTGTTTTGAGACATGATAGAATGCAATCATAGCTGGTCTTCATGTTATTCACAGGGATGGAAAATGAAAAAGAGGACTACCACTTTAAAGGGAAAGTCGTGGTGAGAGGAGGAGTTTGAGTGGAGTGTGCAATTCCTGATGGGATTTTGTGTAAATTAAAATAGTACAAATTCTGGTTTACAATTCAGATGGATACTGAACCTAATGAAAAATCAATAAAGAGATGAGAGTATTTTGATGAAGATGATTACGTAGCATGACACCTTTAGCTTTGGACTCTAACAAAAAACAAAACAAAAAGGAGAGTGTGGAGTATGATTTCATTCTCATCATGTGAATATTTTTCTTGTGTGTTTCCATAGCTGTCGCTGATATGGTTCTTTGCGTACCCAGTGCTGGTCTTTGTTTCACTACTATTCTCACACTTCATTCGCAAGAGGGTAAGTAGTTCCTGTGTGCCTTGGTATTGTGTGATAGTTTAAGTAATACAAGCTATACCTAGCAAAGTAAAAATATAGAATCATCTCGGGTTGACATTTTGTTACTGCAGAGCACTTTTTCTCTCTTTTTTATCTTGTATGGTATTAAAAAAAAAGAAGGAAGATATATATTCTTTTTTTTCATCATGCAGAAAACACTCAGAGAAAGTATTGCCTCTTTATTTGCTTCCTTTCTTTTTTTCTTTTTTTTTTTTTTGGGGGGGGGGAGTAGGGGTTAGGGGTTGGGATGAGATGTTTACTATAAACAAAGAAAAAAAAACATGGAACATGCCATATTTGGTTGAGTTTACAACTCCAGTCGATGGACACAGTCATAAGTCTTTAGAATGTTTTGTTTTCTTCTCTCCATCTAGTTTTTGCTGGTTACCGTGACGTCACTGCAGGCCGTCATCGTAGTGCTCCTCTACCGCCTCTTCCTCTCCCGGAGTCTGTACTGGGAGATCTCCTCCCTGTCCTCCTCCTCCTCCTTGCCGCTGCGCCTTGAGAAGAACTTCAACCTCAAGAACTACTCCTCATGACAGAAGGCCAGCTAGCTCCTCAACTTCTTTATACGACCTCCATCTTTTTCTCTCACTGTCTCTCTCTTCATGCATTCTTTCGTGAGACTACCGATGGAACATAAGCATCCGTTACTCATGAAAAGCTTGGTGAAGATGGCTTGTCGGCAATCCACTCATTTAAAGCAAGCTTGCTGTAGCATTGTTATGCAGCACTGCACACTGGCACAGGTCCTACTGTCCTGACCAGTAAAAGTCACTGTTAGGCCAGTACCTTTTTTTTTTTACAGGAATGGATCAGTAAAAGATGGAAAAAAAAAAAAACTGGGCACCTACTGGTGCTACAGACAGGTTGGACGAGTAGAAAAAATGGGTTAGTGTGCAGCCCTGTGTTATGGTTATAACCTGGCTGCTTGCTGTGAGCAGTTGATGGCTCACCATGCTCTCTGAAAGCAGTGCACCACCATTCTAGAGGGATGCTGGAAGGCAGAAACTTCCACAATGCATGGGAAAAAGCCAACCTCAGGGTCACATTACTGTATACGCTTTATATTTAGCGAATCTATCTATTCGCGAATCTTTAGCAAATCTAAATATTTGCGAATCGGGACTTTCTGACGATTTCACGTATGGTTAAATTTGCGATAGTGGAGTGCAGTGCTGAACAGAAAAATGACTGTATATGTGCACGTCACATTCATATCGGGATCAGAATCAATATTTTCATCTATCTTTAAATTTGTGAATAGCACCTGACTCGCGAAATTCGCGAAAATAAAAGCTCTGCGAAATATTTGGTGTATACAGTATTGTACAGTGTATGCCTAGCTCTTTTGCACCTTTGTCAAAGGCTCCCTTGCTGTAGTAATTGTAAGAGAAGCAAAGCAGAGAGTTGCTACACAAGATTGATTTAAGCCACCAACAAGAGGCAATTCCCAGCAAGACAACCTTTGGAAACTCTGTTTGAATTTCATTAGTTGTGCCTTCAGCTGGGAGAGCTTTATTTGAAGAATGAGTCAAGGGTGAAAGTCAGTAGTTACTGCCCCCCACCTCTTTGATGTAAAGAATATCAGGCAGCGACCTGTGGAAAGTCATGGGTGTTCCGAGTCCCCCCCCCCCCACCCCCACCCTCACCCTGGGTGGGGTCAAATTTGTTTTTGTTTGTTTTGTTTTGTTTTGTTTTTTAAGAACCGGCCCCCGGCAGGAAATATCATGGATTTGTGAAATTGTGGGGAAACCTCCTCCATTCTGTTCATCTGATTTCATTTCACACCTTGAACATGAATTGGAGTCTGCTCACAAAGCATAACTTTAGTAGAGAGGAGAGGGTGCCTAGCTTTTGCTACTGTTTGTGTGGATTCACTCCGTGCTCTTCTAAGCACAACTTCCCTTCTATTTTGAAACAGCTGGATTAGATTGACAAAGTGTAACTCCACAGGAAAGACAGAAATATATATTATTTATATGTTCGTGTTTACAGTTACTTGACTGTTAGGTTGTATGCACATGCTTTCTTGTCTTTGTGAATACTTGGACAGTGTGTTATGCAAACTGAATGCAAATAGATTCCACCAATGCACAGTATGCTATTATTCAATTTTCAGGATGCATTTTTGTTTTCCTTTTTGTCATTTCCATTTTCAGAATTATTTTTTTTTTTTTTTTCAATTGATATACAACTCTAATCATGTGGTCTTGAAATTGTCATGTGACAGTGCTGACGTGTGCAAAGTTTTGTCAAGACACAGTCATCTTGCTGCAGTGGTATGCAGCTCACACTTTGAAAAGTTTATGACTCAAATTAGAAAGTGTCCATTAAACTTCAATGAAATATATCTTCCTAATGAGCTAGATGTTTGGTTGGGGAGTAGCTTTGTATTGGAACATACAGACATACAGGTACTTATTTTTCTATGCTTGTAATTTCTAGTGGTAAGATCTTCATACATGCAATATAGCAACATGTTGAGCTAAGCATTCTACAGGAGAATGCAGTAGAGATCACAGTCTATGAAATTTTGTTTGGATGACAAACACATGTCACATTGATTTATATACAACAATCAACTTTTCTCTAACATTCCTTTAACTATTTACATTCCTTTGAAATGCTGGGAGCTGCAGTGAAGTCATCATTACAAGCCTAGTGAAAACATTTCAGTCTTGTCATTTGTAATACCCCAATTCTGTATGATGTGATATGCTGACTGCACACAGGATGGGTAGTAACTGATGTATAGTCATGATATACAGTATGTCCCCCCAAAAAAAAATTACAATCGGATTTTTGCATTGATAACAGATAATATGATTATACTGTCTAAATGCTACTTCAGGGTCTTAACCCTAACTAGGCCGGGCTATTTAGGTAGTTGATAGAGCCGGGGGGGGGGCCTCCAAGGCCCCCCTGCAGATCTCGGCCGTCGACCGCGCGATCGCGACGAAATTTGGCACACACATTGCCTATGATGTAATCTAAAATACCATGAAGTTAATTTTTAAAAAAAATCATCATTTATGCTAAATTATGCTAATTTATGCATGATGATGCATAAAATCAGACTATTTGGTATAAATCACAAAAAAAAAAACTCAAAACAGGCACAATTATTTTGTAAATATTTTTTTTAGTGTCCTTAGCAAGTGTAATGAAAAAAAATTGTGATATCAGAAAAAATTCTTAAGTATTCTATTGTTTTTTTGAATTTCTTATGTATTTCTTTGTTTTTTCGACTTTATGTTTTTCATTGTTTCTTCGATGAACTTTGTCCGCGACATCGCTCCGAACAAGAAAATATGTTATTCATTGATTTTAATCAATAAAACACCAAAATAATCATGCTTTTATGAATTTTGCCAGTAAGCACAGTTTGCATTGAAATTGTACACGAATTAACGTTTTTGAGCAATTTTTGGTCTGACATGCATGTACGTATTGATGTGTAACTTCGGAACCGCGTGCCCGGGCGTCGCAAATTTGGTGTCAAAAGATGCGGGAGACTCGAAAAAAAAAAGTCATGAAACGTCGCGGCGATAGCTTTTTGCGATTGCGATACATCGTGCGGAACGTCGAGGGGGGGGGGCCTCGGAGGCCCCCCCCCCCCCCCCCCCCCCGGCCTAGTTAGGGTTAAAATATAATATCTCAGCTCTATCTTGAAGAAAAACCCATTCAATTTGGTTAAGCGGTAACAGAGAAAATGTGGATTGTTGTAAAGCATGTCATGAGAGTGACTCTTCCAAGTTGGCACTTGAATGCTCTTGGAACTGCACATTAATGTGTTAACACAATAGACAGAACTTGGAGGGAAGAGATTCCTGACATGCTCTACAAAATTCCTCATTTCTCTTTGACCACTGAAGAAAATCGAATGGCACTTTCTGTAAGATGTAGGCATTGAGTTAGTGTCATACCCTGAAATTGTATTTGGATTATTCCCCATTTTTAAAGTTATCATTGCGGAAGGTCCCATTGTAATTTTTGTTGGAACATATGGTATGTTTACTAACACTTCCACTGTAAAGACACACACCGACTTTAGTTCTGAATGGAATGAGGAACATGCTGAAGCGCAGAAAGACCATGTCAAGACAATCTTTGCTCACAAATGCAGAGACTGAAACAAGACTGAAAATTAGTGCAATATGGATTTTGGTTTTCCTTTCCCTTGTTCTCCGTAACAGAGAAAGCAAACTTTGCTTCCGACTTTTCCAAAGTTTGTATACTATGCATCTCTAGTTTTCTTTGCATGCATGGCAAATATCTTGACATAATCATGTTCTGAATTGCAAACTTGAAGCTTCTTCTAATGCATATAAACAGAAAACTAATTGAAGAAGTACATCTCACACATGTAGTATTTGATTATAAAACCATTTAAATATTACAATTATTATGTAGTGTGTAGTTATGTTGCTAACATTGTTTACTTTCTTTTAAAATCCTCTTTAATAGCTTTTACAAAATTCAGTCACAACATAGGATTACCATCAAGTTGTATTGGATTTCATCTCCTAATATTTGTACCATAAAGAAAACTAGCGTTCACTGACTACTTGACCTTTGCATCATACAGCAATATTTTCTGAAACTGGAAATTTTATTTCAATAAAAGGCGCGGTCAGACTGGCAAAAAATCGAGAAGATTAACGACTTCGCGATCTTTTGTTGTGTGGTCACACTGGCAGCCACACTTGGATCAAGAAGTTTGGGTCATTAGTACGCGCACACAACAAAGAAGAAAGAGCGCACTGTCCGATGGCTAGTGATCAAGACGTAGCAATACGGATCTGTACATGACAATGACCTTTGCGCTTTGGAGACACCGGCGGCAAACAGATCGAGAAGTTTGTCGGGGGGGGGGGGGGGGGGGGTGTGGTGGGGGAAATGTCCCTAGTTGAAGTGGGAAGTTTCGCAAGAAGTTTGCGAGAAGTTTGCGGTCACACTGGCAAAACTTCGAGATCTTAGAGATCGCGAACGTTATCTTCTCAATCTTTTGCCAGTGTGACCACGCCTAAAGAAGAAAAAGGAAGAGAGAGAAAGGGAAAGAAATTCACTTGAGTTCAATCTGAATGTGATTAAATCCCAAAATTTCCGGAAGTGTTACCAGTTTTCCGTAAAAGTTAAACCCATATCTCAATTTGCATGGTGATAAAAGTCTGAGGGCAGAAGACAAAGCATACTGTAAAGATTGTATTTTAACCCGTTGAGGAAGAGTCCCGAGTATACTCGGGCAAGTGTCTATGGGAAATGCGTGTTGTAGCAAAATTAGCCCGTCCTCAACGGGTTTAAGCTACAATAAACATGAATACTTCATAGTAGCTGTGCATACAGAAGTTATTTACCAAAAATGTTTAGTGTCACCTCACTGACCAATAATGTTCACAATCTGTTCTCTGTTAACTCCACACAATACATATAATTTTTGTAAAGTTATTCAATGAATACGGGTAATTTCAAATGTCTGTCTTTTCCTAGTAATTGGTTTCAATTTGTTCAAAGTATGCTCACTAACATCCATTATTATCAACACCTGAATAGCTTTATAAATTTGTAAATTGCCAGTGATGTTTGTATCTAGTCTATATCTTATTAATATGATTACCTTGAGCATATATTCTGTTAATGATTTCTTTTTTTCACTCTTTTTGTCATTTTTATTTGTTTTTTCATTAAGCCAAGAGGTTATAAGCCAACTGGTTACTTGTGAGTGATTCACATACTCTAAAACAAATCACAAGCTCATTTGACATTTGGTAAGCCATGAGGTCATATTATCTAAGTACAGATTCTCAAAACCCTGTGCTTTTTGAGCACTCCATATGTTTCATATCATATGCCTTGACAGCATTTATGGGGGATGACATCATTACTTCTCTTGATATGCCATGTTCGTGTACACATGCCTGAAGTGGATGCTTCATTTCATTTATATCATTTTATATGACTCTTGCTCATCATTCAGTTATTTATTTTAGTCATTTATGCATCTGCACAGCCATTACACAATATCGATGAGGCAATGTATTCCATGTGTAGGGCCTATTCAGATGTTTTCAGGTGATAGTAGCTGTCACTGAATTGCAACTTCTTCACCTGCTCTGTGGCCTTCTCAGTTAGTTTTTCTTCCAAGATTTTTTGTTAAAACCTGAATCTTATCCCATTTATTTGATTCGCTAGTTAGGATTAGGCTGGCCAAGCTTTCTGGTGCTAAGGGAAACCTGTCTTTTCCGTGCTTGTGTATGACAAATTAAAAATCTGTCATTTCCTGTTTTCGCTCTGTTTTTTATTTTTATTATTCATATGTATTCAAATTTATCAGCTGTAAAGCAGGAAAGATTTGCAGCAAGAAATTTTCGCGAATTGAAGCCAACTGCTTTTTTAATTCTTTGCGGCATGAAACTTTCGTGAATTGTCACAGGCATTTGATGAATACAGTGTAGACAAGAAATTATGCGGCCATTTAAATTTCGCAAATCTTGGCTCTCACAAATTTTGCAAAATGAAAATGAACGCAAACATTTCTGGCTTTACAGTATATCCTCATCAGCCCAAACCTTCAATAGATTCAGTTTGCACACATTAGATGTAGCCTTGTCAGATAAGCTTCTTGTGAGCCTTTGAGTGGTCAGAAACGGCTTGTGCTGTCGTGATATGCTTAAAGGGGCATTCAGAACGATTTTCATAATTCAACATCGTGTAGTACATAAATCAACAGCTCAATATATAGATTTGTGTAATTTATTGTTGCCCTTGAGCAGAGAAACCAATAAAATGAAAATCTTAAACAAATTACACTGAACAGTGTTGATGACATCAGAGCCTCACATACTTTAGAAATGTAGCAGTGTAATTCCATTACAATACCCCCTGCTTAACAAGTACACCTGTGAAGAATCTATTCAATGCTTTCTTCTTTTGTTCTGCTTCCTGCGCCCCAACTCATGCATTCTTATGGTGAGGCTGCCATGTCATCATCCTTGTTCACTGCAATTTGTTATAAATTTTGGAAACATTCTCATTTCTCATCCCAATCACTATGAATTCAGAAACTCTGTACTCGGTTTCACTAATTTATAGTTGTTCAGGTTTAAAAATATGAAAATCATACGGAGGTCCCCTTTAAAGGACAAGTTCACCTTCATTAACATAAGGATTGAGAGAATGTAGCAATATTAGTAGAACACATCATTGAAAGTTTGAGGAAAATCGGACAATCCGTTCAAAAGTTATGAATTTTTTAAGTTTTTGTGCAGTCACCGCTGGATGAGAAGACTACTGCAGTGTATGATGTCACATGCGTACAATTATAAGGAAAATATAAAGAGAATTTCACAAAATTTCATCTTTTGAAAAATATACACATTGGAATTTCCCTTGACTCGTTACTGACATACTGTACGAGCTGAAATTTTCGCGGTGGTTTTATTTTCGCGAATTTTGAGAATTAATCGCCTTTGAACCGCAAAAATAACAACACGCGAAAATAACAACGCGCAAATAACTAAGTTCAGTTAGACCCTCGCAATCGCGAAATTAACAACACGCGAACATGTCTTCCAAGTAGCAATTCGCAAAAATATCTGTACGCGAAAATTTCAGCTCGTACAGTATGTTATGGGTAATATTATTCCCATTGCCTTTAGAAAGAGGCAAGTCAAGTGCTCTTTTATTATGCGAAAAATGTGAAAATATGTTGAATTTTCTTTACATTTTCTTTATACTGTTGTACTCATATGACATCACAAGCCTTAGTAGTCTCCTCATCCAGCGGTTCCAACGACAAGAGTTTTAAAATTCATAACTTTGCATCGATTGTCCCAAATTTCCTCAAACTTTCACTGATGTGTTCTACTAATATTGCTGCATTCTCTTAATCCTTATGTTAATGAAGGTGAACTTGTCCTTTAGTGCAATGTAGTGTTCAATGGATATATATATGTATAGGCGATTGGGAACTTATTCACTGTGTTGTGCAGAATGCATTTTATACACAGATACTCGAGTAGGTCAATTTTCAGAATCTACTCCAGTCCTGTCCTATTGCCATGGTAGCCTTATGGTGGGAGGTAGCCCAATATTGGCAAAGAAATAGTTATCCTTTTGCATTATTTTTACTCTCCCATCTTAGAAGGTCATCTGTTTGGCAAAAAAGCATTTTACCGTAGGTCCTATGTCTTTGTTATCAAACCTTCAGGAAATGTAACACCATTTTTTATTTCTGATTGTAGCAAAATACCTGTGCCTCTTATACTGTACTACTGCTGGATTTTTTGCCCCCCCCCCCCCCCCCATCCTTTAGAGTCTTTGAAACAGCTGTGAACATCTCTCTTGTATAACATCTGGCTAATTGTTACATTGTATTGCATCTCCCCATGCATGTACCATCTCTCTGCATTTTGATGAGACATGGAAATAAATTGCCTCTTTGGAATTTAGATCCTCCATCGTACACCTTCCTGTATGTTATGTGCTGACTTCCTTTCAAGGTGCATTACATTTTGTATTAGAGGCAGTTTCCTTAGGCTGTTGTGTGTGCGTTCGTGCGTGCGTGTGTGTGAGTGTGAGTGCGGCTAGTGGGATGAGAGGTTATTCTCAAACTGAACAGCATGGACACGCTTTCAGAGTTACAGACGTACAACATTCACACAATATCCCCAAGTACAAAATTCACCTGGCAGACAACCTATCCCAGGAATAGGAAAGTGACAAATGTTGGCAGTAAGTGATTATTCATTGTCAATTATTATTATTCATTATCAATTATTATTATTATTATTATTTTTTTTGCAACTGGTACATGGCAATAACGTCGAGCTGCTGTACATTGTACTATACAATTTAAGCATTTATACAGATACCAGGGCCGGCGCACTGTTTTCAAAAGTGTGGGGGCCCACTTCCGGGTTTCATGAGCTAACAAGAAAAAAAAAAAAAAAAAAAAAAAAAAGGTCCTCAGCTCATCTCTACCCATCCACTTCCGGGTTTCTTCAGCTGACAAGCAAAAAAAAAACAACAAAAAAAAAGGTCCTCAGCTCATCTCTACCCGTCCACTTCCGGGTTTCTTCAGCTGACAAGCAAAAAAAAAAAAAAAAAAGGTCCTCAGCTCATCTCTACCCGTCCACTTCCGGGTTTCTTCAGCTGACAAGCAAAAAACAAAAAACAAAAAAAAAAGGTCCTCAGCTCATCTCTACCCGTCCACTTCCGGGTTTCTTCAGCTGACAAGCAAAAAAAAAAAAAAAAAAAAAGGTCCTCAGCTCATTCTCTCCCCTCCCGTTGTAGTGCCTCTTACGTACTTCCGGGTTGAAAAAAGTGTGGGGGCCCAAAGTGATGACACCTTATGTATTCCTTTGTATGGTGCACAAAAAGTGTGGGGGCCCGAGCCCCCACGGCCCCCACGGCTGTGCCGCCCCTGGGTACATGTACAACACATTTGCCTACATGTACAGCTTTACTTTGTATGATACACTTAAACTTGTACACTTGTACGTGTAAATTATTGCAATGATATAATGTGATTGTACTCAACATGTTGATAACAGAAGTGTACAGTGTACAAAATACTCTTTTAACAGAGGGGTTAAAGAGTATACATAGGCCTATATATCATGTTCACCGAGGAGGAATGACAGTCCTACTCGCCACCATACTACTACACTTTACAATATAGTTGCTCTGTGGCAAACTTTAACAGTCACACAAGGCATGACTCACTAGAGTGAGCAAAAGTGAAAGTCAAAAAGTCTAGTTTTTCTTATTGATGTCAAAGTAAATTTTCTGTCCAAATGAAGAAAGTATGTGTTATCAACATCATGTCAGTCAAACACTGCCTACGTTGCAGCTTATTCTTCAGTCCATATGGATTCCACTTCAATATGCGGGGGCTGACTGTACAGTGCCAACAAACATGGTTACAACAAAATCTTGCTACAATGAAGTTAAAATTCACATCCTAAAATCATAACCTTATGTATAACTTTATATACTTTACAGTGTATCTTACTTGGCTATAACAGAAGAAAACTGCTGGGCCCGAGGATTTCTTTATAACAGGAGTCTCCTGCATCATATACACCAACGTAGATCACTTTGTACAAAGTACATGACTGTACATGCATTCTTTACTCGATAACGCTTTTCTTATAAGAATGTGCCAAAACCTTACGAACTCCCTGTCCATGAAACTATTGCCAAAGTTATGTATTGTTTTCTTCTTGTTCTTCTTCTCCAAGCTTGTCAATTCCAGTTTAGCTGCACCTACATGACATATGACGTGATGGTCAAAAGGAATCAAATATATTTGTATCCTCTGGTCAAAAATCTTATATCTTCTCCACAAGATTTTATTCTGCAATGATATAAAGAACTGGGAGACTACCTACAGCAATTACATGCATCCTTTCATTATTCTCTTGCTACATATATTTCAAATTCATGCTAGCATGATTTAAAATCTATTTAAAAAAAAAGGAAGAAAAAATGTGTTCTCTGGTAGCACATTCAGGCAACTCATATTTGACAAAAGAGAAGAATATCAAAGAGCTGACATGTACTTTACCATTTGGAATACAGTGCACTCCTGTTATAATGAACATGGTTATAACGAAATTCTGGTCACAATGAAATAAAAATCAAGGTTGCAAAATTATGGGCTCTATGTTTTGTATTGTTTATTTGTTTGTTTATAACGATATTTCGATATAACAAAAGAAAACTGCTGGTCCCAAGGACTTTGTTATAAATGGGAGTCCACTGTATGAGAATTGATAGGGCATACAAGAGATAGAGCTCACAGTTGGAGCATGGTGGCAAAATAATTTGTACTTAAAAGATTTTTAATGAAAATAATATCTATTTGCTAACCAATAGAAATAAAAAGTGTTTGTCCCTGGACCTGGAACACAGTGCATTGCATGTCTTTATGCTTTCCTTCATTGTAATAGGAATTCACTTGAAAAAACAAAACTGGAAAGAACAATTGAACATGGTAACAAATACCAATAGCATCACTGTACAAAATAACTGATTACAACACAAAAACTTACACAGAGAAATAATGAACAACAAACAGTCAAATGTAAACACCACATACTCAAGAAATTTTATGTGTCATACAGTGTAATTTCATGTTACTGAGTCCTCCCGTTATAACAAACACAGTTATAATGAAATTCTGGTTACAACGAAATAAAAATTCAGGCCACAACAACATTATCGGCTCTTTGTATTTGTATTTTTTATTTGTTCAGTTATAATGAAATTTTGATATAATGGGAGTCCACTGTACTTTGACAGTGTAATACGATGTACTTAGTATAGTTGTTTTGTTTTTTCCTGGTTACTTGGGGAAAAAAACACCCACTCCATACAAACAACATTGTATAATTATAACCCCTTAATCTGCTAAAGCTATGCATGAGTCCAGATGTTATAAAATGAGGCATGAAGTGACAAAATGGACAAGGATTTACACAAAACTAGACACTTACTCAGTAACATTTACATTCCATTGACCCAACCAATGACAAGCTGCAAAACTAGAGTCAAGAGAATGAATTATTGCGTGCCAAAACAAAGACCAAAGTCTCTACAGCCCCAGTTCACATGCACTTTTTGACTTCAAAGCAATTTGTGAACTACACTTTAATTGGGCTCATATTTTAGCTGACCACGAGGTACAGGTACAATGTGTAGGAGCTTTTGCAAGCACCTGTTTTGGCAAATGGAATGATATTGCTGCAACAGTCCCCTCTCTTTAATACAAACATGTACAGCTGTACTTACATTTCATTCAACATTAAAGTGGACTCTTATTGAAACAAAGTTGTTGGACTGCATCTGATTGGCAAATTGCCCTTCATCAACATATGTAAGTACTGATTATTCAGTGTTTTAGTAGTAGCCATGATACAAACTCATATTACGGTGGCCATGTTTGTTTGTTTGTTTTTTTTTTAATCATGGCTATTGTACTACCCATCCTCTGAATAACTGGTGCTTATGTACACCAACAGAAGGGCAAATTGTCAATCAGTTGCAATTAAAACAACTTGATGCAAGAATTATTGATTTGAAACTTCTTGGAGTCAATGAAACTACTTTCTCCTTTCAAATTCAGAGTTTGAAATAATACAAAATACAAAGAAGTTTTGAACTTCGGGGCAAGTACTAATATTGCATCAATAGGATGATTGTGTGTTATGCTACGTGATGTTCATTATAACAAGAATCCATTGCATTTATAATTTGTTTCATGGCTTTATTCAGGTCAAAGAAGTAATTACAAATTTGTGTCAACTGACTGTAAATTCATAAAACATATCAATTTCACTGGAGCACTAACAACCTTGCCAGACTATGAATGGTCAAGTCCACAGAAAAAAGCTTGCCCATCACACAATTTGGTAAAGTGAAGGAAATATGGCAGGGATGTTTAAAGGCATTTTCAGGGGGGAGTATCAGGACTCATGAGGATTCAATTTAGGTAAAGTTGACCATGAATATACAAATGCAACAAAAAGTAATAAAAACAAGATACAAAATAGAGATATGTTGTTATTCCTCGCAGCTGCAGATAGTTCACCTGAAAAATTCAAAAAAACATCTTAAATGATCTAAGATAAACAGCATTGTCTTCGACATTATTATATACAAAATATGAGCTGTAATTTTAAGAATGATACACCATGCAGACTGTACTTTATACAATAATTTCAGTGCATGGGGTCTTGTACACTCGTACAACACTTCAAAGGATTCAATAATCTACAACTTCAAAACATACTTCTTGTTTGCAAATTACTGAACAAAACGGTAAGAATGCATGAAATAAGAGATGAATTTTTATCGGAAAGCGTTTAGATTCAAAACGAAAACACCTTCAACTTCTATAGGTCCACAAAAGGTGGTGCATGGTCGACAGTTTACAACTGAATGATCTTCACATGATAAATAGACCTTGAAGTCCCATGGAAAGTTCTCCCCTAAAAAGCGAGAGAGATATAGAGAGAGTTCCGCAGTGAGAAATTCATCAAATGGCGACACTGCATGGTCACATCACAACGCATCATTAATTTGATCAGTGTGCAGCTATACGAAGATCATTTTTTGGAAAGCGCAATTCCAGCTCCAACCAGACCAGCTATTGCCATAGCAGCTCCTCCTACTATTGCCATGCCAACGAGTCCATCTGCATTAAGAGGTGAGCAAAAAAAAAGAAAAAAAGAAGAAAAACAGTTAGCCAGAGGAAGAGCACAAATGGCACTCAGAATATTTCCATAAACTGTTCAAGGACAAGTTCACCTTCATTAACATAAGGATTGAAAGAATGTAGCAATATTAGTAGAACACATCATTGAAAGTTTGAGGAAAATCGGACAATCCGTTCAAAAGTTATGAATTTTTGAAGTTTTTATGCAGTCACCACTGGATGAGAAGACTACTGCAGTGTATGATGTCACATGCATACAACAATATAAGAAAAATATAAAGAGAATTTCACAAAATTTTATCTTTTGAAAAAAAGTACACATTCCCTTGACTCGTTACTGACGTATGTTATGGGTAATATTATTCCCATTGCCTTTAGAAAGAGGCAAGTCAAGTGCTCTTTTATTATGCGAAAAAAAGTGAAAATATGTTGAATTTTCATTACATTTTCTTTATACTGTTGCACTCATATGACACCACGAGCCTTAGTAGCCTCCTCATCCAGCGGTTCCAACACAAAAATTTTTAAAATTTATAACTTTTGCATCGATTGTCCAATTTTCCTCAAACTTTCATTGATATGTTCTACTAATATTGCTGCATTCTCTCGATCCTTATGTTTATGAAGGTGAACTTGTCCTTTAATATTAATTGCATAATTGAGCATTGAATACAGTCATATAGCATAATACATGTATCATATTTTGTGACATGAGACATATTTGGCCTGAAGTTGCTCAAACAGATGTTGAATTGCATCAACTACCAAATAGGAAAGACTGGGAGGTTAAAAGTGCATCAGCATCTGTAATTCAGATACACACATACCTACCGAGACTGAAATAGATTAAGAATCATCCCATTCAAAGGAAGGGGGAGGGTCTTTTGAAAATCATGATTTTCGAAAGTGGGAAAATGTAACTGTGCACGGGTAGGCAGTACAGCAAGATTTCAATTCAGAAAAGCATGAACCATTGGTCCTGAAGAAACAAAAGTGACAAAACATATAAGTTTACAAAATGACACTACCTTGTTGTACAGCGAAGTGGGCAAGGCTCACAACAATTGACATTCGAGGGAAGAAAAAAAAAAAACTTCAAATGATTACAGAAACAACAGAACTCCCTTTCTTGAATTGTTTGAGAGTGTAAAGGACAAAAACAAAGAAAAGAAAATACGACAAATACATTTGCAAAACTTAATGAAGGCTTTTTTCTTTTTCTCCCCCCGACTTATGAGGACACATTAAAACTCAGAATGTTACTGCCAAACTCTCGGAATGAAAAACTTTGAAGTTTACCTTGATTCATCTTCTTCTTGATGAGCTTTTCAAGCTCAGCTGCTTGCCTGTTGTTGGGCTCAATTTGTAGAAGGCCTCGCACAAACTTCAGCGCTTTGGTGTAGTCCTGAGCAGGAGAAACCAGCAAATCACATTTCAGCACTTGACATTTGCTTTTTATCACAGTTCGTATTCCTGCTGCATTTCTGAGCAATGCCACAATAGCGGCAGTTATGAATCTGCCTATCAAAGTTGCCAGCTTTAAGTTTCACAAAGTTGGTACTATGAATATTTCTAAGAGAACTTGCAAAAAAAAAAATGATAATGATGTGAAAACAATACCCCCCCCCCAAAAAAAAAACAACAACAACAAAACAAAAACAAAAACAACAAAAAACAAATGAATAAATACAAACACTAAACAAGTCTGGATATTCAAACCTATTCGTTATTATTATTATTATTCTTTCTTTTTTTCTTTTTCTTTTTTTTGCTCAGAGTCATCTGTTGACAAAGCCCTGATTACTACACTTCAAAGAGTGATTGTTTATGTTATGAAGTTTTGCCTTCTCAGCATTATCAAAACATGCCAATCATGAGAAGTATTTCTACTTAAGTACAAAAATGATTTAAACATTGAACTCACTATTCAGTTGAAACTTCTTTTTCCCCCCCCCCCTTTTTTTAAATCTATTTATTTATTCATTATTATTATTATTTATTTTTTTTTTTTTTGGGGGGGGGGGGGGCTGTCATACAGATCTATCAACCTGAATACTTAATTACAAAGAGTTGAAATTGATTGAATGGCTTGATATCAATCATAACTCCAAGATTGAAATTATATTGCCTACTTCTTGAGAATTTTTTTCTTTTGATTATAAAAAAAGATACATAATTCTTGGTATTTCAGTCAACCAATGCATGATACAGTATTGGAAAGACACTGACCTTTAACCTGTAATGTCCTATGGCTAGGTAGAATAAGCAGTCCCTCTGAACTTGTGGACTTCCTCCGTGAAGTAATTCATCGAGGAGCACAGTTCCTTTCCTCATGTCCTGGGTGTAGCGGCTTCTCACTAGACACCACGCGTACTGGAATTGTGTCCTTACTGTCACTTTGCCCCTCGCCAGCTCTCCATTGTACAGGAGTTCATGTTTCTGTAATGGACAAGGAAGACACAGTGTCAAGACTTTATGCACAACTCTTGCAGAAAATATTACTTCCAGAAAAAAGGGATCATACCACCCTACCTGTATGATTATAATCTAGTCTAGCTCACTACATTGAAAATCAAAATAAAACAAAAACACAAATAAAGGATAAAAAAAAAACAACCAAAAAGAAAAGTAGGATGATTTCTTTTTCCATTTTTCATTCATCGTTCCCAAGCCATGGCATCACACAGTATACATTGCATGTTTGTAGGTTAATACGGATATGCAGACAATAGTTTACAGCCAAAACTTTTAAGATTTGTTACCTTTGAATGAATACAATGTAGGTCCAATTTTCTTCAAACTTCATTGATGTATTCTAGCAATATTTATACACTCAGACTGCACATTTTATTTGGGGTGAATTCCCTTTAATATAAAGTATGGGCACATGTCCATTCAAAGGGTATGAGTTTTTAATATGATGTAGGGTTTGTTTAGTATGTGATGCAGTCCCAAAACAAGTGGCTTCACTTTCAAGAACATTCTCCAAAGAAGAAGTTCCTTATCACACCTGCAGTGAATGTCACCAATATATTTAAGGCATAACTAATTTTAGACCCACATCTTCATCATTGTCCTAGTGAAGAAAACACTAACACAAAAGCAAGGGAAATGTTAATTCATCACATGAAATGTAAATTTTCTTCTTATAAAATAATGGAGATATGACTTTATCTCACGGTTTGAATATTGGTAATGAGATGCAGGTATTTGTGACCCACTACAACAAAAGGATCCGAAAGTCAAGGGAGGACAATTTTCTGAAAATGACATGACATTAATTCCTTACTCTTCCACTGTAATTTCATTTATAACATGACACATAAAAATACTCAGTTGTGGAAATACCGATGATTTTATTACCGCATGCTGAGTGGTTTAGGAAATCAGTGTTTTGAGAAAACCACCTTCAAAGTTTTCCTTCTGACGCTATCATGATCAAGGGAAGGTCTACAGTTTTCATCACTGGACAATTATATCATGTGGGCTATTGTGGGGAAGTTGATCCTTGAAACACAGGTCCTGATATGATGATACATTTTACAGGATACCCCAGTGATAGTGGTCTATTAAAAGTCATTTCAAGACACCTACTCTTGATGACACTCAAGTCTTGCCTGGACTTTGTATCAATATCCTTGTCTTTATTGCTCATTAGGTTAACACTGTCACTATCTGTAGAATATAGATTCCTACCAAATTTAGAAAGATCTTGATTCTAGACATAGAGTAATAAAAGCAAAGTCTTTGCATTCACATCAGCTCTACAAATTAATTTACGTCATTAATACGATGTACAAAACTTCACAAGTCGATAGGTTTTTGTTATCAAGCACGAAGTCACTAGTAGTATATCTAGGTGTCCTAGGCCTAGATCTATATCTAGTAAGATCGTCTAGGGTCTAGACTATATGTGACCCCGCACCACAAAACAAACAAAAAGTCGCCAGACATGAAGTTTGAGTTAAGAGCATATTATGAAAGAGCAGACTTTAAGCTTTCAAATGATGCATAACTCAAATCAAATGGACTCTCCTAACATATGTAAATACTGGAAAGAAAGCACACACTCGGGAAAAGTGTGAAATGAGAAAAGAGGCTCTGAAGTACAATTGTACAGTGTCTATTCAAGCGCTTAATCTTTACCAAGCCGTGCTGGCTATGGGACAAAAAACATGATGTAAACCACTGGAGTAACAACAATGAAGGGATTATCAGATCAAACTGAAATTGAGCATGCCTTATCACAGTCTGTCCTTAATTAATGCCAACTTTCAAAGCAGTAGCATCATCCTTTCAAAAGTTATAGGAGTTGAAAGTGGAAAGTGTGTACAAGGTTTTTAAGGAATGAAAAGAGGAAGCTAAAGACACACTTAATCAAACTATTCTGCCAGAAAAATGTTCGAGATAAACTGCTAGAAAACACACTTTCCTGCCCGTTTTATGATCCCAAATTTTAGCATAATGTAGAAGAAGACTTGCTCTTCCAGAAAATATGAAAAAGTCAAGATCGGCTCGGTTGACCCATTTCACCTATTTTCAGTCCTCACACAAAATCAGTGGGTGATTTCAAGTTCGTTGCTAGTGCTAGTGCTAGCCCCCGTATAACAAAGCTAAATCGACCTCCAACACAAACGGTCAGATTAACGAGGCAATACCGATCAAAATTATCGATCACCAGCACTACTGTAGGTGCTGGAATCACAGCACCGCGAGCTGTGCTGGAATCACAGCACTGCGAGCTCCGCGGGAATTGTGCGACGAAAAAAGTGATCGCGCGTGATTACAGTTAAATATTAAAAGATGTAGCCAAAATTGCTTAGTTTTAGAGACATAGTGAGGAAGACAGATTAAAATGCCACAAATTTCATCCACTCCCCAAAATACAACTATCTTCATTTTGCTCCCAGGCTCAGATTTATAAAGCCATGTCGAGAGTGTTTGTGTACGTTACGTGGGCGACCACTGCATTAACATAGACTTTGCACGTAAAACGTGCATCTCTTATGGAAGTGAATACGGGTCTCGCACGGCAACGCTAATACCAGCACTGAACTTGAAATGAAGAAAATGATAATCCCTAGGGGCTAGTGTTAGTCAATAGGGAAAAAGCACATAAAAGCGGTCGTAAATTGCTAACACAGACGGCGAAGCTCGGTTCAGCAGACGACATTCAACACCGAGCCCAGCACCAGCAACCGGAAATACGTCATAATTTTTGAGGTCAACTCCCAACACCGACGTGATTTCAAGTTCGGTTTTATCGCTGGTGCTAGTGCTGAGAGCACTAGCACTAGCACTAGCACCGAACTTGAAATCACCCATGTGTGTGCGACTTTTTGTTCGTTTTGTGATGCACGGTGACATGATATATATACCAAGAACAACAAAAAACAACAAAAAATAGCAAAAAGAGACACCGTCAAAATGATGTAGTTACCATTTACCCACAATTTACTCACCTCCGTAACGTCAGATCTAAATACACTTGTGAAATGAATTAGTTTCCCATGTTCATGATCGCCCTAACCGTTACTACCGTAGACTACAACTGTACAGTGTACATGAAAGAATATGGACCCCACAGAATATACAGTGCATGGGACTGTGATTACTTCTGGGTGGTGGAATACGCCACGACTGAGCAGCATCTTACAAGACCGACGGTGCCTTACCAAATTACTGTCTTTGAAAGACACAGTGACAGTTTTCATACCTTTAGGTCCTCTACAGAAACCGTCTCTTCTACGATCGTCTCCATTCTTCCTTAGAAAGAGGTAGAATTCTTGGCTCCGTGATGTTTCAACTGTGTCGCTGTAATTTGGAAGCACATAAGTGTAGTCTTGTTTCAAGCCTTTACTGGCAACTCAATTTACTAGCTAGCTGTACTGATATTGTTATATTTATGATTCCGCTTTACCTTTTGATATCAAATACGTCTCTAACAGCAAATGGACGGTGCCACGTTTAAAAAATAAGAAAAAAAAGGGAGGGGAAGGGTTAGGGTTATGATTTCTGGTGCCATTTAAAATGTTTTTAAGTATAATGTATATTTTTATTATCATTTTTATTTTTTTTATCTATTTATTTATTTATTTATTTATTTTATTATTATTATTATTTTTTTTTTTACTATATAGCAGTTCACAGTAGCTCATTGGTTCCTTAATTGTAATAAAGCACATGAACCTATGGTTTTATTTACATATTTGGGGTTCGGATGGGTCAAAGTTACTGTATGGAAAGTTTGAAGAAAATGACATGGACTTCACTTAACTGAGGAACGTCCTTATATTAAGTGCTCCACTCGTTTTCAAACAGGCGTAATGCATTTTATAAGCTCGCCCAACCGTGGCAAGAAAAAAGGTTAGATATATTATAGAGAAAGGGGCGGGGAATCAAACACTCTCATATAGATGTGGTTTTAGGCTGAAGAAAGGTAATGTCATTCAATCGTGGCGACCTTCAAAAGTCATAGCCAATGCATTTACTGGATGAATACATCATGCAACAACTGCAAGCGAAGCATTAACTGGAGAAATAGCTAAAAAACAAACAAACACACAACAACAACATTACTCTCCATCGTCAAATCCATCAAACGCTAATGACTTATTCAATGTCACCTCTTCATCTGAAATGTTACTCCTTATACATTGTACCACTGAAAAAAAAAAAGTATTTGCTTCCTGTTGCTTCACAGTTTTCAGTCATCGATGATACTGTTCAATATCATAATTGGTGTGACCTTTTCGTGCGGAAAGAGAAAACTATAGACCGCTGAGGAGGTCGCGTGAATTGCAAGCGTGTATTATTCAGCGACAATGTTCGCCCTTTCTCTTCTTTTCTCTCTCCTTCTCTCTTATACATACACACACACACACACACACACACACACACACACACACACACACATATATATATATATATATATATATATATATATATATATATATATATAATGTACAAAATACATAATGGCGACATATATATATATATATATATATATATTATTTTTCTTATTATTGCTATTAATATCATTATACATAATTCATTATAACATTCACATTCATATGCATACATACATTTCAAGTCATTACTTTTTATCAGATTGAGTGGACTGCCTGTAGAATTTAGAATTACAGTAGCAAACTTCTAATCTTGTTTTCTTTACTCTTCTCTTTTTCTCCTCTCTTTCTCTCATTTTTTCTCATTATTTTCTTTTTATGTTATTTTCTTCTCAAACTCAAAAAGTAAATCGTTTACCACACTGTGATATGCTTTAGTTTTGGTACCTGACATTTTCTTAGATTATAATCACCTAACACCTCTTAAGCTCAAAAAGTAAATCGTTTACCACTGTGATATACTTCAGTTTTGGTACCTGACATTTTCTTAGATTATAATCACCTAACATCATCCACATGGTTCAGGATGAATGAAAACCAAAATAAATACTCAATTCAGACAATTCAATAATTTTCTATTATGTGGTTTATTGAATTAATTATAAACATTTCCATATAGAGTGACTGCTTAATATCTTATCTGTTCTTTGTTATCTTTATTTTTATAACATGCACGCACTTAAACTTGTTACTTATGATTTCAGTTAAGGTGAATTCTTTTTTTTTTCGTTCATAAGGTATTTAGATGTTAACAAACATGGTTTGTTTTTCCTTTTTAAAAAGAGAGATGCACGTTAAAACCCTTCGAATTTCAGAAATGATCTGCTTCAATGCGATGTCAAAGAATTCAAAATATGCTATAGCTTCATCCGAATTTGTTTATCAGGGTGTAAGATCCTTACCTCAGTGGTGAATAAATTCTTCTGCAGTATCCTCCTTTTCCCCTCAACTTTTTCTTTTTATTTCTTATCTTACCATGTCTTTTTTCTTCTTTTTTTTGGGGGGGGGGGGCACTGATGGGGAGGAGGAGCACTGATAGGGAGGAGGAACAGAATCACCTAAATTCAATTTTAGGTTTAATGTTTCCTTGCAGAAAATATTCATTTCATAGAAAATTCTTCATTTAAAGATGCATCTTTCCGACATTGGCTTTAACCCATCCACGTACGGGCCTCTGTGTAATCTGTAATTTTGTGTCTGCCTAGTAAGTTGGCAGTGAACTTGGGCGCAATCTTCCCTTCGGCGCGATCTACACGCGAAGGGCATTCATACGTCATTGAAAAAATGCCTGTGTCGTTCCCACTAGGCAGGAGGGTTGATGCGTGTACACTCGAGCGAATGTGCACTTAGTTGACTCAATACAGCGCTAGTTTGTGTGAGTTATGTGAAAGAAAATAATAAAATGTATGAATTCTGAAAGAAATATTACGTGTGTGTGTATTTTTTTTCGTATTTCCTCTTCATTTCCACCCCGTTGTTATCACACATTACCCACACGCAAATCGAAGCGTCCAAAATGTCCTCGACTCCCTCGGAGACAACTGTGGAACATTCCATTCAGTCAAGGGGTTTTTGGTTTGCAACATCATGAAGTAACTCTAATAAAAGAGATTTTTTGCGAACGCTAATCTATTTCATGAATGAATCACGATATATTCATGCTTAGATAACATATTTCAAATTTTTAGAGACACAGAAAAAGATTTGTAATACAATCATGATACGTTTGACTATTCATTCACCCTGTGCAGAAATCCGCATGTCTCCCACCACACGAGTTATCGCTCTCACTCAATCTTCGATCGCGATAGCGTGGGAAAACAAAGACCGTACGTGTGACGCAGTACAGTAGTAAACACGTGGGATTATGCTGCTTCGGAAAAAAACGAAAACGTGGCATGGTACAGAGGAATCCGATGTAAAAAAGCCACACTTTCGAAAGCTAAAACGAATAGCGAAATCAAAATCCACTAAAACGATCGGCAAACGGTCTTGAAACTCTAATGTAGATTCCCAGTTCACGTTTTGCTGAGTTTGAGAATAGTATTTCTGAGTTTTCCTCGCACGACGAGATCAAGAACAAGATCGGTGAACTTCCTACAGTTACTAATACAACTGCGTGTGTACTAATACAACTGCGTGTGTACTGTGTAGAACACGTACTGCACGAAGTGAAGGTGCGTTTTGTCATGTGGCAAGAACGCAAGGAATGCACCAGATACGGTGTGCTACAGATTCTTGGGGCGAAATTTGCCTTGATAGAAGCCCTCCCTTTATTTCATATTTGGATGGTAATTCCAATTCTTTATAGAATCGTAAATATGAATACGTTATATATTTATTGTACACTTTTGAAACATAATGCAAATATTTTTGAGGGTTTTCATTCCCAAAATTTCTCTCATTTTGAATAACAAATATAATAATAATATGAAGAGTTCTTGATTCGAGTCTAAATTCAACGCTCCTTTTTGCAGTTACGTCATGGCAACGATGCATAAGTAATCAGCTGTTATGTAGTCGTACAACTACTGCAGTTCCTGTGAGATGTAAATGTATGCCAATGTGATTTTATCGGTGGCATTATACTGATTTTACAATCTTACCTTCTCTGTTTTTCTTTTACAGAAATCCAGGCATTATCAGATGAAGCAGTCTTTGTCAGAAGTACCTGTCGTATCACTTTTTGCCACGATAGTTTTCATGTTTCTCTTGATCATTATCAAACTATGTTGTACTACTTGTACATTTGGATGAGCTAATAATAATATGGGCAAATATAAGTCAACTATTAGAATTCATGTTTGCACTATAAATAATTTCATATAATACAAGAAATGTCTTATATCATAAGAAATCATTTATAGTCCAAACATGAATTACAATAGTTGATTTATCTTTTTCTTTTATTTCCAAATATCATTAGAATGATTTTGTAATTATCATAATTATTAATATTATTATTATCATACCTATTATTATTATTATCATTATTATTATTATTATTATTATTATTATTATTATTATTACTATTACTATTATCATCATTATCCTTTGCTTATTAGGTTCTGATATTTACAAATGTCATGATATTTGATGTTGCTATGTGTTCTGTCTTTACATGGCAAAATGGGATTTTTTTTTTTTTTCATCCAGGGGCAAAGAAAAAAGAGAGAAGGAAATGAAAGGGACAGAATGGGAAACACCTGCTCTGCAGGCTCTCTTTATTGTAGCATTCCATACAACATAACTATACATGTACAATTGTGAATACAATAAACAAGTAAACAAGTTAACATTTCAAACTGGACCTAAAACAAATTCATTGTCTAGCTTTTAGTTGAATTAATTTTTGAAGTGAACCTGAATAACTGAACAAGGTAAAAGAAAATAGGAAGTTAAATTCCTGCAGTGATTGCTCATGTGAATTAGAAAGGACATTACAAAACAGAGTAATGTGAAGTTTTTGTTTTCAAGTTACCAGTTTGATAAATTTTTCCTGAAGGAAGTCCAGTTTGAAATGTTACATTGCTTTTACAATGAATTACCATAACAAATTTACAAACAGAAATGAAGCATTATTTGGAATCCTGACAGCACTGACAACTGAGAATCGATCACAGTGAGATGCCACTCTCAAACAAAACATAACACTTACATCTCATGCTCTCGCTGCTCTCTCCTGCACCATCTACCATCCATGATATGCAGCAAAGGATTTGCTGCACATCACCACTTCACACCTCACACAGAACGTTCGGGTCTCACAACGCCGCCTCTCTCTCTTGCACGCCTGGCACACTCGCCGAGATGGTCCCTTCCCAAGAGCATGACCACCATGATTCTGGTCATCACGACCGTCATCACCATGGGAACTGAGGAGAAGTTTGGCCAAACACTTCCGGAACTCAAGCTGAGTCAGCGGTTTTGGGCGTCCACTTCTGGTTTCCCTCTGATGGGCCTCAGATTCATTCATGAGAATGAATGCATTAGCTACGGCCACATCAAAGAGAAACCAGAAGACATACACCCACCACCGCCGACTCGCGCGAAAGGTTGGATACTCCGTCCTCAGCTGGTCAGCTCGGTCGACTCCTCTCATGAACTTGTTGTACTCACGGAGAGCGACAGGGCATGGGACCACCCTCTTAGTCCCATCTCGCTGCTTGCGATCGACAGTTGTCTGTGCTGTAGGATCATCGGCTGAAGAGAGCAGGTTCACAAGATGCTTGTCCTGCCAAGCATAGGCTGAAAGCTGGCCACGCTGGAGCACATTGAACTCACCCTGTACTTTCAGCCTAGGCTCGGCAAGTTCAGCATGTGGCAAACCTCGACGGTTGCGACGAACCGTCCCTCGAGCAAGGGTGCCCTTCTGCTGGAGGCTCTCGAACAGATCAACAGTGGTGAAGAAGTTGTCCATGTTGACCACATGATGCTTCCCCCGAAGCCGTTCAGTCAACTCAGTCACTACACGTGCTGCCAACCCTCTCTCACGCCCTCTTCTCTTCTCTTTCCCAACATACACCTGAAACTCATTGCAGTATCCATTCACAGGGTCAGCTCTCATCCACACCTTTATCCCATACTTCGTCGGCTTGCTTGGAATGTACTGGCGGAATCCGAGACGGCCACGGAAAGCAATCATGGCCTCATCAACTGAACAATTTTGGTGAGGATTGTATTGCTGCACACAGTTTGCCAAAACTTCATTCAACACCGGTCTAATCAAGTGCAGCTTGTCGTGATTTGGGTGCTCTTTTGGTAGGTGTTGAGTTCGATCGTTAGCATGAAAATTCACGCTAATTCCTTCAAAACGTTTCCGAGACATGAACTCAGCGATACGGAGATGGCCAAAAACATCATCGGAACTCCACATCCAGCGCATTTCTGGGAGAGGCATTATGCTGAGGTACAGCCGAATACCAAGGTAACACTTCATTTCTTCCACTGACACAGGCTGCCACCTAGGGAGATTTGGGTTGGCTTGCCGCTTTTGTGCAGCATACCGATTTGTCTCCTGGACCAAGTGCTGGATCAAAGTCAAAGGAAATAACAACAAGAAAAAATCCAGCACTGTAGACGTTTCATTCAGCTTTGTTGTCGGTCCAGGTGGAGGTCCTGAAAAGGACCTTGCCAAAAAAGAATGCAGGTCTCTAGACCACTCCTGAGCGTCAGCTTGTGTGTCAGTGTCACTCTCATCATCATCATCATCACCATCATCACTCGAACTTTCACCAACATCACTGTCATCATTAGAGTCATTCCCACCGATCTCATCCACCGCAAAACCCTCAAAATCACTGTCATCTTCGTCACTCAAACCAAACACAGCAGCATACGATTCATACCTGGCAGACATATTGCAGTACAAAAATGAAATGGAGGTGAAAAATGATAAAACACGAATACGATCGACAACGAAGGCAAATTACCGTAGAAAATAAAATACAGAATATCTTGCACCGAAATCTAAAAAGGAGAAGAAAAACTACAATGAGAAATACTACGATGAAAACACGAAGCTTGATGACGAAGGACGGAGCTGCGGAGACACTTACGCCTACGGTAGGTACAATAGGTGGGCTACACGAAAAGTACGATGGTCACACACACACAACGACGTTCAATCAATCAACCGACACTCGAACAAAAACTCACCTCCAAATTGCTGCAAACGAAATAATCACGCAACAAAAAATGGAACACAACACGATCAGATGTACAGCTGTACTCTGAAAATAAAGGGATAGAGTGAAATGAAAGCAAAAGAGAGAAAAATGAGAGAAATGGACGAAACCCTACAGAACTAATGTCACACTAACGTAATGCGACACAGCAATGCCTTCGTAACCACAGTGAGTAAACAGGTATCGGACAACAAGTCTCAACTGCAATCGATAACACGATACCGCGCGTAAGAAATCACTGCCGTTGCTGGAGCAACAAAGATGCAGGCGCGCTGTAAACATGAATATTGATTAGTTTCTCAGCAGGCTCGAACCCCTGGCAGGTGTTTTGGCCAATAACAGACATTCTAAAATAGGTTTCTTTGCATAAATTATTTTTCTGAGTCCCAGTAACGATCTCTGTGATTGGCTAGAATTATTCTACAGCTCCTGGCCAAGCCTGAGGTCTCAGGACGCCCTCTTTTGGTCATAAATAATGCATCCCACGTTTTTTGTGGGATGAGACGTGGATGGGTTAATGAATTATGTTTTGTCATGATATTTGATTAATCAGAGAAGAAAGAAACGAAGACAAAATAGTTATGACTCGGCAGAAGGAAAAGAGAAACGAATATGACAGATTAATTTTGTGACGTGTGTGGTCAAACAAATATAAAACAAAGTGAGTGGTTATAAGGTCTATAGTGATAAAAAAATCCCTAGAACTAACTAAATAAAAAGGTTTGACTTAAATTCCTTTAGGCGGTTAATTCTAATTGGTATGTCATCATATTATGATTATGAAAAAATTGTTTGAATCATCTTTTTTTTTTTCCGCGAAAGGGATTAATCTGCCTTGACAGTCGCGTGTTGTTGTTGTGCTTTTTTTTTTACCACGAGAAGTAATTAGGTGTTGCTATTGTTATTTATTTGTTTGATCAAAATTAATGTTTGATTTGTTATCGTTATTGATAATGTTATGGCTATAATGTTATTGTTGGTAATGTCTTTGCTGCTCTCGTCAGTGACGTGTGACTCGGCAAATTAACAGTTAGGCCTATACATGACATATGATTAATACCATTACTTGCGTTTTCTTTTGAATATGATCTTAAATAATTATGTGCAATATTATTATGAATATCATATACATGGCTTGTCGAGATAATATTAGTTACCCCTGCTTGTTCACGAAATACGGGCAAATATCTACGGTCTGGTGCCATATTCCATGAGGCCGGAGGCCGAATGGAATATGGCACCAGACCGTAGATATTTCCCGTATTTCGTAAGTAGAAGCAGGGGGTAACGATTTTATCTTTTAAAGTGTAGGTCTACATGAATTCTGTAGTTTGATCTCATTGGTAAAGTTACACAGGCAATCCGGGATTTCACTAAGCTTCTTCTCGCTGATTTCCTTTCGTGAATGATGTTGAAATCGCCGGCTGTCAGCCATGGTGACTTACGTCTCGGGAGCTGATTATGCGCGCATACGTACACGTGCAGCTAGCTGTGTAATATCATGACGTCATATCACGGAATACGGAAAATATTCAGTGGCGGATTTAGCGCATGCGCACAATATGACCTTATTCACGGAATACGGGAAATATTTAGTGGTTGGTCTGAGTAACACAGGTAATACGGGATTTTATCAATTACGTGATTGACCAATGAGATTACAGAATTCACGATCACTAAAAGATAAACAAATCTATTCATCTCCATCGTGCATCGTGATGAGTTTGTACGTGGTGTGTGTGTGTGTGTGTGTGTGTTTCCATCGACAGGCTGGATGATGACTGGTAAAAAAAAAGAAATTACACCATCAATTACTAAGTTATTAAGTTTTTATGTAATATCAAAACAATTTCTGAAAATCTATCACCGCTTCGTGACAATGAGCATGTATATCTAATCTATCCTTCTAATTGTTTTAATCATAAAGAAACCATGTCATCAATGTATTCTCTTCCTTTCATAGTAATCAACGAACCGTAAACAAAGACTTTGACAGCATGCCTGCTTTACTTATACGTCGAGTGTGCAGTTCTCAGTGCTATCTAATCGTGTCAGACGTCAGAAATGTGGCTAAAAGGTAATGATTCATATTCTTATATTCATGATCATTTCACAAAAGGAAAAGAAACGAAATGAGCTGGAGGATTGGGATTGTATGTAAATGATAGCTTGAAATCTAAATGTACATAAGATTTTAATTGACAAACAAAAGTATGGTTAAAGGTATATGACATTTGATGTTGTATACACCGCCTACTTGATTAATCTCTATACTTCTTCATTATTATTTTTAGAATGAAATTGAAAATGCTATATGAAAAGGAAATAATAATTAAATCTCTTAGAATATCAAACCTTAGATTTACTTAATGTATATATACTTTCTATATACAGAGTTAAATGTAATGCAGTTTTCTTGATATACTGGAATGTCATAATGTATTTATCCTCTGATTCAAGTCCCACGCTTGTCCCTAATACTTGATTATAATATCTTAACAAAAATGACGTTGAAGATACACTCTCAGGTGTCAATGGAATAGCATTCCGATTGAACTGAAACAGAGCTCATCGGTAAGTGTATTAGAAAATTAAAATTTCATCGAATGAATTCACACACTCAACTTTCATGGTATGTTTTCCTAAACAAAAATGTCAGTGTGTGTGTGGTTATGCCTGTTGTGCTCATGTGCAAATTCAATGAATAATGCTTTGAAATCAGTTATACGTGTATCATCTTGATTTTTTCTTCATTTGATGTCGTGAGGGGAAAGGCTTTTTGTTCTAAGGCGTAGACTTCCTCTTTGACATTTTCAAAATGTGATAAAATTGATATTTTCTAATGATGTGTTCTTGCTCACTTTCATTTTATTGTAATCATTTTTTGGTCTTTAATAAATCTGCGTTTTACTTTTTTGGGTTTTTTTTTTCAGCGAAAGTGCCGAATAAACTTAAACTCAAACTGATTAAAATCCAGACTCAGAAGTGTTTCTGCTCTTGTTCACAGATCCATTCTCCGTATTTGCCGCGTCCCGTCTCAACCCGCAGGTGAATACGGCGCAGATAAGACGCGCGTAGGCTTGCCGGAAGTTCCGGTTGGTGGCACCGTAGATGATGCTGTTGATGCAACTGTTCATGTGCGCCATGACAAGTGCCACGACGTAAGCCGTGCGTGGCCACGTGGCCTTGCGGTCGAACACGACGATGACGGCGTACGGTGACCACATGATGAGGAACACGATGACGATGGTGAGCACGCTGCGTAGGAGGCGGAGGTCGCTGTTCCTGATCGACTCTTGCTTTGTGGCCGATGCCGACTGCGGATCATTACATAAACACATAAAGATAGAAACAAGGCGAGGTTAAAGTGATCTGGCTGTCTCCATCGAATATTTGCCTAACATACCTAAAGGGAGTAGTCCAGGGCCCCATTTCATAAAAGATGTTAGGATGGCAACTCTTGCTGGTATGGCAACTTTCAAAGGCAACAACCAAGCAGGAAGCTGGATTTTTGTCGTTATTATGACAATTGCCATTCGTATCGCATTCCAGCAAAAGCTACTATCATATCAACTTTTTTATGAAATGGGGCCCTGATCAGTAATAACGCAACAGGATGTCGAATGAAGACGTTTTAGTTATCGTTGCTTTTCCTGCCTAAAAGACAATGCATCTGCTGTATGAATATTTTTGCCCAAATATTGGTGAACTCCTCCTGTTTTGTTGTTTGTTTTTTTTTTTTGTGGGGGTCATAAATTTACTGCCGTGTAGGTGTGTCTATCATGATGCGATCGTGATCATCCGTCTTTCCCCAGAAGCTGAAATTATCCCATTATCTGTTCGACTGCTTTGCATCAGCCTTGAAAGCCTTGGGCCGTTAACGATCATCCCCCAGCATTTTCACTGATTCCCACTAATCAGTTACTAGCCATCCCCTTTAACTGGGGTTTTCTTTTATTGCTTCAAGGCATGTTGCGAGCTCAAGCCTGCTCCTGACACCTCGTTACACAGCTTCTATACTCTTTACTCTTTTTTCTTCTTGAAAAATGATGGATTCAAAACCCCATACAAACTATGAAAGGAAAACAATCTTCCGCTCCTTTTAATCCGTATAGCCGTCAAAATGGGCTTATGGAGGAGTTGAAAAGAGTACAACTGTATTACGAATCGCTACCTGTATCTCATTCTGCTTCAGGTCTTACAATCAAGTAATATTGTTCAGACAAGCTTTGCCACAAATACTCTAATAACAGAGATTTGCACACTTGATTGACAACAATTTGACCTGAATCCCTGAATTGTACATCGGTTAACCTACGACAGTAAAAGTAGATGCATTTCGGTGAAACAAAACAAAACAAAACTTTGGAGTCTCTAAGAACCGAAAGGGGGAAAAAAGAGGTGGAGCGACACTCCAGAGCCTTGTATAAAGGGAAGGGGGAAAGGGTTGACTACAATATGCTTGTAATTCAGTGGTGACTTTAATAATAATAATAAAAAAAAAAAAACATGTTTAAGGCACATAATGCTGCCGAATCGCCTTAGTCACGTGAGGAAACCTGAAAATCCTTGATGTTGCTGCTGCCAATCAATCCAAATTATAACGAACTGCTGATACTGTGGAGAGAGACTGTGCGAATTATCTTTCAGCAAATGTCATCCCCTCCCCCTTCACCTCCTGTTTGCTTTATACTACCGGTTGAATTATTCTATTTTGCATCTATATCTATGGCAAAATATTTACTCGACAACAGCTTGGGGTTTCCTATGTTATCGATCCTATCATGTTAGTCACGTGACCACTTTGTCGAAGCTGCTCAAATACCATGTCTAGCTACATATCGTTCTACAGTGTGTATAAAAAAAAGTTTATCAATTAAAACTCACTGAAAAAAAAAAGTAATCCAAATTTAGAGGGCTACTGTTTCATAAAATGTCAACTATGGGGAGCGCAACGTTGGTTGTGAGGAAAGGGGAACTCTTATTCTGTCTATTTATACCCCCTTACTGGACAGAACACAGTGCCCCACAGTGTGTTCACAGTGTGGTCACATGTTCCACTACGTGAAAACGCTCGAATGTAACAGTGTGGAGATGATTTCACACTGTTGTTTAGTTTTCACAGAGTGTTCACTTAATAGCAATGATTTGTTTCACACTGTGAATTGATGATTTACTATGTGTTCACACTGTTAAAACGCTCGAATTTAACAGTGTGAAAAAATTTCATGGTGTGTTTACATTGCGTTCACACTGTGTTTCTCACACTGTGGGACACTGTGTTATTTTCAGCAGGGCCAATTATGTTGACCGATGTCATGCATGACTGAGCACTCCTAACTTTAAAGACTACAATGACAAGTTGCACTTTTTCCAAGATTTAGCGTTATCATGAAGGAACATGTCTCACTGAAATGAATTAAAACCTGTCAATGAAAGTGGTGCAGGTTTCCAATTATCAGTATATCTATCACGACTTGTAAGGAATTTTTCATATAAACTATCTAATAATAACCGTGGTAACACAATACTGCACAGTTTAAAAGGATAAGAAAAATACTTTGTAACTGCCTGAAATTCGAGGAGCCAGACTCGACTAGCATTCATGCTATTTTCTGGTTCTTTATAATTCTTGGTTGTTGTTTTTTTTTTATGTGACTCCATATTTGAAAACATGTTTGTTTTTAGGGTTTTCTCGTACTTTTTATGGTCCATAACCTTCAAAATGGCCATAGTCTGATAGATATAACCTGTATGGTCACGCCGACAAAGGCCGTCCCTCACAATCATTTTTTTTTTTCTGTTCCTATTAAACACATAGCTCGCAGAAACATAGCCTACCATGTCTTTAATATCAACAGAGAAAATGGGTTGTGTGGGTTGGCTTTTGTGGGAGTGACCAGGTTATCCAACAAGTGGCCATTTTGAAGATTATGGACCACAAAAGGTAAGAGGAAATCCTAAACAAAACCCTGCAGTCGTGCAGGCTGGCCTGTTTATTTGACCACTTTCATTGACAGGTATTATCCATTCAGAGAGACACTCAAATAATGTTCCTTCATGATAACGCTCAAACTTGGAAAAAGTACATCTTGCCATTGTTGTCTTTCAAGTTAGTGTGCTCAATCATGCATGACATTTGTCAGCACAATTAGGTATCAATGGAAAGAAGAAGAGTTGTCCTTTCCTCACAACTAACATTGTGCTCCTATAACTGACAGTTATGAAAAAGTAGCCCTCTAAAGTTGGATTACCTAGGTTATTTGATATGCACTGTACAATCTTGTATTTTCCTTACACACATATACTAATGATTATAAAGTGTCGTTTGGGAACATTTTTTTTCAATGATTTTTATCTTTTGTTTCACTTTTGAATTGAGATATAAGAATTATTCAAAGCTCACCATATCTGACTTCTTAAGGCTGTCGATTTCCTTCGTACATCTTCGGGCATAGATAAAAATTCGGGAGTAACAGAAGATAAGCGCCGACAGCGGTATGCCGAAGCCAGTGGCGATGAAGAAGAATGTATAGCTGTAGGACGTGGTGTAGTCGTACGTGCACAGCATGAGCTTTGGGTCGAACGAGTGGGCACCCCAGCCCAACAGGTTAGGCATGTCGATGAGGAAGCAAGCGCCCCATAACAAGATGAGGAGGAGCGGGAGAGTACGCCTGTTGAAGATCTGGTGGTAAACGTTGCGGTGGACGATGGCCACATAGCGATTGACGCCGACAGAAGCGATGCTCCACATCGAGCAAGAACAGCTGAAAGTGGCAACGTATATCGTTACTGTTTAAGACTAAGATGCAGAAACGAAGGACGGTATAAAACAATTTTTTTGAGTTTATTTTTTTTTTTTTTAGAACAAACATATCATACAAGAATTTCAGTCACCTTCGAGAATTGCATTTAATCTGTAATATTCTGACTGCAATTCACCAATTCAGAGAAGTCTAAAAAAGAAAGAGAAAAGGGTTACAAACAAGACAATAAAAGCAATTATTGAAATAGAATAGCAAGTAGGAAAGTTTTTGACAATGTGAAGTCTTGCTAATTTTTGCTAAACAATTCTCCTATGTCGATAGCGATTGCTAACTGGCTAATAAAAGAGTTGATGATATGATCACCTCACAATTTTTCTTTGATCATGTAAAAAAAAAAAAAAAAAAAAAAAAGGTTGACTAAAATTTACTTTTCTTTTTCGATTAAAAAGTGTAAAACTTAGATTTCTTCCTGGCTAAATACACCGTCAGGCCCCGCCACACTATATCGTATAAATCAGCGAATGCCTAGCGGATAACATTTGGCAAAGTCCAGATATACGCTCGAATCCGCACGAATTCTTGAGCAAAACGTGGTTTTCGAACGTTCGCCTAACGAATGGTGAGCATATGCTAACCGTTTTACGCGCGGATAAAGTAACGAATGAAAGCGAACGCGTACAGGCCATCCAACCGATGCTGAGCGGACAAAACGAATGACCAGCGAATGCCCAACATATATATGCATAGCGATACTGCGGCAATCACGTGACGGATCTCGGTTGACCCACACTTCACCAAATCCTTTTGAGCAGTGACAGTCTCAAGTAATGTTCTAGCTGTGAAAATGTTCTCAAAGAGAAGAAAGCAACCTGCCAAGCAAGCACAGAAATCACCACCAAGTACTCCTGATTTCGCTATCCTCAGTCCTCAAGATTCCCCTAAAACTGCAATCCCTCCACTCTTCTGATGATCATGTTGGTATTCCAACATCCTCCATTGCGTCTGGTGCCTCCAACTGGTCCCAGCCTGTACTTTCAGTAAAAAAAAAAAAAAAAAAAATACCAGAGGCAAACGACGGGATTTTCACATCCCAGAGGCACAAGAGGATGCCCATTTCTGATGACCAGCTGATTTAACGCTACCTGTGCTGCCCATGCAGATTTACTGGGCGAATTTAGACGAACGGCGGACGAAAAAGAAACGGGCGCGGGAGAGCGAGCAAAACGTTCGAACAGCGGATGTTAAACGAACACAAAGCGGATTGTCCTTCGCTTTGTCATCCGCTCAAGATTATGGACATGTCCGAAATAAAAATTTGACTCCGGCGGATCTCTGCGAATCTCTACGATCAGCTAGCGGATACAGCGAACGTTAAAAGGATCACGAACGACGAGCAACGGATGTGAGCGTATCTCCAAATTTTCGAATTCAATGGGCATTCGTTGGCTCGATCCGCTCCAGTGTGACGAGGGCTGTACATAGCATTAGGGACAAATTACGCTTTAGTAAAAAAGAAGAAAGAATCAATAAAAATCCCAAAATTTCAAAATTGTATGTTCAAAACTACAAGTGCAAGTTTTGAGGCGATGTCATCAGCTCACTTATTTCCATATCTATAATTTATTGACCGTTAAATAAAAAAAAAATGTTTAGTGTTAATTGGCGGAACTTCACAATTTCATAATTTACCCAAATCTTATCCGATTTTCATCAAATTTTCACTGTTGTGCTTGTTAGATTTCACTCTTTCTTTTCGGATGAAATTGTCAGCACAGAAATCAAAATCAGTGGCAGTCACATTGGATCCCATGTCACACAATGTCCGACATGAAAATAAGATGGCGCAAAGAGATAAAACACTCTTGTCACGAGTATTGATGTGGAACCGTCAGTGATCAACGAAATCGATTAGATAAAGCAATTGGCAGTGGAACGTTTAAGTTTGTTCGTTTGTTTATTTGTTTGTTTGATTGATTTTTAAGGGGGCTGCGGGTCCCCATACCCCTTCCCCTTACACGGGAAGAATTTAACGATAAATGATGTGAATATGGGTGTTCTGAGTTTTCCCGCGATTTTATTTATTTCTTTTCTGCACAATTTTGCAAAATTGGTGTGGAGCTGGGGGTAAGGGAGGGGAAGCCCTACCCCCACGCTATCTGTGATGAGGACGTTGAACTGTGTACAATGTATAGTACCTAAATACATTCTGTCAATTTTCAGTTGACAAAAGGGACACAATTAATCCATCACAGCACAAGTTAGAATTTTCTCGTGCGCAAACACGACCAGGTAACAAAATCTCTGTAAAAAAAAAAAAAAAAAAAAATCATTTGACACACAAATTTATCAGTTAGCAAACATGATAGCAGTACAATCTTCATTCCAAAAATGTCAACATTCAGCATCACATCTCACTTTCAAGCTCTCTAAATCAGTGTTCAAAATTTGAATTTGAATTTATTTGAATTTGTTATTGGTACTTTCAGAGACAATTTAAAAGCCAATCTTAATTACAAAGAAAAATTAATCCCTTTCCACTAATCTAACTCCAAATAATCATTTTCATGTGGTTTTCGCCCAATATTTTTTTTTCTCCATAAAATGTTGTTTTGTCACCCTATTTCTGATGTTCCACAACCAAATTCATCATTTTTACACCTCCATCATTATTCTCACAAATGTTTTCCTTGTTATAAAGCGATATTCACCTCCCCATGAATATGCAGCCAATCAATCATCCCACACACATATAGCCAAACATTATTATTACATTTTTTATAAGGGCCTACCCATAACGTTTCTTTAACAACCGTTAAATCAGATCGAATAACAACTAAGGAAGCTGATAGAAAGAAATACATTAATAAAGAAAGGCCAGACATCCGACGTTAAGATTATTTGTAGAGACTATTGATTAATCTATTCCCATTTCAAGATGTCAGAAACTGATACTGACATTTGTTTCCAATTTTTCGTGAAATTTAGTTTAATCCAGCATGTGAAGATGGCGGCATACAAGCTATAGTAGAACGTTTGATGCTGAATATACCTCGCCAGGATATATTTCTTCATTGCTTTTCTTATTTCTCTCTCTCTCTCTTTCACTAATGGTACTGTACAAGGACGCACGCCATAAAAGATGCATGTTGAATGGTTCTTATTTTTACTTTTCGTAGATCGATCTCTTGAGAGTATTTCTCCTCAAACATTAATACAATCAGTAGGGCATAGACACAACGCGATGTCATCCCCCCTTCACTTCCCTTTACAATATGTTTAAAAACATTTGGTTTATTTGTTAGCCTGGCTGACTTCGCATCGATTGCTTGTAAGATATGAATCTCATCGGTCAAAGAAGAAAAAGAGAGAAATATGTATTATCATTTTCTTATTCATTCTGAACAAGTCCAACTTTTTTGTTTGGCATATTACATGGAGTGTCATTAATGAAAAATCGATTTGAAATGTTAAAATATAGTAGCATTGCAATCTCATTTCAAGTCTTCTTCGACTTCTCTCGAGAGATTGACGTGCATCCTGCCTGCATTCAGTGCCAGAGATAAAGGAATCTTCTACATAGAAACGTTACTTTCATTCCTTCCTTTGCTGAAAGAAATGGCATCTCCAAAGCCATTGCTGATATTATATGTATGGACTTTAACTCTGATGCCGTTTTTTTTTTTTTAGAGTATAATGTCATTGCATTCATGGTTTTGCAGAGTACCGCATCGACCGCCAATCAATATCCCTGAAAGTAACAAAGAACAAAAAGAAAAGGGAGAGGGATATATATAAAAAAAATATGGCGACAAGGAGAGAGAGAGAGAGAGAGAGAGAGAGGGGGGGGGAGTTGGGGGGGGGGGGGGGGAGATGGGGGGGGGGGGGGGAGAGAACCGATCCAGAAGCTTGACAGAACGGTCTCAATGTCAGGCACCATATCCCAGCGTGCAGTTGCAAACGTGTATCAAGCTAGTTAGTCAGTGGGAGAACAATCCACGCCAAGATTAACAAAGAATAACTTTCAATATCTGTGCTGAACACGTAGAAATAGGACTCGAAATGATCATGATTTGAACTGAACTGAATCGATTGAAGAAAACAGCAGTCCAATGTGTATCTTATTGAAGGTAGTATGTTTGCAATGGAGAGCAGTATGGGAGCTATTATCGCATTTTATCTACTCATTCCACGTAACAACTCAAACATTCTGGAAAGGAATCCAAATCAAATCAATTTTCATAATGTTAAATTACTTTACGTACATAGTGTCTGTGTGTGTGTGTGTGTGTGTGTGTGTGTGTAGGCCTATAGATGTATTTTTTTTGCTCACTAACATAATGATATGAATCTTTATGAATAAGCCAGTTCGTAATTAGCTCATGTACACATTGGTACAAATGACCTTTCTTTTTTTTTCATTTGGTTAGGCCATGGAGCTACAAATGAAACTAGCTCCATGGTTAGGCACTTCACTCGTTTTCAAAGCGACATAATGCATAAGCTTGCCCGACGTAACAGAATTCATATTCAAACAAAGAATGAACTTGCGTTTAGACCAGGTGACCAGAATGGCCAATTTACATTTCACGAGGCATCCATTTCATTGTTTCGTATAGAAAATTGAATCCATTAAAGGGCGAGTACATTTTCTGGTTGAGGTGAGGCTTTAGCTTTTAAGTTATTCAGAGACCATTCTATGAAATGTCAAAGAGCATGCAATTCTAAGGGGTATCAAAAGTTGTATTTTTTTTTAATGAAAATCGGTTTTGAAATGGCCGAGATATTCAAAAACAAGGTGAAACAAAGAGATCCTATAAAAGGCGTGGCCTGTCGCCTTTTATAATTATCATTTTTTTTGGATATCTCAGCCATTTGCAAACCAATTTTCAGCAAATAAGCGTTGAATCCCTTTTTAAAATTACATGCTCTTTCATAAATATTTCATAAGAGGTTTCTCATTATCTCACTTAGGAATGTTATAAACCTGAATCCCCACCTCAACCAGTACTGTATAGTCCCTTTAACAACATTTTTTTTTTTTTATTGATATTGCCAAATACCACGCTTGCTGTCAGGTGGATGTGCTTGCAAGCACCATCTATATCAATATAAGGATACATGAATAATCATCACATCACAGATGCTTAACTAAGTGAATTAATAAACCAAAATGCCTGTTGGTACACAATGACCTTTTTCTGCTCATGCGCAAAGTGGAACCACGAACTGGTTTATTAAGCGCACGTTGATGTTGATGAAGGATGCTATTCCTGAAAGGAACCAGTGGATGAAAAGAGAAAAATGTTTATACTATCATATGGTTCTCATCTGCGATCTGGGCCTAAATTAACATAAGTAGCTTTCCCTTGCTCCCGTCGAGTCTTTCTATCAGCGACTTATTAATTGATAAGCAAGGGAACAGTAAGTAATTAATTAGTGCCGCTTCTCACTTCTCCCGCCGTGTAATGTACCGGTATCAAAAAATGCCGGGAACCGTCGCCCATGCACTAATTCATATACAGCAGTATAAGCGTCGCCCCACCTCGGAAGGGAATGAGATGAGAATAATACGTACCAGGTATTTTTTCGCGGTTAACACTTATTTTACTTGCCTACTTCTTAATCAACTCATTCCATGTCAGCTCGGATTTTTCGTAATTGCCAGTAAAATGGGTTGAATAATTAGATACCAATTACGGCTACTCATAATACGGACTGTATAGGAGCTGTCAATCATCAATGTCATCCATTATGTGTCAAGACCTGACCTTATAATTTCTTGTTGTTGTTGTTGTTGTTTTTTTTTTTTCTTTTTACTTACACCTGTCTTGCTCGCTATATATTGTCAAAAAAAAAGAGAAAGAAAGAAAGAATGGAGTAGAATTTCATTTTCATTTCAGTTTAATTTGCGTTTAGACCAGGTGACCAGAATGGCCAATTTACATTTCAGGAGGCATCCATTTCATTGTTTCGTATAAAAAATTGAATCCATTAAAGGGTGAGTACATTTCTGGTTGAGGTGAGGCTTTAGCTTTTAAGTTATTCAGAGACCATTCTATGAAATGTCAAAGAGCATGCAATTCTAAGGGATATCAAAAGTTGTATTTTTTTTTTAGATGAAAATCGGTTTTGAAATGGCCGAGATATTCAAAAACAAGGTGAAACAAAGAGATCCTATAAAAGGCGTGGCCTGTCGCCTTTTATAATTATCATTTTTTTTTTGGATATCTCAGCCATTTGCAAACCAATTTTCAGCAAATAAGAGAAGTTTCAGTTTAATTTCATATTTCTCACGAAAATGGCACACAGAAAAAAAAATACAATACCAAAATCATAAAGCAAAGATTAGGTGAAACTTCACCTGAATGTACACCAGTCGGACTCAATAATTATAAACACAGAGGTCTGCTTACAGTAGTGTGGGACTATGCTCATACTATCATACTATCATACTTTTACGTACTGTAGGTCCCATCATATTGCTCGTACTATGAGTCATAGTACGAGCAATGTGATGGGACCTACAGTACGTAAAAGCAAGCTTGTTCAGTCGCAGATCCCTTTGAGTCCTCGTGTTTCGTAACAGAAATAAAAAGAAGAAAGCATTTAGGATTATATAAGGAAGAATGTGTGTTTGTGTGTGTGTGTGTGTGTGTGTTGTATCATCCCATCGCGAAAGAGGAGAAGCTCATGTAGTTCTGATATGAAAAAGGAGAGAAAGAAAGGAGAAGCAAGAGAAGGAAAGAGCGAGAGAGCGAACAAGAAAGGGAGAGGGAGGGGGGGGGGTGGTACACCAGTGGGGTGTTATCATGAAATGGCAAGCTCATTGCATTACGTCGAGTTTGGGTGTTATTTCAGTAGAAAAGAAAAATCCCTTTCCGTCTTAACATCTAATAATCATGCGATATGCTCTTTTCGAAGGGGTCAGGTAAAACCCCCAACATCAATCTGTATATCTTTGTATTGACAAGAGCTTATTTCATGGTCCTACTTGATTTTATCTTGTGTTCTGCATTTTGTTTGTCATTAACTCTCCATAATACCTGCACCATTATGCTCAAGCTGATAAATCGAGAGGGATAAATAACATGTAGCCCCATTGATATAGTTATGGCAGCTCCGAAATGTCCACTACCAAAATGCGTTGTCCCAAACTCATGTCAAATCCAGCTGACAGAAAATTTGAACTAATCAAAATGCTGGAAAGATAATGTCGAGTGATAAAAAAATATATATAGTTGCACTGCCAGTTCCACTACACATCAAAATTACTGCTGTTATAGTATGAAGAGAGTTGTAAATATTTATTGTTTTTTCTCTTCTGCCCCCCCCCCCCCCATGATAGAATTTGTCCTCGCGCTGATTTGTCCTGAGCCATGGTCACATGATGTTGCTTTTAAAGATAAAAATTAATAAAGCTTTACACGATTAGCCGTTGATAGCCGAAGTTTCCAGAGAGCTACGATTGACTTTCATTCAATTTCTTGAATTAATGCAATAAATTGAATTAAAATTCACTTACGATGCTGCTGGCTTTATCTGTGGTTTTCGACACAGTATTACAGTAAACACCGCTTGCCTCACGCATAGATGATGAACCACTATAGGCCTATCTATGACGTGGTTTTAAATTTATACGTGTCGGACGATTCAATATTGGGAATGTATGTTTCTAGAAAGATTTTTAACTTCAGGTATAAACAATATATATATATATATATATATATATATATATATATATATATATATAATAGTAGCTGCATCGTTTTGGTGATCCCCAAGTTGATTTACATCTTCTGGTCTGTGTGTGTGGGTGTGTGCGTGTGTGTGCGCGCGCGCGCGCGCGCGCGCGCGTGTGTGTGTGTGTGTGTGTGTGTGTGTGATTACAGAGAGAGTGTCTGTTAGTTCATACACATCTCAATACCTGCCTTGGTCATTTGGCATCCGCTATTTAAGAAGTCGCATAATCCTGTGTAATGCAAGCACGTGCCAGCTCTTTCTTCAAGAATTGTGCTGGTAGTAGTCGTCTCTTTTAGCGCAAACTGTTAATAGTCTGACATATGCTACCCTTTCCATGTTACATTCATTAAAATAGTAAACTTCTTTGCCGGAATGATGGTGTTGATTTTTGTCTTTATTTCCATTAACCGTTGTCTGACAAAACATTAAATTGATCTAGAAAAGAGGAGTTCTTAAATGTTAAAATTTCATCATGGAGAAAGAAAAGAAAGTGTTGAAAGTTGTTAATAGATTAGTTTATCTTTATTATTTCTTCTATTTTTAAACACACATTGTTGGCGATAACATTACTTACCGCCTGATAACAGATGGATAAGGAATTTGTCTTTGCTGTGATGTTAGTATAGATTAGGGCCTACAGTTCGTTATTTCGAAGATTCGTTATTCCGAAGATTCTTAATTCCTAAAATTAGGTAAGGTTCTTTTTCCGAGGGTTTGTTATTCCGAAGGCTCTTTAATCCGAAAATAATAAAGTTACACCAATACTATGTATACACACACACGCACACTCACACACACACAAACACACACACACATACGATACACAAACTTATTGGAGAGCTGGAATTTAATCGTAATTTGTAAATGTACTATTGATAATAAAAGAAGCATGTTCTCTTCCTTCTCTGTATGCCCCCTCCTTTTCTGCATCATTGTCATCAGGATGAACCATGCATGACGTTGAAACATCATTTTATCATAAGAGATCACTCAAAGGCAGAAAAAAAAAATCACACATGTGTGTACTGGTGTACTGATCATCCCCTCTGAAATAATCCTGCGTACGCCCCTGGTCATGATGGATCAGCCATTTCCCAACATCAACTACTCTATACAAAAAAGTGACCCCCCCCCCCCACCTCCCTCCAGGCTTTGCAACATTTTATTCCATTTTTGGATTAATGACCCGGGATTAATGAACCGTTGGAATAATGAACCGTATTTCGTGTTTGGATTTACCGAACCTTCGGAAAAGAACCTTTTCCCATTTTCAGATTAGCAAACCCTCGGAATAACGAACATTTTAAATAATTTTTGCACTACCGAACCTCCGGAATAACGCCACAAATATTCCGATTAACGAACCCAGTTTCGTTCTAAGATTAACGAATATCTACATTCAGGGAATTTGTGTGTTGTAGAATATAGAGAACCACCGGAATATTTAAACAAACATCACAATTATCGCAACTATTCAAATCTCAATACCCCAATATCAACTTTAAAGGGCGGTATGAGGACAGCATTGATTTGTGCGAACTTTCGTTGGGTTCAATTGATAGTCCTGCTATGGGCCCTATAGATAATAAGAGGATTTGAAGAAAAACTTAAATGATGTAGGCCTATTCCGTAACATATTACCAGAAATTTCCGTACAGGATTTCAACCATTCCTCTGAAATACAACTTAAAATTGTTGAAATCAAGTACCTCTTCTTTGGCAATTTGGTCTCCATGTGAAAAATTTCAATGGAAGAGCGCTGCGGCTCGGAGCTTGGGAAATCAAGGCCGGTGGAATGATATGCATTCAATTCTCATACCATAGAATCTACGCATGAATTTGAACAAATTAGGAAGACATCCCACTCCTCTTAACACCTCCCAGCTACGATCGATACGGTTACAGCTCGTTATTCCGAAGGTTCGTTAGTCCGAATTTCATTTTCGAATCAACAAATCTTCGGAATAACGAACCTTCGGAATAACGCCACAAAAATGTTCGGATTAACGAACCCTTTTTCATTTTCGGATTAACGAACCACTAGGCTTTGGGAATTTGTGTGTTTCGGATTAACGAACCTTCGGAATAACGAACCTTCGGAATAGCGAACCTTCGGAATAACGAACAGCACCCGATCGATACAATGGACCAATACAATAAGCATTGCACGTCTGCGTATAGACAAACAAACGGACCAAATTCGCGCGCTGTATTTATCACACACGTATAGACAAATTCCATTCAACGCCACTGATAGCTTTTTATTTCCTCCTCACCGAAATCATGGCCATGCCAAAGATACTTCATTAACAAGTGCCTTTAATGCACTGATAACAAAATGGTCTTTCTTACTTCATTTCATGGTGGGTGACTACGCAATTGATTGGATTCGTATCCTTGGATCTGACATTGTACCATCATGCACTATAGCTGATTAAGGTCAATGGCTCTCTAAATCAGAACATCTATGATGTCTACACTGACGACAATCATCTGTTTATCTTTATGATTTCTATGGATTTAACGAAGTAGTGCCGTTTCATCTCGACTTATCCCAGCAATATTTTCCAGCGAATACATGTAATGTAATGCGACAGCGAAATATTTACATAACTGCAGTCTTTCTTTGTTTTCTGAATTCTAATAAAGCAAAGAAGCAGCAATCATTCCTGATTTAGACTGCAGCAGGTGTATTTTTGTTTTCGCTGTAACTAATTCTATCATTGCCCGGCCAAAAAACGAAACAAAAAAAAAAATGAATCGTAACGGATCAATGACTGCGCACGTCTCTTCAGCCCGATTGAGTCAACCGTAATAATTAATTGGCAATACACGTAAATCGGACCATCCGTTTGAGCGTATTGTATTACACAAGCAAATTTACAGTGGCAAACATCGATATAAAAAAGGTCGCTCTCCCGTCGCCTGCCTCCATACGAGTTCAAATAAAGGGAATTTGCGATGCATATGCATGTTGACCTGTACTGATTAATCATACCTTGATTATCACTTACGAATGTTATATGGCATTATAAATGTGAAATGGCGTTAATTTATATGAAATTATTTCTACTATTTTTTCTTGAGATTACTTGTATACGCCAACTCCCCCCCCCCCCCATAAAAAGAAAACAGTATGCAAGTCAAACCTATAAAGAATGACATTATATATGTCATCACTGGTTAAGTAGTAATATGATTAATTAAGAAGAAACACTCGAAAGCACTTGGGCATATAACTTGTTTCCGTAGCTGCTATGCCTTTTGTTAATCATATCAAGGAGGTTGAAGAGATGGAGTAACAACAGAGTTATTCCCTTTGATCTATGTTCGAAGCCGCCGCTCAAAAATATTTGAAGCATGTGCCAAACAGGATCTGCCGCGCCGATACGAAGACAATTGACTCGTGTCTCATTGCATAATCACCAACCACTTTCAAAGGAAGTTATGTCTTTGTGATGGTAATTACTTTTCGCTATCCCTTCTTATAAAAGCTAGGTGGTACAGACACGAGGATGCGCGAACAGAAATTGAGGAAAAAATGCTGAAATGAAAATGAAAATTACTCGACTGGGCATACGCGGGCACTAATCTGATATATCTATCAATAAAGAATTATACTTAAAGATTATTACATGTTAGTTTCATTTGGGCAAATTAAGTCGAAAAGTGATAAAACCAGCTTTCCAGGATGGTACAGTTTTAAACATTTTCACGTAATACAGCTCTGATTTACACTTTTGCGCAAATTTCGGAACGGAATTGACTTTTGTTTTACATGCTTTATTATTAAGTGAAATTTCATTTCATTTGATAAAATAGATAAGCAAAATATGGCCAACATTATGATAACGTTCAAAATGAATCTTCAGATTGCCCAGCAAGACGGCGGCTTGGAACATCGATCATCAAAGGCACAAGTGCACCTGTGGAATTCTTTTGTACATCAATAGAAATCTGACAACTGTTTGAATAAATTACAGCCAGTTGGAACTCCATGTATAAAACCTCCTTGATCATATTAGCAACTCATCAAGAAACATTCAAGTTGCGCTCAGTCTAGGGAAAAGTGCGATCCAATGTCTTTTGTTAATTTAACAATGATTTGACAGATGATGTCATAGACAGAATCGTAGTTTGACAAGTTATGTTTTGGGCGTATCCATGTAATCTGAGGGGGAAAAATAGAAAAATTGTACGGGTACTGAAAGATAGATAGCATGCACGTATTCAGATAGTCAACGATTTGCAAAGTAAGCGATACTGAGGGTATCATGAATGAACACTAGTCAACATGGACTTGCAATGCATAGCTCTTTTAATGCAACTTTCTGTTGACAAGTACGAAATAGTGACCTTCATGAATTATTTTGACATCAAACGGGAGCACAAAAGACGCGCAGTCAGATTACATTTTAGTCAATTGGTCAGAAAAATGATTTCAATTCCAATTTCAATCTATTTTTATACTCCTCACGAAGATAGCACAAAAAAAAAATACAATTATGCAATACCAAAATTAAAAAGCATAAAAAAGTGAAACTTCACCGGATCGTACAACAACCTGTTTCAATGTAAAGACACAAGTTTGGTTGGTGTTGGGCTATGCTCATAGTACGAGAAATATGATGAAATATGATGAAATATGATATACGTTATAAAGAGAAAGCTTGTTCAGTCGTAAGTCTCAGGATAAATCAGATAAGGGGGAATATGGAATACAGATATCTATTCGGACCACACTATGATTGAGGGGAATCGATTCAAATAAAGAAAGAAAAAACACTCAAGTAAATATCACTAAAATAAAACACATAATGTTTTGACTGATGTGAAATATACTAGTAAAATCGAAATAAAGAACTCCTCATTGTGCCGTCATTTTCTCTTTTTTTTTTAACCTTAGAAGTCAGATTTTGACGTTACCCGTATATCTTCGGGTGTTTCATTGTGCAAGCACAGGTAACTTCATGTTAATGCTTTTTTATCCATCTCGGATATGTTACTACCCACATCCCTCTAGAAGGGAGACAACCGCGTTTCTCGTCTTAGGAAATGTTATCTCATTTTATTAAAAAGTATGTTAATAAGAGAGATATGTAAATATATTACAGGGCTCGACGCTATTTTTTTTTTCGCTGGTGGTGCCATTGGGCAACTTAACTCTTTGAATTCGAGATTTTGGTGCCCCGAAAAAAAAATAATGTGGCCGGAAATAATAGGAAATATAAAAATTATCATTATTATTTTTTTTTTTTTTACATTTTAGCTGCCGATATAATGGGGCCACCAACAGATAGCCATTTGGAAAATTTGGTGGATCGACATCAATCTGTAGTGGCAGTGTCGTATGGATACACCCTGAACAACAACATCGAAAAGCCATGGGAAATGCCCTTTTTATTTATAAATGCATGAACTGATGATACAACGTTTAAAGTAGATGTGAGATTTTTAATAAAAGTTTGATTTTGAAAACTCTAATTCACAAACAAACGTATTGATGCTGACCACAACCACCAGACATCAATCCTTTGCAACAATTTATTTCAGTGGCAATACGTCACTTAGAGCTAAGGTGTTCAAGTCGCTATGAATTTCCTTCTTTCTATTTTTAATCTTTATTATTTCTAATCCGATCGTTGATAGTCAGGTCAACCATTGGGGTGAGCGGTAATCCAACCAGTCGTTGGTGTCTTGGTTGCTTGGCGTAACATATCTGAACAATTCGCCTCCCCTACCTCCCTCCCTCTTTCGCTCCCCCTCAAACCACCGCCAACATCAGCAGGACCAGCACATAACTCTTGCGAGTTTTTGTCCACGTTTGAAACACAACTGTCCGCGAAGTTACCAGAAACTCCTGATTCACTTTCCCCATGCCTCTGCGCGATGTTATGAGAAAAGACAACACCTATTCATATCATTATCTAATTTTTGCCTTCGACAGCATCAGCGATTAAAAAGGTGATAATCAAGGTAAATTATGATAGATAATAGGATACAAAACTGGTATTTCTTTTGTTGTACAACGCAACTGTCACACGCTTTATATTTTCTTCAATATTTAGAAAAATTGTCCTTCTGGACAGAGCACAATGTCCCACAGTGTGTTCACAAAGCGTTCTAGTCGACTATGTGAAAACGCTTAAATTAAATTGTTAACAGTGTGAAGATGAGTTCACAATGTGGTGTGGTGTGTGTGTGTGTGTGTGTGTTTTTACAAAGACTTCACATAATAATGTTCTGTTTCACACTGTGAATAATGATTCACCATGTGTTCAAAATGTTAAGTCGCTCGAACTTAACAGTGTGAACAGAGTTTACAATGTGCTCATATAAATTGTGTTCACACCGAGTTTCACTTTGCGTTTCAAACTGTGAGCCACAGTGTTCTTTCAAAAAAAAAAAAAAGTTTTCACGTCATTGCTATCATCGCGTTATTTGAAAGGATTAGAAAGAAAATAACCGTTCTCTTCTTCACGCTGTAGTTTTTGTTTGATGATAGATAGTGACGCTTCTTTTGACGTCAATGCATAATATTGTGATATGCACCATAACAGTTCACATCTTGACATTTTCTACGTCTCTTCTTCTTCTTATCTTTTTTTCGAAGTTAAAGTCACAAATCTTACACTATGGCAAAGAACCTACCTGGTTACACACACAACGCCGATAATTTGGCATAGCACCGCCTTATCACTAAAAAACTCTCCTGCGGTCACCAAGCCAGCAATGGCGAAAGGATTCAGGAACGCCGAAACGCATAGATCGGCGACAGCGAGGTTGACCAGGAAGGCATTCCCTAGGATGCGAAGTTTTCGATGGGTGACAACGGCCGAAATAACGAGGACGTTGCCGATGCAGCCGACCACAAACATGAACACGGTAACGAGAAGGAGCAAATCATTGACCACAACATCGTCCTGATAAGGGTTCACGTAGTGTACATCGGTGACGCGAACACCTGTAGATTCAGCGTGATCGCTCACCCACAAAATTTCCGTGACAAGCGTTGATACGACACTCCCGTTCATCGTAGCCGTCATCTTTCCCCTGATCGGACAACCCAATCAGTCTTTCCCGTCCCCCGTGTCTCTGCTACGTTGGCCAAAGCATCAGTGTATACGCGGCAGCCGTGGTACGGTCGTACCCCTTACTATCGGATCGGAATGAAATTCCGCAGACTGATGTGCTTTACCGGTCGATAGTGTGCAACGTCTGATAGGCTCCTACCCACATCTATAAGCCCAACTAGGATTTCCCATGATGAAAATTATATCCATAATCCATAACCCACTGAAAACTTCAAACTCGTCCAGTGCGCCCTCAGCCTGTGTATGTTCGTGTACTTTTTTTTTTAACAAATCCAGTCTTCAACATTGATTCCACTACTTGAATCATTTAGTTGATCACGGCATTCATAATTTGCACACCCACGAATTTATGCAGTTTGATAATATTCTCCTCTGTACGTAGGTCTCTTTACATCAAGTTTCTCTTACCTCTTCGAGACACCTGTCGTACAATGGTGTGACCATTAACGTTTTTGTTTACATAGTCGTTCATGCTTTATTTTGTAATGTGCAATTTAAGCACGTGGTTGTATATCATTACTGTATTTTCATTTGTTTTTCTAATTTTGTCACAGAAACTTTGATTCCTTTGAGAATATTTACAAATATGAATGATAGATTGAATACAATTCATTTCAATTTTGAATTTCAGTCGCTCAAAGCAATCGCTGCCTGGTAGCCATTGGCCAATGTGGTCCTAGTCATCGAATTGACTGAGAATTTCGTACTGAATGTGTAGTCCTTTAGAGAACAAAAAGAAAAGTTCATTCGCACTAAAACAAAGACAGCTGCAACAACAAAACGTAAACTGTATTATTTTTTATGTAGGTTATTTGGGTTGTCAAGCCAGTCAGAGCAAAAGTTGAAACATTTTGTCTTGTTCGATTTCAAACAACGTTACAAAATAAATCATTTGAAATCTTAGAAATGTAAATGTTTCACATAACTTAGCAATGATATGCAAACAACCAGCCAATGATTGTGTAAATAAAGTGAACAATACTGTCGTGTCTTAATCAGAAATTTTCAGAGAAATTTTCTGTCAAATCTAAAGAAGTTAAACTACAAGTATCAAACAAAAGACAGCTGATTATTTGAGTGATGTGGTTGTGCTGGCGCCTGAGATTGTAAGTTTTGGGGAAGGATAATACTTAACGATAATTATTGATTCGGCTGGTAGATCTGTAGACAGGGCCTACCATGTCGTGAGAAAGGGCAAAGATATGATTACACTTAAGCGGGGTTCCCACTATCGTACGATCCATTACGAACGCCACGATTGGACATTCGTAACAGATCGTGGAAATTTTGCTGAACTCGTCTGAAATTTCACGTTTGGGTACGAGGCGAGGCGAGTCGACACGTTTTGGTACGCTTGGATGCGATATGGTCACGATTGGTCTATTTCAAGCAACGCGATCTCTCACGATCTGGTCTCCCGTTCAAATACGATCCGATAGGATTTTCCCGATTGAGACCATGAGTAGTACCGATCTAATATGATCCTTACGTTCGAGACCCCCGATCTGGTACGTGCAACTACGTTCTGATACGTTTCAATACGAATACAGCGAACCAATGCGGGCTGTTGAGATAATATACGATATCTTTTATGATCGGGATCAAAAGCGACCGCATTTAAGGTGCGATTGGACCCGAATGAGAATATCATAGTCCGGTTGACAATAGGTTCCATTGCTTCCTTAAAATCTGCAGAGTAATGAGGCCTACTATCCACAAAGCAAAATTATTTTGCAGGGTTATATTGCTACACTTAGTGACTAACTAACTGAAAAATAATAAAGTGATAGTCAGGTATGGGTAACATTACATCCACGACAATGATCACTTTAAAGGTAGGGGATACCTTTTACAGAACTCCCAAAATGCAGCAAAACATTAAATATGAACCTCAGGGGACTTGTTTAGGCCACTGCTAAGAAATTTGGAGGTCAACAGTTATCTACAATTTGAATAATGCACAAAACTCAACTACTCAGTAGTTCTGTGTGTCAGCCACACTTAAGCCTTTTTGTTGCAGTCTTCTGTATGATTTTATCTATAAACACAAATCTAAAAGTATAAGAGCTGATGTAATAACATATAGAGTGTGTGGCAAGAATGTGTATAGAAATGTTTGTAAGTTTTGATGAACGTTATTCACAAAATATACATGATGAACACACATGCAGTGCATGGGTCTGCAAAGGTAGCCTAGTAATGTACTGGAATTTACGGTGAGCCCCGAAAAGAATTCAATTCAAAATCTAACTGTCAAAAAAATGTACTAAATGTTACCTTCCACTTTCAATACTTTATGGGAGTTTCTAAAATGATACTCTCTTCAACATACCACTGTGTTTATACAACTCTTCATTTAAGGCATGCAAATGGGATTTCCTACCTTTAAACAAAAGTTCTTTTGTGTCGCATGTGAAAAATTCTGTATCTGGTGAATTTTTTAGTGGTTTGTTATTTTATCACCCACTGTGCCTCCCCCCTTATTCAATATCTAGAGTACAGTAAGTGACTTTTGCATTTCTTGCTCCATCTTTAAAGTATGCATGCTTTCTCAACGGAGACACAGCTACTTCTCCTTATGCCCACTCGACATGAGTTGTTAGTTGGTTGCAGTCTGATAACAATCCTAAATGAATTTTGCAGTTGATAAAAGCTGACCAAAGCCTTTTTGCTCTAAAATTGTGCTCAACCACCCACAATATAAAACATGAAAAGTGTCACAATAGATGTGAAGGGGTCAAACGATGGATGATGAAACAAGGACAGCTATTAATCATTATGTACAACAAACAAGAAACAGTATACTTCACACCTCCCCCCCCCCCCAAAAAAAATGTATATATATATATATATATATATATATATATATATACACTGCAAAAAGTCCGGTGTTAAATAGTGAACACCGAGCTGGTGTTAAATTTTCGGTGCTCATTTATGGTGTTAAATTAACACCCCCGGGTGTCATTTCCAAATTTTAAACTGTTTTTTGAAGAGTTTCTTAGTAACTGCACTTCTTGTTGATTTTTAATTTAAACAAGACGATCAAGAATTTTACGTTGAAATACTAGATTTTTGAAAAAATGTGAAAATAATTTTACACCAAAGTAACACCAGCTGGTGTGGTCCCTTATTGAAGCTGGACGGGTGTTAAACCATTGATGTTAACACCAACAAGTATCAAATCAACACCATGTGGTGTCATTTTTTGATTAACACCAGTACAGTGTCAAAATAACACCTGGTACAGTGTCAAATTAACACCACGAAGTGTCAGGTGAACACTTTTCAACACCATCACAGTGCATTTTTAACACCTGTGGGTGTGGTCCTTTATTGAAGTTTGATCGGTGTTAGATTTAACACCCGTGGTGTTAAATCTAACACCCATGTTTTTACAGTGTATATATATGTACTCCAATATACTTTTAAACAATGACCATTTTGCCTTTGATGTGTGCTCACTCATGCACGGTTCAGGAAATCATTCTCATTTTCATACTGATGTTAGTCAATACCTGAAGACATACAATTGCCATTTTATTTTTGCCATTTTTTTTTTCGTTAAAAAAGTTACCCCATTTTGATTACGGGGAATCACTCCTGTTTTGATAACTTGATCGACATAATGTATGATATAACTTTCATTTCATACACATTTATCATATATGTATCTTACGATGCTTAAGAAATGCCCACACAGTCATACAATTTACCATTTGCAAATAATAATCTACAGATGCAGGATACCACCTCGCGCAATACAAAAATATATCTGTAAAATAAGGGCAAATATACAAAATTTAGGGAAGGGAATTGAAAAGAGTCGATCCCGATGAACACGATTAAGAAGCACGATTAGTTGAAACTTGCTGCGTTTTGATACGATTTCAGACGATCTGATGGGATGATCACGATCGAAAATTAGTCGTGTTAATCGTAGAAAATTTTTGGACCGTCCAAAATTTTTCTACGATTAACGCGATTGCTACGATTGACCTCAAGATCTGATACAATCTGATACGATCTGATAAGATCATCACGATTGCTTCACGATAAAGACCACGATTTCAGTCGTGGCGCCAATCGTGATAGTGGGGACCCCCGCTTTACCAAGAATCTTTTGACTGGTATTACATAATGTCAGTACGTACTCTAATGTACAGTGTTGTGTTCATGCCCGATATCCGTTGATACATAATGTATGTGTGTGCGTGCGGTCTTGTGTGCTTTGGGAAGGCCAACAATAAAACTTTATAGGAGAGTTGTATCGGTTGAAGGTCGGTGGAATGAAGTGAAGAGAAAAGATAGCAATGAAAACGGATAACATAATAAAGGCATTGTATCGACTAGGGGTCAGTACAATGTACATTATAATGGTGAAGAGAAAAAGATGGCAATGAAAGCGGATAATGTTATAAAGACACCTGCATGAGTAGAAACGTGACAACTTTGTTTCCATGAGGTGATGATCATTGCCGTTTCATCACACCTTTCCTAAGGCCTGTTGTATAAAGCGTTCTCACTGAGAAAACTCGGGCTGATTTTTAGAAGAATTTTTCCTGTGTTAAAGCAAGGCTCGACACTAACTTTTTTGTTTGGTGGCCCGATGGGGCCACCAAAATCCTAAATTTCAAATTTTTGGTGGCCCGAGAGAAAAATTTGGTGTCCCGAAAAAAAAAAACAATAAAAAACATTAAAAGTCCTTTTTTTTCAATGAGTCAAATATTTAAGTTTTATGATAGTTAGAATTAGAAATTGGACATATCTACTCATAAATAAACTTCAACAAACTTGCAACACTCACTCTCAGGCACTCATTCAGTCCTTTTCATCCATTCTTTAAACAAACTTAACTGCTAATTTCCGGCGCAAAAAGTTACGAATTTATTTACATACTTTTCAAAAAATTTTGGTGGCCCGAAGCGGGCCACCAAATTTGTCCTTTTTTTGAAATTTGGCGGCCCGACTTTCATTTTTGGTGGCCCCGGGCCACCGGGCCACCGTTAGTGTCGAGCCCTGGTTAAAGTAAATGACGCAATCATAATAACCCGAATTTTTCTGTTCTGTTTACGATATTTCTTCTTCTTTTTAAGGTCTGGAAGGAGGCGGATGTGTTGTGACGTCAGTCCTGATATATTCTTTTACCCACAGTAAGATTTTGACGTCACTGTTTGGCAATAACGAGATCGCTAGCTATCGATATCTCGAGAAAGTGAATCGCAATCGCGATGAGGCTGAGCCGTGCGGCTGTTTACTTATCACCGTGCATTCAGTTTGTGCAGCAGCTGTGAATGAGACGGCCGGTTGGCCAATAATTCCCCCACTGCATATGTATTATATATATATATATATATATATATATATATATATATATATATATACATATATATACATGAAGAGTTTGTTTGCAAAAACCAATAAGTCCATTTTTGAAGATTTTGAAGTACGGTCTCTGTCATAAAGTACAAAATAATACCTTTTAAATGATAAATTAGTCACTAGATATAAAGGTATATTTTTAAGGTTATGGTCAAAAGAAGCAAAAATTTTCTTATTATTCTTTTTATTTTTCTTGACCTTTAATCGCAAATATCTCCATTTGGCAAATATGGACTTATCGGTTTTTGCAAACAAACTCTTCATATATATATATATATATATATATATATATATATATATATATACATATATATATACAGTAATTAGTATTTTCATTTTTAGAACTTCATGATGCAGGATATCAACCAAATACGCCACGCACTGTTTTCGAGGTACCAGCTGAAATCATGGATTCTCCGGTGATTGACATTGCACTATATTCTTCGAAGCATGCGCCCCTCTGAAAATAGTGCTTTGCTAGTCACCGAAGAATTCATAATTTTAACTGGAACCCCTCAATGCACGGTGTAGTTGATTAATAGCCTGGAATTTTCCTTAAAGGTCCAGTTTACATTTGGGAAAACTGATTATGAAAATATTCAAGATATCACATTTGATGTAATTGTGTAGGATTGTTGTATCAAAAAAACACCCGACCATTTTCTCAATGAATCATAACTGTAGACGGTTTGGTCTGGAAACATTTTTATTACAACTAATGCTCCCATTTGTGTAATTAACAGTACTTAACAGTTATTGTACGGATTCAAATTTTAACACTGGTTGTTTCTATCCCTAACTCACATTTTAGAAGTATTTAAAACACTAATGCTGGGTTTTTGTTTCATCTGCAAATGATAAATTATGCATTTAAGCGACAGGAGGCTTTGACATTATACAGCATTATTTCAACGCGTAGAATGCTTAAAAGTGTATACGGACAAAAAAGTCGCTGTTTAATTGCTAAACTATACATTATAATTATAATACTTGATAGCATGGCCTCTGACTTTAATAAGCGACAGAAGGCTTTGACACTGAAACGAAAGATGTCATTGCGTAGCGTGCCTAAAAGTGCAAGGGCAAAAAATTTTATCTAAGTGCTGTACTACTATACATTATTGAACAATGCTTTATAGCCTGGCCTCGGACTCAAGCTACAGAAGGCTTTGGCACTACCCACTTATTTATAAGCATGATAAATCCTTAAAAAAAAAAAAAAAAAAAAAAAAAAAAGGTGGGCGGGCAAAATAGTCACCATTAGTGTACATGGGAGTCACCGCATGTCCATTACATCTGTCTCTGACTTGTGGATATGAAATGGGTGTGTGTATGTATGTATGTGTGTGTGTGTGTGCGTGCGTGTGGATGAGTGCTGGATTTCTGAGACGAAAAAGCATGTATAAGTGCTATCAGTCACGCTGTCAGTTGAGATAAGTACCGACAAAAATGCATGGCCCTTGTTCTCACCTAGCTTTGCCACCTTGCACAAATTGTATATTTATTATATATATATATATATACATACATATACATACAATTTGTGCAAGGTGGCAAAGCTAGGTGAGAACATATTATATATAATTATATAATATATATATATATGTATATAACCTATATATATATATATAAATATATATATGTATATGTTTATGTATTATGTATAGTCATATACCTTATATATCACAATGTGTGTGTGTGTGAGTGTGTGTGTGAAGGCTATAGAACATAAATCAGTATATATAAATACAAAAACAACAATCAAATCAAAACAAAACATATGGCGAATCAGACAAGACTAGATTCTATTCACCAGGATTTCATCAACGTATATAAGAAAGAGAACATTATTTTCTGCTATTTATTTGCGTGAAAATCGCGTGACCCTGGATACATTTATACCCGCACTCTGTGAAGATAGGTAATGAACTCTTATATGATTATCATCTTTGGACATTGCGAGAGAGCAAACTGCAGCCAAAGTCAAGGTATTGGTAAGAATCTAACTGTATGATAGGCCTACTGAAAATATTTACAAATCTTATCTGACACATAATTCGATTAAGATGATTTCTCATGCCTAAAACAAGAAGAAACACAACAACCAAAATGAAAGCAATACCTTTAATTTTCCCAAACATATGGTCATCGTCAAATCAACCGACTTCAATAATGTGCAAGGTATCTATTCACCTGGACCCCCATCACGCTATCAGAATGATAGTCTGTTGGCGCTTGATTTGATTGTTTAAGTCGTAGCATCAAATGGACTGATCTTCAAGCCTCATAAAGATTACTCGAATAGATTTGATGCCTCAGCTAAGGCTATGTTAATCTACAACTTTTTGAAATGCCAACTAGAGTGCTCATTTATCTAATATAAATGTTCTCTTCTTCGTATATAGATTCATATATATATATATATATATATATATATATATATATATATATATATAATACTTGTAGTCCGGGTGTTGGTACCAGTACAGAAAAGAACATTTTTTATTTTGTCGGCTCTGAGAAAGACGTATGTACTCGTCGAAAATTTGGTGTGAATTGATAGCACTGTTGGACTGAAATGCATTACCACCCTACTTCGTCATATTATATACATGGGCGGCGGAGCGTTTTCAAAAGTGTGGGGGCCCACTCCCGGGTTTCATGAGCTAACGAAAAGGTCCTCAGCTCATCTCTCCCCTTCCATTTCCGGGTTTTTTCCAGCTGACAAGCAAAAAAAAAAAGTTTTCAGTGGAAAAACATAACCTTACCACGCTCACACTTCAAGATCTCTATCTATTTCTATTTAGTGCCACTGCGGGGGCCCAAAGTGATGACACCTTATGTATTCCTTTGTATGGTGCACACAAAGTGTGGGGGCCCGAGCCCCCACGGCCCCCACGGTTCCACCGGCCATGATATTTATATATGTGTAAATAAATCATAATTGGATTAAACCTTAATCAAGTTACAGATACTGAAGAGGAGAAAATGGACAATCAGCTGATAGCACTGAATATAATTTGATGCCGACCTTAGATATCTCAACAACTTTAATCCCAATTCAAGATTCTTATACTGTATTGAAATACGAGACTTTTGTGTTGTTGGGGCTTATGTTTGTTTATCGTTATTTTGAAAGTTGTCCCTATACTATCCAGTACATGCCCACATCAGACCGTATCTAAACTTCAAAATAGGTTTTCGCTTGAAATGTGTTTTTCTTTCGACCACGCTTTCGAACAGCTCTTTCACTTTTTCAAAAAGCCCTTTGTTGTTTCAAATTAAGTGGAAAATGCATGCATTTGAGGACTAAATTTTTTTTTTGGTGTTTCTTGTTCACAAAAACCAACAAAAAGAAACAAGATGTTTGGCGATTTCGAGATAGTGTATAATTATTAAAATCTAGATCAAATCGGTTTTAAGAAAAATTTATTCGTAATATGGAGGCTCTTCAGGGTTGGCAAGACGTTGCAGCTGATATTCATTCATGCTTTACAAAGTTTAAAGGGGATGGCTAGTAACTGATTAGTGGGAATCAGTGGGAATGCTGGGGGATGATTGTTCCAATCCTTGTGGGATTCATTTAAGAGCACATTATATATCTATAGTTGTGTGAAAATTATTTGCTTCAGAATGGTCTCATATTCAAGTAATAATTGTGCAGTTTAATGTTTCCAGGTTAGCATGCCTGTACAGTGACGGGGCAATCGTTGACGTTAAACTGCAAATTACTTGAATATGAAACCATTCTGAAGCAAATAATTTTCACGCAACAATAGATATAGGCAGTTCTATGATGTAGGCCTACTCTTAAATGAATCCCACAAGGATTGGAACAATCATCCCCCAGCATTCCCACTGATCAGTTACTAGCCATCCCCTTTAAATGTGTAACGGCTTCTTCTTATGTTCTACTATTTTGCCCCCCCCCCCCAAAAAAAAAAAACACAAACAAAACAAAACAAAACAACAACAACAACAACAACAACAACAACAACAACAACAACAAGTTGAAGTCAGTCATCGACAAACAGCAAAACACACTGGACACGGTTCATCGGGCAATCAACACCCAAGAGCAATACTCCCGGCGCAATTGTCTGCGGTTCCATGGTGTCTGCGAATCAGAAGGGGAGGATACAGATGAGCTGATCTGCCAAATCGCGAAAGAAAAGCTCAACATACCCCTCTCGAAAGATGACATCGAGCGATCGCACAGACTGTCTTCGAAAAAAGATCTCGATCAGCCCCAGTCAGGAAACGCAAGAGTGACCAGGAACAACAAGCCTCGCGAGAAACGTCCGCGTGTCATCATCGTTAAGTTCGTCTCCTATCGCGTACGCAAATTGGTCCTCTCCAGACGTCGCGTTCTCAAAGGAACGAAGATGGGGATCGAAGAGGACCTCACGAAGACCAACGCCGAACTACTCAAAAAAACGAAAGAGTGTTCGAAGGTTCTTGCAGCGTGGCCTTCAGACGGCAGAATCCTTGCTCTAGTCCCAGCCAGTGGGGGAAGAACAATGAAACGTTTAATCACTAGAGAGAGTGACTTAGATTTTATATGACATTCGACCTACTTCCAATAACGAATTGTTTCCAAATATGCTCACTTACATGATTTTTCCCGGTGGCATTATTGATTATAAACATGTTTCAAGTACTCTTTAAATGCAATAATGGTGCTTTCTCATGTTTTGTGTGAGTGAATTTTCACTGGTTTCCCGTAGATTTTACTGTTCATAGTTGTTCGTTGTTTGTTCTTTTTCTTTTTCTTTCTTTTTTTCTTTTGTAATGGGAATAGCTTATCCTTGTGTAGGTTGTACTAAGCCTGTCAAAAGTAACCAAAGAGGTCTACAATGTACGCTTTGTAGTCATTGGGTTCATGCCTCATGTGCTGGTATTAGCATAAGGGAATACGATAATCCTAACCATAAATTTATTGATTGGATGTGTTCAAAATGTATTTTCTCCTTCCTTCCTGTAAATGTGATTGAAAAACAAGAAGAGGAACAAATAATCAGAAATAACTTACCATTACATACGAATTTGTCCACTACTACTGGAATTTCATTTTTTTCAGAAAGTCTGGAATTTGATGAATTCAAACAAAAAGGGCTTAAATTATTGCATCTGAATGTACGAAGCTTACTCCGAAATATTTGCGAAATCAGACATCTACTTAGGCAGAATGATATTCATATACTTTCTGTAAATGAAACCTGGTTAGATGATTCTATTTTGACCAATGAAATTGACATAGATGGTTTTCAAATAGTTCGGAAAGACAGGAACAGAAATGGAGGTGGAACTGCTATATATATCAGAAACAACTTACGATTTGAATTGCTAGATCACGATTCATTAAACTACTTGGAAGCCCTACCAATTTCAATATATCCAAATAAATGTGCGAAACCGTTTATATTTTTATCATGGTATAGGCCTCCAAATAGTAAATCTGATACTCTTAATTATTATGAAAAACTGATTTCCTTCTTAGATGGCTTTAATCATAACATTATTGTCATAGGTGACCTCAACTGTGATTTAATGAAACACCCTCTTAACAGTGACACGAAGCGTCTTAATCTGATCAATGAGACATATTCCTTAATCCAATTAAACACAACCAAGTTTACAAGAGTTTGTCAAAATTCCAAGAGCCTGATTGATCATATGATTTGTAACTCAAAGGAGATGATCAAGTCGCATGGTGTTCTCTGTACAGGGATTAGTGACCACTATTTGTGTTATGTGATCTGGAAATCTAACCATGAGCATAAAACTCCTCGTATAGTCACTTACAGGAAACTAAATAATCTTTCTATAGACACATATTTGGAGGATTTAACCTCTCAAGATTGGCAATTGGTGTATGATTGCACGTGCCTAGATGATGCAGTTGAAGTTTGGCAAAATCTTTTATTAGAGGTTGTAAATCGACAAATGCCCTGCCGCCAAAAACGTGTAAAAAGTAAACCGTCCCCTTGGATGACTTCCGATATTTTAAGATTAATAAAGGAACGAGATAAATTAAAAGCAAAAGCTCATAAAGCCAAATGGAATTTTGTAAATGAAAATGATTTAATAATAAAAAATGATAAACAAATTTGTTATTATAATTTATGGAAGGAATACAGAACAATGAGAAACAGTGTAACAACCAAAATCAGGAAGGCAAGGCGAAGCTTTTACAGTAACAAATTATCTGCCGCTGAAAACTCCAACCAAATTTGGAATATTTTAAAAGATGTTATGCCAAACAAAACGTCATCACAAACTGGCCGTTCCAATTTAAATACTGTATCTCATGCAAATCAATTTAATGATTATTTTGCAAATGTTGGGTCAGAGTTAGCGTCAAAAATACCCCAAGTATCACGTGTTGCCAATCAAAGTAAGAGTACTGAATCTATTTTCGACTTTGTACCAGTAACCGAGGATGAAGTGCTTAAAACATTAATGGGCATGAAGAATAAGAAATCTGTGGGCCTAGATGGTATCTCTATGCACATATTGAAAATGTCCACCCCTGTCATAATTCCTTCGCTTACACATCTCTTCAACAAATCCTTAGCCCAGGGTGTTTTTCCCTCTCAGTGGAAAATGACCAAACTCATTCCTTTATTCAAGTCTGGTGATAAATCTTGTCCTACAAATTATCGCCCCATTGCGATTTTACCCTGTGTTTCAAAAGTTCTTGAAAAAATAGTACAAAAGCAGCTTAAAAGTTATTTAAAAACAAACGATTTGCTATCTACAGCACAGTCAGGCTTTCGAGATAAACATTCTACCACCCCTGCTTTGCTAAAAGTTACAGATGACTGGTTGCTCGCCATCGACAGAGGTCTTTACACGGGGGCAATCTTCATTGATTTGAAGAAAGCGTTCGACACGGTGGATCCTTTCATTATGTTGCAAAAGCTAAAGCAAATGGGGTTTTCTGATGCTTGTCTTGCTTGGTTTAGAAGCTATTTAACAAATCGAAAAGTTGGAGCACTTTTAAATTCTGTTATGTCAAATGTTTTAGATATACATCATGGTGTCCCACAGGGCTCTATCCTGGGGCCAGTTCTGTTTGTGATTTATATTAATGATATTGTCAGTCAAGTAAAGAATTGTCGCATTCACTTGTATGCAGACGATACAGTGTTATATTTTTCACATAATGACCCTAACCATATTGAAAACGTTCTAAACAATGATCTTAAAAGACTGTATGATTGGATGTGTCTTAACAAACTTAGTTTAAATTTCCAAAAGACTGAGAGTTTTTTGATTGGCTCTCGCTCCTTATTATCACGCCGCAATGCCCTTCACATAAAGTTATGTGGGCAGGTGATTAAACACAAAGAAACAGTTAAGTACCTTGGAGTTACACTTGACCAGCAATTAAAGTGGAATGTTCACATCAATGTATTATTTGGTAAAGCTCGTAAACTTGTAAAATATTTTGGTCGACTTCGTCATATTCTTAATGAAACATGCTTAAAATTATTATATAATTCTCTTATACTTCCTCTGTTTGACTATGCCGATTTGATTTATGACTCGGCCTCGCTGAAATATACTTCGAAATTACAAAAGTTACAAAATAGGGCGGGTAGGATAATTCTTGGGATAAATCCATATAAGCATATATCTAATCATGAAATTCATCAAATTTTAAACTGGGATTCTTTAATCGTAAGGCGTAAAAAGCATTTAAATTCCATGGTTTTCAAATGTCTCCATAACTACAGTGCCCCATATCTTAAAGAATTATTTAACTTTACGTCCCGAAATTACTCTCTCCGCTCAAATGGTACCCTTTCACTGCCAAAACCCAAGACCTAATATTGTCGAAGAATGTTTTCGCACAGAGGAGCTTCCAGTTATAATGAATTATCTTCAGAGCCCAAGTGCTGTTTAAATGTAACCAGTTTTAATAAAATGATTAATGATGTTATTCCAAAATATTTTTGATTTAAATGTGGCATAGAATAAACTGCATTTGTTATATGTATTTTTTTGTAGAATGTTTATATCAAGATAAATATCAAGTTTATAACATAGGATGAGTGGGTGGGGTGTTACTTAATCTTTGCTCATTTTTTTTTTCATAGATACTGTTTAAAACTTAAAGTAATGTTTGTTTTTTGTTTTTCGCATTTGATTTTTCTATTGTATTTATAATTTACTTTGTTCCTGGACCCCTCGGTAGAACAGCTGTGTCGTGTAAGCACAGCTGAGTAGGGCAATCCAGCCGTATTTTAATATCATTCTATTGACTGTACGATTATTGCTTTGTCGTTGTTTTTTATAGAGAAAATAAATAAAACAAAAACAAAACAACAACAACAACCCCAAAACACAAACGTGTTTTTGGTAATATCACCATATTAAGGTCTATACTCCATAGACAGCGAGTATATTTGATATAAATACATTTCATTCAATACATTTGCTTTTTATGTTTAAACATTTGCACAATCTACTTCCAAATACTTTTGATTTCTTCAAACTAAATAATACTGTTTATTCGTAGGGATCCCACTCGTAATTCGCAAAATTTTCATTTAGTAAATCCCAAATTATTAATTGCACAAAAATCTATAGGTGTGCCTAAGACATAATGGACAAACCTTTGGAACAAACTCCAAGATTATGTTTTATCATGTAAAACGTTATATTAGATGGCTTAGACAGTTTCTGGTATGTGATTTGTTGAGAGCTCGTCACACGATAATGTTTGCGAGGATCACAAATGTTATATTTTCCCAGCTCGTTATATTGACCAACAACAAGAGTAGGTTAAAAGTTAGAGTTGTTTTGTGACTAGACCCTAGAACTAGATCTAGGGGTAGGGCCTATGCTCCAATTATCGAGGCATACTAAGTTCAAAAACAAACAGGCGTAGACTAAGCCAACAACTGAACTAGATTAGTCCAATTCCAAAGGTCTGGTCCAGCACGCACACTAGAAACTAAGCAGAACCTGGCCTAAATCCGCCAATAGGCCTATAGTATCCCGAAGCACGTCTCGTACTCCTCAGATAGCAATGCTGCGTTGGCCCAACGTTGGTCCAACGGCATACATGTACGTCGGGCCAACAACAGAAACGTGAATTCGCTCCGACGTCATTTTGGCCATCCGGCCAACATATTGGTCCAACGCCAAAGCCTGGAACATAATATGTTGGGCCGACGTTGGTACAATGTCAGACCAACTTTATACCAACCATTCTTCCACTTTGCATGATGCACCGGCCCAACGTTGGCCCAACTACCTGCGTGTATGTTGGCACAACGTCAGAAACATGACATTGATCCAACGTAATTTTACCGTCGGGCTAACGTTGGCCCAACAGTTAAATCTTGACGTAATACCAAAGTTATATCAAGCATTTTTCCATCCTGTTATAACGTTAAGCTAAACGTTATACCAACCACTTTTCCACTGTAATATGACATTATCACACAGTTAAACCATTCCTTTTTTCGACCTGGCAATGACGTTATCCCAACATAAAACCAACCACTTTTCCACTTTGTTATGACGCTATCCCAACATTGGACCAACGCTGCATCGACCACTTTTTCATCGTGTTTCGACGTTATCCCAACCTTAGACCAATGTTGTATCAACCACCCCACAATGACGTTATCCCACTGTTAGACCAACTTTGTACCAACCACTTTTCCACTCTGTTATGACGTTATCCCAATGTTAAACCACCGTTGTAGCAACCACTTTTCTACCATGTTATAACACTATCCCAACGTTATACCTATCACTTTTTTAAAGTGTTTTGATGTTATCCCACCGAAAGAACCTTATACCAACCATTTTTTCACCATATAATAGCGCAATCGCAACTTCCAACCGACGTCATAAAAATTCCCCTCCGACCTTATTATGACGTTGTCCCAACGCTGGATCAACAGTTGATGATTCACTTTTCACCGTTGAGGCAACGATGTACCAACGTTGGTCCAACGTCATCCTTTTACTGTTGAGCCAACGTTGGTCCGATGACCAAAAAAGTTTTTTAGGCCAACGTCATGTTTCTGACGTTAGGACATCGTAGTCTTGTTTTTGGGCAGAAGCCGCCTGAATTAGAATCTATTCCTATAATTCCTACAATCTACCCTATTCCTAAGCTTCTACATCCTAAACCTATTCCTATACCTATACCTATATCTATTCCTATTTCCTAGTCGAAAGAACAGTATTTGGTTTTTCTTTATGAACCCCTGCGTGATGACAATGTTTCAAGACATGCATGGTTACTAACTGGATGACACTTTCATTACATTTTCGTCAAAATACCATCAAAACATTGGAATACTTTTTACAAACGCGAGTGGAAATTGTGCATAAATTAGCAATAATTTGATGACAATTTCTAACACGGTTTACAGTTTAATCCCAGCATCAATACTTTTAAATTTAACGCTTTTTAAAATATTTTCGTCACATTTGAATTGCAAATTCTCTCATTAATATTCATGATCTTTGTACGTTGTTATTCCAACGTTGGGCCGGCGTTGTCCTAACCGCTTCTTTCACATGATTATGACTTGGCAAAAAATCCAAATACAGTGTATTGAAAAATGTCTTTATATCATGAACATGTTGCAATATTATAAGCAGTAAACACTGAAATAGATTAATTATCTTTTTTTTTTGTTACCATGACGAAGTGTGCATTGTTTTTTTTTTTTTTTATTTCATTCGTGCCTTTTTTATATTCTTTTCGGTGAACCATCATTCAATGAATGAAAGTCAAATTGACAACATGACAAATCATTTTTTCCTTTGGTGGAAATAAGAATAAAACTGTTAAATCTTAAAAAAAAAAGGTTAATCTTGGCATCAATGCATTTTCATTTAATGTCTTTGGTCTATCATCTTCATTAGTTTCCAATTTACAGACTCTCTCTTATGATGGATAATGATGAAAATGACGTTTATCCCAACATTAGACCAAGCTATAGTGAACTTATACGGAGTATCATTCCAGGAGTACACCAACCCCACTCCAGTAGACCATAATTATATCTAACTCGACTGTATATGCTACAATAATATTCATCAACATTTGGACATGTAACATGGATCGTAGAGTCGTAGAATAACCACTAAACGTACTTGGTACCGGTAACTAACGTTAGTGTTAGCCTACTCCTAGCTCTCATCTGCTCATCTTTTGGAACTGAGCCTAATTTCTGGACTTGAGCCTAACGTTTTGATAGTACTGTCGTTAGTGTTCAGTGGACATGAGCCTAACTAGTAAACTGCACAGCCCAGCTAAGTCGCAGTACAAAATCGCGACAGCGCGCACACAGCGTCTGTTCGGGCTGTCATGAGCGTAGTAAACGGTTAGGCCTATAATATGCGTCGTTAGTGTAGGCCTAACAGTAGCTAAACGGTACTCTTCTGTAAAGCGTAATCAAGGGCAAGGCCATCTAATATAACAGATATCGACTGGTAGGAGTGGAATGTAACAATCTTTGGAACGCCAGGGAGTTATATTTTCCCTCGTGATCATATTTTCCCTCAACGCTGCGCGCTTCGGGAAAATATAATCCCTTGGGAAAATATAAGTCCCTGGCGGTCCAAATAATATATTCCACCCCGTACCAGTCAATATCTGTATAATATTCTTTAAAGGATAGATTGAAAACTATGTTACGGTCAGATAACAATCTATGAATATAGAATCTGAATATAGATTTTGTTTCGTTTGATCAGATCGTTTTTTTTTTTCAGTAAATTGGATTCAAAACTACAGCAAATGCACACAATGTTTCTGTGCCTACCATTTCATTTCATTCTCATTACCTTCATCACCACCACCACCAATTTCATTTTCATTATCACACTTTTTTTCTCATCACTACCCTGTTGTCATCATCATCATAATTCACTTTATTTCTATTCGTATTTACGCGCTAAAATAAAAACAAAACAAAACATGATACATTTATGTGTTCAGTAGTATTTCCAAATTCTGCTAAATATAACATGTGTATTATGTAGATAGGTTTCCTGTGCTGCCACGTGTTCAAGCATTTGCTTATATAGTGGCAGCAGTCCTTCTTCCACATAATTTCTCAGGTAATTATTTGGAAATTTGTTAATACGATATATATTTTGTTAATGGAATTACTTTACACATTCATTTTCCTTCTTCGAATCATGTACATTGTAATCTGTATACTGATATTTTATGTGATATCACTGACAAGAATCTTGATTTATGTGTGAAATTGTGTTGGAAGAAAAATAAACAAACAAACGAACAAACAGTGAGTCAAGTCACAGGAAGAAAACGATAGATGCATAAAGAGATAAAAAGGAATTAATCTTTATTTTATTTTATTCTAACAAAAAGAAAAACACCAAGGAGAAGACTAGGTAACCCTCTCGCCATCGCGAAAAAATGGACTCTTAAAATAATATATCTCTTTCTGAGAGTTATGTTTTGTTTGCGTGTGTGGGTTTTTTTTTTTATCAGAACATATTGCTTCCTTTCGAACGAAGATGTTGGATCAATGATTACTATTAGGCCTAAATCATAAAGGCGCGCAAGCGCAACCATTCTTAAAACAAGACCGGCAACTGAAACGATGCTGAAAAACGGTGGCGACGACGACATCATTATCAACAACATCATCAAGAAGAAGAAGAAGAAGAAAACACAGCTTACCTCGTGATACACACGGCTCCTAATGACTGACAGAAACTGCTTCTGTGGTCGAAAACCCGCCCCGCCGACTCCAGCCCCGCTACCCACAACGGATTGATGAAGGCCGACACACAAAGATCCGCCACTGCCAGGTTGACCACGAACGCGTTTCCGACGTGCCGAAGCCCCCGCTGGGTGACCACGGCTGCGATGACCAGTACGTTCCCCAAGCATCCGATCACCGCGCACATCCCCGTGAGGACCTTGAAGGCCGTGTTCACGGCAGTTTCTTCCTCGTAAAGCCGAAATTCGGTGTCAGTGACTACCTGTGCTTCCATGCCTACGCCTTGTGCATTTTGAAAACATACATGACATAAGACTCGTCACGCATATCATTCCCCTTTTCGTTTTGTCTCCATTGTAAAATGCACATTGACAGTGTGCGTCTATCACGATTAACGCTTCTTGTGTCTCTTCATTAAACAAAATAAATGTAATTCTATCATTATTTTTCTTTCAGAAAAAGCATTTTGTGCAAGATTACCCGCATTGCATGGATTGTTAAGACAGGAAGATTCGCATGTCATGGGGTACAAAGCGATAAATATTTGCGTAAAATCAGATAACATGCTATTTGTTTTCTCAATGTTCTTGCATGCGACTTTTAACAAAGGACAAAGTATACATGAAAATTAATTTGATTGAAGGTTAACTCATTTAGTCATGGAAATGACATCTTTTAATAACTTATCGACCTATATAATCATTCTCAAAAAAAAAAAATGTGCATACATTCTTCAGGGCTCCACACTTAACTTTTTTTTTCTTCTCTGTTGGCCATTTCGAGCCCTCTTGGACTACACAAATCTGTAAGTGCGAAAATTTTGGTGGCCCGAAAAATATACTGACGAAATGTATTGGCCAGAAATAAAAGGAAACATTACAATCTATTTTGAATCATAGTTGCCTATCGGGCCACCAAAAGATAACCTTTTTGAAAATTTGGTGGCCCGACATCAATTTTTGGTAGCAACGGACCAGCGGGCCGCCGCTAATGTTGAGCCCTGCATTATTACAATAATATATGATATTCTACTATCACATGCAGGCTGTACAGTATACACATCACAATCTTTCGTGATCCACTTATATTCAGTTGGGCTCACTACAAATTACTTTGGAGGCTCTGGTCTGAAATCTAGTTTCAAAGATTGACAGGGAGGATTAAAAAAACTCTGAACCAGGGGTGCGATGTGTTTGTTACGTGTTTGTTCCTACAATTGCAGCACGTTTATACGTGATAGAACTGTTCTAGCATTTCGTTCCTGGCCTTTAGAAAAATAGTAAACTCAAACGAACATTTTCGGAAAACACAAAAGAAAACAATTTATATCTCATATGATATTGAGTCTTTTGACCAAAGAAAAATATAAAATAATTCAATCAATATTACGGGAAAAATATCATGACGACATTGTTATATTCGGTTACACTAATACCGAGCAACACATCTTTTAAATAGCGACTGGTACCCATCTTAAGCATTTTAGACAAAACCGTTCAATTTTACATGACCAGATGATAATACTTGGTTGCTTACCAGTAGCATCAGTATAAAAGGTATAGCTTTACCAATGAGATATGTCTTTGGACACAGATGCATTGTTTGTCGATGAAAACATGTTAACACGTAAAAAAAAAATGAACACAAGACAATGGAAGTAAGACCTAAGCAGTTCTTACAACAGAAAAATCGAATATTTGTGAGTTAAAGAAGGATTAATATGTTATTGAATACACAGGACGCTATAGTACAAACTTGAGAAGTTCGTAAATTAAGCTGGTAGGACATAAGATTGATAATCATATTTGTTTGTTGCGCTAGCTATCACAGTTTCTTTTGTGCCGATATTTACAACATGATGACTTGATTGTTAATAATTATTATGATAAGTATACAATTGTCAATCTTTAACACAGATGAAATTAGACTGTCGTATCAACAAACATAACAAAGAGGAATACAACATATTGCTCTCTTGAACAATTAGAAAGCCCGTAACAGTTACGGCATGTAGTGGGGGGAAAAAAAAAAGAAAAAAAAAAAGAATACATGTCAGTTTGACCACTCACCAAAAGTACACCAGTTTCTGTTTCGTTTCCAAAAGTACGCTGATCACAGTCAGTCTTATGATATCTCTGCATGTACATTAAGATGAGGAACTTTTTTATTGAAAAACTGGACTCCCGATCCTCTCATATAAATGCTGAAGCATGAAAATCTAGCCAATCAGAGAGAGTCTTTATACAGCTGCCAAGAGGCAATTGCAATAGGAATGCCGCATCTGTCCTCCAGCTAAACAAACGACCACTCTAAAAAGGAACCAATTAGAGTGATCGTTACTATGCATACAATCATAGGTACATTCAATGGTTAGATTTTTCATTCTTGATAGCTGAAGGGCTTTTAGGCATACAACTGATAAAATCACTACACTGAGCATAGCAGTATATATTGCATATTATTGTAAACATGTATACATTCATGATTATAAAAACTAAGCAATAATAACAATAATTGGCATTTATGATATGATTAATAATCTAAAAAAAACTCTATGCGCGTTACAGAACTTCCTCCTTGCCTGTAAAAAGATGAGTTTTCATCAATTAACAGTGACGGATGGGGGGGGGGGGTGCGGTGCACCTGGCGCTCGCCCCACCTTTATTTTCTTGTTAAAACAAAAGAAATAAAAATAGGGGGGGGGGGTTGCGTGCGCCCCCTTTAATTTTGTAAAGACGCCTCCCTTTTACGGAATTCCTAGATCCGCTCCTGATTAAGGATTTTACAAATTGTTTTACAAGTAGGGTCACTCTCAACCCTAAGTCTGTCTGGCAACCAATTCCACAAAATCGGCGCTCCACGATCTTCATAATTTCTTTGAACAAGTGGACGAAACTGGTACAGTGAGTAAACGCTAATCACAAAAACGGAGGTTCCTTGGAGTGTGAATAGAAAAAATTATAGTGTAGGTAGAAAGGGTGGTTATTGATTACAACTCTATTACGTAGAAGGCCATTCTTATACACTCCTTTTGATATAGATAGCCAATGAAAATTCAACATGTGATTAATTATGTTGTTTTAGTATTCTTACTTGTTCGCTTCTTTCACATTCTATTTGTATATTATCGTTTGTGTGTATCAAACAAGTAGTAAACATTCCGCTCCCGCTGTGATTCGTATAGCAGTCGAGATATTGATCTGTAATTGTGCGAGAAAATTGGGAAGAGAAAACCTTGAAAACGTTGAATACCGTAAATGACTTTCATTTTACGAGGCAACCATGCTGAACAATACATATGACATTAATGAAGCAATGAACACCGTCATTTTGAGCTTTACATGTTCTGAATGTGAGCAAATCTGTAATTCATCTGAACAGTTAAGTCCTACAATCGGGAAATTGTCAACTGTCGTGTTGCTGATCATCGTAGAGGGGGCTGTTGCACCAGCGTCGTCGTCCTCTCCGTTATCCATTCCCGAGTGACGACGTAAACCTCCACGAATGACCTGCCAATCTGTCCAGGACTCGGCTCTTTCGGTAACCCATTCCACTAGTTCAGTCACCACATCGTCAAAATCTCCGTCGATCTCAGTCACGACCTCGTAGTACTCTGTCCCAACGGTTCCGTCAGTTATAGCATCATCGGTTGGCGAGACTTGCTCGACTTCAAATATGCACACGTATGTCTCATTCTTAAGGCTCGTAACGTTCAGGGAGACTTGACCAACCGAAACCAATTCTGCTAGCGCCATGTCAGCCATAACCTTGGGGCCATCCGAAGACAACAACATTGCCACGACGTCTGTAGAGTTGTTCGTATTATAGCAGTTAAGTGTCACTTCTTCTGGTCTTCCGGACGCTGCGGCATGGCAGTCCAGCTCCTCATACGAAAGCGACGGTATTTGATTTCCTGTGAGATTCGCTGGTGTGGCACAATAAGAGGCCGGCATGCTAGTCATCCACTGGTAATAGGAACGTTGCGTCATACCACGGATCGGATCAATCTCACAATCACAGTGCCAAGGGTTGAGCGACAGGTCGACGGATAAGAACATGAAATGTGTGATAGAAATATCACCAATGTGAGTGAGATGGTTTCCACTCAAATTCAAATTAAGAAGGCGAATAACAGAATCAAATGACCCTTCTTCGATGACACTGATCCTGTTCTTTGCTAGATTTAGTGACGAGAGCTTGAGAGCATTCGTAAAATCCTCGGCACGAATCTGAAAAATTCGGTTACTGGATACGGTGAGGCGTTTAAGGAAGGGATAACGATGGAATACCGCACTGGGTACACTGGTAAGGAGGCAATGGTCAGCAAAAAGGGACGTGAGGGAGGGGGCCATGATATTTGGAATGAAAGCTACATCTGTGCGGTACATGTTGAAGTGGAGAAGAGATGGTTGCACAATAGCCGCCTCTGAGTCGCTGAGGGCAGTATTATTTGATAAATACCCGTAACTGAGGCCCTCCAAGTGATGGAAAATCGTCGTAAGAGGCGATGCAATCGATACGTCCTCAAGCCACAAAATGTCAAGTTCTTCTAAACCGGCGAACGCGTCTCTTTCTACAATCTCAATGGGATTCCCACTCAGACGCAAGGAAGTCAGCCTTCCGCAGTCACGGAAGCTGTTGCTCTGTATTGTCGTTAATCTGTTTCGGCCCAGATCGAGAAAAAACAACGAGGTCGCGGACGAAAACACATCGGAGGTGAGATCAGAGAGGTGGTTACTCGCAAGTTCTACGCTACGTATGCCACTTGGAAAGCCATATGCAGGGAATCGCTCTATTTTGTTATGTTCAGACATGAATCTTAAACTCCCGCTCACGAATGAAACGAAATCAATGGACGTAAGATAATTGTGAGCGAAATCAAGGTCTGCTAACTCTGATGCAAAGACAAAAGCATAATCATCAACTCTATTGATCGTGTTGTAAGAAACGTCGAGAGTAATAAGGGAAGGAATATCCATGAAGGCAGGCAACTCCGTTATATTGTTTTTCGTTAGATACAATACTCTTAATTGTGGCCAGTTGTTAAGATCCTCGTTGTTTATTTCTCTTATCTGATTATTACGTAGAAATAGATTCATCAACGTGTTCATTCGGCCTAAAGACGATAACGAAGTGATGCCACAATGCGACATTGAAAGTCTCTCGAGCGTGGTCAGATTCTGGAAGGCGCCACCGGCTATGAACTTCACTGGGTTGAAATTCAAGGTAAGCTCTCGCAAAGAGTCGCTGAAAGGAAAGACGGGTATAACACTCAAGTTATTTCCACTGAGAATTAGTTTTTCTATCCCGGGAGCTGCTGTCAAAAGTGTGTTCGACAGACTAATCAATGCATTATTAGATAAATCAAGTAGTTCCAGCGAAGGCAGCTCTGGTAGCTCAACATGTGCGAGGCGGTTATCTGCGAGGATCAAACTGGTTAACGCAGGCAAGCCATTCATGTCAGCGGCAGTGATATAACTCAGCAAGTTTCCAGCAACATTAAGTACTGACAATTTGGGCATATGGTGAAAACTTGACAGGTTATGAAGACGGTTACCCGAAGCCAGGATTGCTGTCAAGATAGACTCATTGCCGTTCTCTACAAGTATTTGGGTGAGGCTACAGTTTACGACGAACAGATAAGTTAACTCATTGGCCCCAATAAATGAAGCAGAAGTGACAGAAGGGTTGGAATTAAGGTTGATGACTTCAACACTTTCTAGAGCTTTTGGAGGCACTTCGAACAAGCTAAGGTTATTATCGTTCAGAAGAAGTGATTGCCTCACAGGCAACTGGAGAGCATATTCCGTCAAGGAATTCTGCCGCAGGTCAATCACATCAAGCATGGGAAGTCCCGGAAATGCATCGAATGGAATGAACGATATTCCGTTATTTCGAAGATACAGGTACTTAAGGGTTGCCATGTTCCTAAACGGAGTGACATCTCGAATGTAGTTTTCGCTGAGATCGAGGTCTGCGATGTTGCTCATAGTTGCAAATATAGCTCCGTCAACGCTCTTGATCTTGTTTCTGCTCAGCGAAAGCCACTGTAGTGAGGTGAAGTTGTAAAGCGCTGGAAAAATTTCAAACTCGCAGTTTTGCAATGACAACGAGTGAATGTCAGCTGGTTGATGAAATGCGTGTACTCCGATTTGTTTCAGACGGTTCTGGCCTAGGGAAATGAAGCTTCCAGGAATATGGGCATTGGTCACGTCTATTAATCTATTTCGTGTCAGATCAATTTGTCTCACGCTCGAAAGTGCGTCAAAGGCTCCGGGTGAGAGTCGACGCAAATGATTATTACTCAGTTCCAATATTTGCAAAGATGGCATAACCACTGTGGACAAGAATCCGAGATCTGACAAAGCGTTACTTGCTAGGGAGAGCTCGAAGAGACTGGAAAGCCCTGAAAAACCATCTGAAGCGACGTGAGAAATAACGTTCGATGACAGTCGCAGTTTTACAACCTGGTCGGCGCCGTCGAAGCTCCCAGACGGGATGGCAGGGATGTGGTTATCTTGGAGATGGATTTCGCTTACACCAGGAGGTATTGGGGACGGAACCACGACGACACCTTTGCGAGAACAATCCATCACAACCTGCCAAGTCCATCTGTTACGATAGCAAAGACACTCATCCGGGCAAGCGGAAACGTCTTGCCTGAGGTCAGCAAAGATGATCAAACAGAGAATAATCCTGCACATGGTAGCCGGCCTGTGCCCATCTCTGTCGCCAGCCTGGGAGGCTGATTTCTTCTTCCAAATGGGCATCTTAACGGGCAAACTGTTTTTAGCAACACGCGTCCGCTTCACCTAGGAAACGATGAAATATGAAAAAAAAAGAAAGAAATAATATGGCCATTTGATACCGGCTAGGTAGATATTCAGCAGCAGAAGGAATTGTAGTCCTGCCTAAGGCAACTATAAAACCGAAAGAAACCCCCCCCCCCCCAAAAAAAAAGTAGTTAACTGTTACTGCAGGAGAAACACTGTTTCTACTTTAACATTCATGGTATTAGCGGACTCATTAGGGTGTTTTTTATTTGCATTATTTTGTTTCTAAGATTTTACGAATGACAAAGTAAAGAAAGATCAGGATAGATTTCAAGCTACCTCTGGTACATACATAAAGAATATAAAAACAAATGACAAACACTATTTGTTTCTCAACAAATGTCATATTGTAATATACTTGCTGCTATTCACAACAAATACAATGACAATAGTGACTGGTCATTGTCAACATTATCAAACGAAGTCATAAAATGGTTTTTAGAATCCCTGCAATCTGATTGGTCAATTCATTCATTCATATTTACTGATACGCACTACGCCATGCTTCCATTAAAATCCGAGCGCATGGTTCAAGCCTTCAGGTGTACCACACGCGTGGTAGGGAAAAGGTTGAATTTCATTAATTTACAGGCCCATTTTAAAAGAAAAAAATGATGCACATTTCGTGGATCGGTGAGAATTGAATGCTTTCGTTAACTTTGGAAACAAGCAAAGCCCATTCACTGCTCTCGTTGGTTTAAACAGTTCCAAAGATAAATTGCGCAACCAATTCTCAAAGATTCACTCTCTCCTGTGCATTATTAATTTTATATTATAAACCAGAGGTATATAGGTCCATCACCCATTGCCACACGCTACGTATTACGGTTTCTGATACGTCGAAGGACGAAGCGTGGTTTACAAACAATTACGAAAATTGAGAGATATTAGTATGACATGTAGTACATTAATACATTTTCAGATTTGGGGTCTATAGTGGTTGTTGGACAAATACGTCTGTTAAAATGCCATCCAATATCAAAAGTGGGACTGCTTTTGATGGCGCAATTCATCAACTCAGATAATACACACTGTGTCCATATGCAATCTTGAAAAGCATCATATAACAAACAGCTAACATTTTGTAGATTGTTAGAGTAACAGTGGTGCAAAATATCACACAGAAGTCACAAAGATAGACAACTAGAAAGATAGATGAACAAAATGACAGTAAATATAAAGATAAACATACAGAAAGATAGTGAGTGACAAAAAGAAGAAAAAGACACAACACGAACACACCGACACACACACACAACCACACACACACGCACACAAATAGGAACACACGAATTAACCCGATGTCACAAGCTGGGAGAGAGCCATAATTGCAAATGAATTCCCAACGCACCGCACTTTTGATAAACACTTTTACCAAGAAATAGTCGAAAGAGAAGGTAAGGAATGGAGGGAACTTGAAATAAAGATGCATTAAAGAACAAAGGCTCTAAATGCTTATCAATTTGCTTTCGTTTGAATGATATATCCCGTTTGGCAACATAATTGCAGAGGATAATTGAATATGACCGACTCAGTTACTCCTCTCTATAAGCAAGATCAGTCTTATCAGGAAAGTGTTCTTTTTCCACCTGCCTGGTCTCATTAAAGGTATTGCAGTGTTGCCAGACAATCAAGTGTATAAATGGCGGATACTTTGATCAGAAAATAAGCTTACCAACGATGCCAAGTTTCAAGAGTCGGGGTTTAACATCAACGTCAGACCTTGTCAAACAGTCAAAGCAAGCACTGTGCTGAGATGCGATCATGTGAGGAGGGCCCACGAGCTCTTACTTGATAGAGCCAGGTAGAGTGTTTCAAAGGGAAATGGGACGTTGCTCAACCATTATATAGTCCCTTTTTTTGGTTTCATCTTGTCTTCTTTTCCCATGATACCATGATTAACGGAGCGAAAATAATGCAAAAAGGAGACCTCGACTGTTCGAAACTTACTAGCCAGTAAAAACAGGACTCCGCCCATTTCCCTATACAGTATACGGTAATCGTACAGGTACCAGAAACATAGAAGTAAGTGTCGTTGCGGCATCATGCCATGTTCTGTTTATTCTTATCAGTATCATTGCTCTGAAAAGACAACACAATAGCGTGATTTAACGTTATGCGATTAAGTGAAATGATGTTTAAATCTACATTTGATATAGATAGATGAAGATTAAATCACAAAAAACAACAATAACAACTGAATACAATACATGGAAATTGAACGTTCCTTCTTCTCTGACATGTCTAGGACATAATTTTAGGACTAAAGAAGACAGAGCAAAGGTAATGGAACTTCTTTTCTTTTACTTAGTCTGGAGTTCTGGAAGCGAACAATACGGGTTCATTAGGACAGACAACCTTAAAGTTTATCCCAGACAGACGTCTTCTCCTTTGTGAAATGAATAATTACTGAACATACAATGGGACTCGGAACGGATGCTTGGCATTGCGCCCTCTTTCGCTGTCTTGAACAATTTACGGAGGTTATTTAGTCTTTCACACCATCGTGGTATAGAGATCAGTGTCTCTAGCAAGGGCGATTCTTTCCCTTCCAGTAGGGGCCCAAATATCTCAATCAGCTTTCATCATGTTCATAGGATCTCCCCCCCCCCCCCCCCCCGCACTCCATTCTCCCTCTCTCTCTCCGGCGCTGGAGGCGCAGCAGGTATCGATCGGATCATGGCGTAATGAGGTGGAAGGAGAAAAGCTACCACATACGAAAACTTAGTGCTTGCGTTTTTGGCACTGAGGAGTAAAAAAAGATATAAAGATATCGTCTTTGAATAAAAGAAGCCTTGATCGTACCATCCCAACCGCAGCCCCGGATCAAAGGGCGTAATGACGTCAAGTCTCTACAAATTGTGGGATTTGGTTTGTGTGTGTGTGTGGGGGGGGGGGGGACTAGGGTGAATCCGTTCCTAATTAGCTCATGTATGCATTGGTACAAAATTATGACCTTTCTCTTTTCTCAGTTGGTTAGGCACTTCACTCGTTTTCAAAGCGGCATAATGCATCAGCTTGCCCGACGTAACAATTTATGGAATTCATGTTCAGAGAAAGAATGAGTTTGTGTTAAGCGCAGGTGATCAGAATACTCCATCAGTTGACAATTTAGCAGGCATCCATTTCATTGTTTTGTATTCAATGCAAGAACAGCCTATTTCATTTTATTATTGCGAAATACCATTCTTGCTGTCAGATGGACGTGCCGGCAAGAACTATTTAGATAATGATCACATGAATAATCATTGCATCACAGATACTTATCTCAGTGAATTTACAAACCAAAATGTCTGTTCATACAAATGACCTTTTTCTGTTCATTCTCAAAGTGGAATTACGAACTGGTCTATTACAGTCCCTATTTTTGTTCATTCGAGAAGAATACATATGCAACATCACGGCACAGGTGAATGAGAACTCTGGTCTTGCGTTCTGAGATGTTCTCAGAGACTCCAACTCTCCCGTTTTCGACGGGAGATCTCCCGCCGAAAACCCATTTTTGCAAAATCTCCCGTTCTCCCGTTTGAGATCTAATTTCTCCCGCCCTGGCTCTTTGTCTCCCGTTGGAAGGGATTTCTTACTTATTTCTATCGTATGTTGAAAAAATAAGCCTTAGATAGCACAAGAGAGCATCTAGAACCGTAGGAACTTCGCGCTTCGCACACATCAAGTTGGAGTCTCCCGTTTGCTAGGGGTTTCAGGCGGGAGAATCTCCAGATCAGAAGGTGCTTTGGGTTGGAGTCTCTGTGTTCTGCCAGTGGAAGTCATTGTGTCATCACAACATATACAAGTTATCGTTAACGAGAGGGTAAAATTTTTTGTTTTCAACTTGTTAGCATGACCTTTGTAAACAGATTGGTGAAAGGAAAATAACGACGATCGAAATATCTCAAGATACAAGTCATTCGGTACTGTTGTCCGTTCTTAATGCACTCTATTTCGATGATTGCTTAAACTTGTGTTTCTAATTTTTTTTTTTTAATTACCAGTTTGTTCAAACTTGCTAAAAATGAAAATGCAAAGTCCGGTAGAACACCGATTAACAATAGGTGAACAAATTTTACACTAATAGATAAGATTAATTTTACGTTTGCGTACAATTTGTTCAACTATCTATCATTAATCAAGACCTTGAAAAAAGGGAAGGCCCCGAAAATTCGCAATGAACCTAATTTCATTTGCAATAATGTAATAACTGTAATTTTCTGTAATGTAAATGAGTAAATTCCTACGTGCAGATAAACACAAATATTATATACATGTATATATTATATATATATATATATATATATATATATATATATATGATATATATATATGTATATATACATGGTTAATGGTTAAGAGAATAGAAAGGAAGCAAGGTATGTTTATGAAATTTCAATACAAGCATGTATGGTGTAAAGATTTGGTGAAAGTTCAAGACTCAACTGGTAATGTCGGAATCATTGTCATTACTGTTGTTGCATAATAATGTTCAGACTTACTTCGTGTATTTATTTTTGTATATATTTTGATAATCAAAGAACTGGTATGAAGATTGAATAATTTGAAGTATTTATATGCAGAAGTTTATATAGATATATGTTTATGTTTAGTATTCAAGTGAAGTGCAATAATGTGCTTACATGTGTATGTTCATTATGTTCGAATTGTGTGTCATTATACACTCACTAAAAAAAAAAGAAAGTAAACACTTTTTCAAGATTATATTTCTCATATAATATTTGGGTAAAAGTTAATGTATTATACACCATATTAAAGATAATTTAATTGGCTATCAACCCGGTAGGTCAACAAAAAGGAAAATTTTACGCATGAGTGAACACCTTTGTTTTTCTCTTCCAGGGCACAAAAGTAAAAATTACAAAACTGAGCAAGTTGTCATTCATCCTTGGGCGCTCTTCCATATAACAATAAGAACAAACAACAAATTTTACTCAAAATGAAACGTGAATTAAGTTGCAAAAATGATCCTGTGATTTCTATGACATCTTTGAAGCCCCAAAGATCAATGAAGGCTAAAAATAATGGAGGAAAATGAAGAATCTTCTGTCAAATCTTAATTCAAATGAAATAAGAGAAGAAGCAATAATTAACAAAAATGGGAGAAAGTTTAGTTGTTTCTTTTTTCAAATTAGAAAATTGTCAATAATGCTTGGCTCTTGAATTCATCATATGAATTCTGAAAAAAATAAAAGAATGAAATGAAAAAAAAATTCTGTTCATTTAATCATGTGTATGCATATTACACCCTACATCATTTTAAGTTTGAGTTGATGGAAAATTCTTATTTTCCCCCTTTAGCATGTTTAGTTTCCCACTTTGTTTTTGTTGGAGGTTATAAAGAGATAAAGAGAACGAAAACTTATTTCATTCATGTCTCTCATTGTGTTAAACTGGTCTTTTTTGTCATTGTTATCGTGAAGGGCATTTGCAAATGAAAACATATAAATTTTTGCAATTTTTACTTTTGTGCTGTGGAGGACAAAAAGAATGTGTTCACTCAAGCGTAGAATTTCCTTTTGTAAATAAACTACTAGCTTGATAGCCCCCCCCCCCCAAAAAAAAACACCTTTGATATGGTACATAATACATTTTCATCAAAATCTTCTATGAAAAATAAATGAACTCGAAAAGTGTTTACTTTCTTTTTTTTTGCCGAGTTATTTATCCAGATGCATACAGCTTCTTTCCCTTTCTTTCTTCCTTTTCCCCTCTACTCACTCCTCTTCTTCTTCTCCTTTATCCTTACATTTCTCCTGCTCTCCCTTTCTGCCTCCCTTTTCTTCTCCCCCAGCCTTTGTTTTTTTTTCTCCTCCCCCCCCCCCGCTCTGTTCCTGTCTCAGCCTCACACTTCAGGTAGCATTCTCTATCTCTCAATATTCCTCATTCCACACCTCATCTCTTCTTCTATACCCTCTTTATTAGCTGAGAGGGTTGTGACATGTCAATAATGGAGGATATAAGATATATATATGTAAACCGGGTTTGATTTTTTTTTCCACTCAACTCTGCTTTTGTTGTATTATGATTTATGTACTGAATGTATTGCCACTACTGATATCCTGATGATTTGTTGTTGTTGTCGTCGTAATGATTGTATTTTGTTCGTGTTTTGTATATGTAATTTATTTTGTCTCACTGTATTTTCATCGATGTAAATCAGACGCAATTCAGCCATTCGGCTGCGAAGTTTGATGATCAATAAATCATTCATTCATTCATTCACTCACGTATATTATTTACCTTGAGCTCACGGAGACCGCTACCGACGGTTTCACGTCCTTCCGCTGGACGATCTTCAGGCGGACTGGCTCTGCTATATATTAGCATAGAGCACTTTTTTCATGAATCCTTCACAAACTCTTCGCACTGATATGCATACTTATTATACATAATATGAAGAGTTTGTTTGCAAAAACCGATAAGTCCATATTTGCCAAATGGAGATATTTGCGATTAAAGGTCAAGAAAAATAAAGAGAATAATAAGAAAATTTTTGCTTCTTTTGACCATAACTTCAAAAATATACCTTTATATGAAGTGACCAATATATCATTTAAAAGGTATTATTTTGTCCTTTATGACAGTGATCGTACTTCAAAATCTTCAAAAATGGACTTATCGGTTTTTGCAAACAAACCCTTCATATATAACCTTTTTACATTGACGTCACTTGGATAGGAATGAAGAATATCATGTATATATAGGCTACTCTGTTATGACCAAGTCTTCATCAAACGGAATCAAAATTCCGTTAGAGCCGAACAATATATGTACACACAGACACGGTACACCACTAGGTAGAGAGAGCGAGAGGGAGAGGGAGGTACGATGCTAATGCGATAGCGTTTTCGCCGGCTTTTTTCATCTTTGTTCCACAAGCGTATTACAGGTGTGGTAATTAATAAGGATGTTGGAATTCAGATTTTTTGTTTAAACCCGTTTAAAAATGTTATTATATTAGATTAACGTGTGAGACCAAATGTGTTCATCCCAATTTAGCTCAGGCTAATTGTTTCATAAATACATGTACTTTAGCTTATCATTTCATGTTCTATCTCAATGTGCAAACAAATGAAGCTGATGGAGACGTAACTGTCGAAAGTTTACCAAAATCTGATATCCTGCGACAGTCTTGTCATTAATTTTATAATAACAACTAACATTCTTTTGTTTTCACGATATATACTCGGACAATCGTCTCACTTTAAACTCATTACAAAGGGCGTGGTTCACATTCCTTGGTATAGTTAATAAGAACATAAAAGTTGTATTCCACTTTGGTGTAGGCACAAACATTTCACGTGGGCGACATTAAAGAAAAAAAAGTACAAACACCTATGCTCATAGTACACAACGAATCATAACTCACGAGATGTGTTCGATGCATACATTGGAGAGAGGAGAAAGAGAGGGAATGGTTGCGGGTGGCTGATCTACCACTGCGATCATAATTTCCACAGGTTTCGCTCTGGGGAAGGCCAAACATGAACGAAGATACGTTACTCCTGCAGTTTTTATACTGCAGGCACATCTTGATTTTCCATCTTTTATTGCATTCAGGATTCAGTTTGTAGCTGCGTTACATAACTGTATCAATAAAACAATTGGAAGAGACCACCATCATCTGCATAGCGAACATTTCATGTTTTATTATGATACAGAGACACTGTTTCCTGAGTTAAAAGGATTGTACAGTATTGGTGGAGAGGAGAATTGGGCTTTTAACTTTTTGCGAGATACCAATAAAACACTTATGAAATAGTACAGAGCATAACATTTTAAGTGGAATTCAAAATTTGATGAAAATCGGGTTTGGCACGACTGAAACATCCAAAAACAAAGTAAAACAAAGCGATATTAAAAAAGTGTGGGTTCCACACTTTATTAGAATCGCTCTGTTTTGGATATCTCAGCCATTACGAAACCAATTTTCATCATATAAACGTTGAATTCCTCATGGAATTACATATACTCTTTCATATTTCATAAGGGGTTTCTCATTATCTCACAAAAAGAAGTTAGAAACCTCAAATTAGGTCTCAACCAAAACTATAAGATCCCTTTAATAAAGATATCACATGACACAAAAACACGAATTGGTTGCAAGATAAAGAGCCTAAGAAGGCACTGACAATGTCTTCTTCTTTTATGCCTTTAATCGTAACAACACCGCTGAACAAAATACCGTATCATCAACATTGATATTTACATATCTAATAAAAATGTTGCATATCTATTTTCGTTGGTATGTTTATTACTAGTAGTTTGCTGATGGACAATGGAGTGTTTGAATCTCAAACCTTCGGAACAAGTGATAAACCTATGTATTTATTTCTGGAAGACAATTTTGTGACTCAAACCACAGAAAGGCTTCAAGGTGAGCGACTATGACGTCATCAGGGTCATTACACTCTCAGCAGATTTCGTGACATCAATGCATACACACAATATATTTTGTAACATGCATATCATACATAAACACATTTGCGTCAATACATTGTGCTGTCAAGGACTTTCGACATCGTTGCAATTTGAGAAAATGAAATCGAAATTCATTCTCCCAATCCAGTCCAATGCAATCGAAATGGAATCCATTTCACCTGAAGACTATATGTGTTTAAAAATTTCGTTCCTGATAGTTGAGTATTAGGACGCATGCATAGTGTTTCATTGCCCAAGATCTTTCTCATCGACAATATCACATGATATAAAAGAAGATATAAAATAGAACTTAGACAAAGAAATATGCCAAGGGCTCTTGCTCAATCCTACAATCAATCTTTGCACATCATATACATTCACAAGAATTCTCTCGCAAATTCACAACATGCACGTGATTTCAAAATTACATCTTTTTAAACTACACAATTTCAAGAAGTGAATACGTTCCGTATTCATGTACATTGTATCAACAAAATAAAATATATATAAAAAATGAAATCATATACTGTAAAGTATGTAAAAGTGTCATTACTCTTTATAGAAAACAAACAAACACACACTCATCATACATCAATTTACTCATATAGCTAGAAAGATGAAGTTGAATTTCATCATGCTCTATCAAATGAAATAGTGGGACAAATTGAAAATAAAAGATAAACAAACAGAACAAGAATTCAGTAATATGATAAAATGATAAGAAAAAATTGGAACGTACGATGTCTGCTGTATCATGCAGCAATATCATGAATTAATGTAATTCAGTCATGTTCGACATACAAGATACAGTTTATAGAGCAAGACACACGGAAGAGCAATCATAGATACACCACAGCAGATTATTCTCACACATTACGTTTGGCATACACAATGTGCGGTCATTGTAAATTGTTGTGATGCCTCAAGCTCAACATGCTGTATAATATAATATTCTAACGACCACTTGCACATAGCCTGCTGTGAAAAACAAACCAGGACCGACACAAGTCTAATCCAGAATCACTTTCCAAAACAACAAATTAACCAGCAAACTTGAGCTGCTCTTTCTGGTCCAAAGAATACCGAGAATGACTCGTGACACACTGTTGAAAAATACAAACAAGTACTGTTGGAATATGTAGCACATAGCACATGAATTGACGGTAACCACGATTCAAGAGTTAAAAGCAGCAAGGAACATCTACAAAGTTTCTGAAAGGCACAATCAATAACAACCTGCTGGATTGATACATTTCTATCATTAAATCTCGAAATGATAGAATAGCTTGATATTGGCAACTCATATTACAGCAGGGCTCGACACTAACGGTGGCCCGGGGCCACCAAAAACGCACGTCGGGCCACCAAAATTTCAGAAATGAAGAATTTGGTGGCCTGATCGGGCCACCAAAAAAGGTCGGATGTTTGCCTTTGGGCCACCAAAACTAAAAGTTAGTGTGGAGCCCTGATTATAGACAGATGATATTCTACCTATGCAGCAGGGACTAGACATGAAACAAAACTATGAAGTGCTATGCAAAACAACAGCAACAAACATAACACCCATTTGTAAGCACATCTTAAAGTAATATTGCTTACAAACATATTTTTTCTTTACTTTTGTTCTACCCTGCCAATCAGAATATTCTAGACGTTGTAGCTGATATTCATTCATGCTTTACAAAGTTTAAAGGGGATGGCTAGTAACTGATCAGTGGGAATCAGTGGGAATGCTGAGGGATGATTGTTCCAATCCTTGTGGGATTCTATATATCTATTGTTGTGTGAAAATTATTTGCTTCAGAATGGTCTCATATTCAAGTAATTGTGCTGTTTAATGTTTCCAGGTTAGCATGCCTGTACAGTGACGGGGCAATCGTTGACGTTAAACTGCAAATTGCTTGAATATGAGACCGTTCTGAAGCAAATAATTTTCACGCAACAATAGATATAGGCTTTTCAATAATGTAGGCCTACTCTTAAATGAATCCCACAAGGATTGGAACAATTATCCCCCAGCATTCCCACTGATCAGTTACTAGTTATCCCCTTTAAATGTGTAACGGCTTCTTCTTATGTTCTACTATTTTGTCCCCCCCCCAAAAAAAACAAACAAACAACAACAACAACAACAACTCAAAAACACAAACGTGTTTTTGGTAATATCACCATATTAAGGTCTATACTCCATAGACAGCGAGTATATTTGAAATAAATACATTTCACCGTTTGCTTTTTATGTTTAAACATTTGCAAAATCTACTTCCAAATACTTTTGATTTCTTCAAACTAAATAATACTGTTTATTCGTAGGGATCCCACTCGTAATTCGCAAAATTTTCATTTAGTAAATCCCAAATTATTAATTGCACAAAAATCTATAGGCGTGCCTAAGACATAATGAACAAACCTTTGGAACAAACTCCAAGATTATGTTTTATCATGTAAAACGTTATATTAGATGGCTTAGACAGTTTCTGGTATGTGATTTGTTGAGAGCTCGTCACACGATAATGTTTGCGAGGATCGCAAATGTTATATTTTCCCAGCTCGTTATATTAACCAACAACAAGAGTAGGTTAAAAGTTAGAGTTGTTTTGTGACTAGACCCTATATAGAACTAGATCTAGGGGTAGGGTCTATGCGCCAATTATCGAGACATACTGAGTTCAAAAACAAACAGGCGTAGACTAGGCCAACAACTGAACTAGATTAGTCCAATTCCAAGGTCTGGTCCAGCACGCACACTAGAAACTAAGCAGAACCTGGCCTAAATCCGCCAGTAGGCCTATAGTATCCCGAAGCACGTCTCGTACTCCTCAGATAGCAATGCTGCGTCGGACGTCGGACCAACAACAGAAACGTGACGTCGCTCCGACGTCATTTTGGCCATCCGGCCAACATTGGTCCAACGCCAAAGCCTTATGTTGGGCCGACGTTGGTACAATGTCAGACCAACTTTATACCAACCATTCTTCCACTTTGCATGATGCACCGGCCCAACGTTGGCCCAACTACTTGTGTGTATGTTGGCACAACGTCAGAAACATGACATTGATCCAACGTCGTTTTACCGTCGGGCTAAATCTTGACGTGATACCAAAGTTATATCAAGCACTTTTCCATCCTGTTATAACGTTAAGCTAAACGTTATACCAACCACTTTTCCACTGTAATATGACATTATCACACAGTTAAACCATTCCTTTTTCGACTTGATAATGACGTTATCCCAACATAAAACCAACCACTTTTCCACTTTGTTATGACGCTATCCCAACATCGGACCAACACTGCATCGACCACTTTTTCATCTTGTTTCGACGTTATCCCAACCTTAGACCAATGTTGTATCAACCACCCCACAATGACGTTATCCCACTGTTAGACCAACTTTGTACCAACCACTTTTCCACTCTGTTATGACGTTATCCCAATGTTAAACCACCGTTGTAGCAACCACTTTTCTACCATGTTATAACACTATCCCAACATTATACCTACCACTTTTTAAAAGTGTTTTGATGTTATCCCACCGAAAGAACCTTATACCAACCATTTTTTCACCATATAATAGCGCAATCGCAACTTCCAACCGACGTCAAATTCCCCTCCGACCTTATTATGACGTTGTCCCAACGCTGGATCAACAGTTGATGATTCACTTTCCACCGTTGAGGCAACGATGTACCAACGTTGGTCCATCGTCACCCTTTTACTGTTGAGCCAACGTTGGTCCGATGACCAAAAAAGTTTTTTTTAGGCCAACGTCATGTTTCTGACGTTAGGCCATCGTAGTCTTGTTTTTGGGCAGAAGCCGCCTGAATTAGAGTCTATTCCTATAATTCCTACAATCTACTCTATTCCTAAGCTTCTACATCCTAAACCTATTCCTATACCTATACCTATATCTATTCCTAGTTGAAAGAACAGTATTTGGTTTTCTTTATGAACCCCTGCGTGATGATAGTGTTTCAAGACATGCATGGTTACTAACTGGATGACACTTTCATTACATTTTCGTCAAAATTCCATCAAAACATTGGAATACTTTTTACAAACGCGAGTGGAAATTGTGCATAAATCAGCAATAATTTGATGACAATTTCTAACACGGTTTACAGTTTAATCCCAGCATCAATACTTTTAAATTTAACGGTTTTTAAAAAAATATGTTCGCCACATTTGAATTGCAAATTCTCTCATTAATATTCATGATCTTTGTACGTCGTTATTCCAACGTTGGGCCAGCGTTGTCCTAACCGCCAATTTCACATGATTATGACTTGGCAAAAAATCCCAATACAGTGTATTGAAAAATGTCTTTATATCATGAACATGTTGCAATAATATAAGCAGTAAACACTTAAATAGCTCAACAGTTTTCTCTTTTCCGTTGTTATGATTAATTATATATTTTTTTTTTGTTACCATGACGAAGTGTGCATTGTTTGTTTTTTTTTTTTTCATTTAATTCGTGCCTTTTTTGTATTCTGTTCGGTGAACCATCATTCAATGAATGAAAGTCAAATTGACAACATGACAAATCATTTTTATTCCTTTGGTGGAAATAAGAATAAAACTGTTAAATCTTTAAAAAAAAAGGCTAATCTTGGCATCAATACATTTTCATTTAATGTCTTTGGTCTGTCTTCATTAGTTTTCAATTTAAAGACTCTCTCTTATGATGAATAATGATGAAAATTGTCAGGATATGACATATTTTGTATTTGTCACGTAATAATTTGTCTCATTGTACTACTGTTTATTAGGTAGCTCATGTAAGAAATTGATGTTCTCGCAATGGTTACAAAAGAAGTGCAGCTTTAAAGACAAAAGCTGGCATCAAAATAACCATATAAGGAGATGCTGCGATGCACAATCAAAGTAAAAGAGAGTGATTTGGAATTAAATGTTTTGGGGGTGAGTAAACCCTACATGACGTCAAAATACGAGGAAAGGGTATCCCTGGTAGTATACCTCATACTAACTGGTATGTGGACGTCATTCACGACGTCAGACACAAGTTTCTAGCTAGGTCAAAACAGGACCACTTCAAAGAATTTTGGTTTCCGTGGACAGGAAGTGATGACGTCAAGAAGAGACTTGACCAATGCAAAATGAGATATTCAGGAAAGTTTTGACAGACAGAAAACGCCAACCAATAAGAAAAGGGGGCAGGACTTCTATGAAAACTTTCTAGGAAGTCACTTGACTTCATTTAATTAATTTTACATGGAGACCTATGGTCCAACAAATGTATAAATATGCAGTGTTTGGGCATAAAATTCAGATGCCACATTATTTGCGGAACACTCAGGACCAGGCTACGGGACTTCGAGATTGCGAAGTTAGAGAGTAGCAGAGTGTTATTTGGAATCAGTGTGATTCAGGGATTGTTGCATTTCGGCTTGGACAGCCTGACCGTCCAGCAGAGAATCTAGGAGGATTCGAGTGTAAACACCAACAACTGTTGTAAGTACACGATCATTTAATTGAAGTTGTTTATGCCTTGTAAGTTCCTATGTAATTCCCGATATTGCATTGTATGTGTGATGTTTGTATGTCAAACCGAATTTTAATTGCATTGTTAACTCTTTATGTGCCACGTTCGCACGTCCGGCTCAGCCGACGGCGTGCCAACTTCGCATATTCTGCTCAACAAACAAAGCCGCCAAAACCGATCGATAAATCGCTAATCACTGCTAATCCCGCGGCACAATGGGAGCGTTTTTCGTGCTTTTGTTCCTCTCATATACGGCTTACATTCTAGGCAGTCATTGATTATCAAGTGGTGTTCCCAACTAGATTTGCCCGTACATTGTAAGTTTCTGTCACGGTTTTATGTGCAAGAGTCATGCCTTTACAGTAATGTAGCAACTGATCATTCGAAAGAAAAATGGAAAAATAGATTCGTCATACAATTTATATCGAAACAAAGTTTGACATTCCTCTTTAACTTTGCTTACTATTATGCCCATTTTAACAGACATTTTAGAGATCATACAAATTGGAAAAACATAATTCTTTGTCAAAGCATGACAACCTTCGTGTCTAGGAATAACGTGGCACACAGGGGGTTTCCACCATGGCACATAAAGAGTTAAAGAAATAGAGAATTAGAACAACGCTTAGATTTTAATGGGCTGATTAATCACCCCTATTCAACAATGAAAGATAATGATCCATGGTGAAACATTATTATGGAAATTATGTGTGGCTAATCAATGTTGATATGATGGAATATATGTTTTGTTGAAGTTATATGAATAGAATCAGGAATAACCAAAGACCACAAATTATAAGGGAGGTATCATGTTATTAAATTAACAGGGTGTTTAGGGTTCCAGGGAGAGAGCCATCGTATAGGGTTCCAGAGAGGACCAGAAGTAAGGGGAGACGACCTGCTACTTCAGGCAGGGCATCGTCGACAACCTAGAGCAACCAAGCACGGGAGCTTCTAGAATAAACCAACGAGCAGAGCAACCAAGCTCAAGACAAGTGGAATTGGATTTCTATATTCAAGTTTGTACTATGTTATTGTTGTTAACGACCACAATTTGAGACCAGATAATAAATCTTACTGATTGTTATATTGTAAGAACACTGTGTGACTGGCTACTTCTTTCGAGGCACTGTAGTTGCACAAGTCGAAAGAGTTGAATGAGTGAATGGTCTGCTAACAATCTGCTGCATTTAGAGAAAGTCAACCTTTGACTATAGAAAAGATCCCAGTCGCAGGGAGGACTTTCGTTCCCCACATTCAGAGGGAAGTCCCCTGTGACAAAAATGACGTTTATCCCAACATTAGACCAAGCTATAGTGAACTTATACGGAGTATCATTCCAGGAATACACCAACCTCACTCTAGTAGATCATTTCTATCTAACTCGACTGTATGCTACAATTCATCAACATTTGGACATGTAACATGGATCGTAGAGTCGTAAAACAACCACTAGACGTGCTTGGTACCGGTAACTAACGTTAGTGTTAGCTTACTCCTAGCTCTCATCTGCTGATCTTTTGGAACTGAGCCTAATTTCTGGACTTGAGCCTAACGTTTTGATAGTACTGTCGTTAGTGTTCAGTGGACATGAGCCTAACTAGTAAACTGCACAGCCCAGCTAAGTCGCAGTACAAAATCGCGACAGCGCGCACACAGCGTCTGTTCGGGCTGCCATGAGCGTAGTAAACGGTTAGGCCTATGCGTCGTTAGTGTAGGCCTAACAGTAGCTAAACGGTACTCTTCTGTAAAGCGTAATCAAGGGCAAGGCCATCTAATATAACAGATATCGACTGGTAGGAGTGTAATGTAACAATCTTTGGAACGCCAGGGAGTTATATTTTCCCTCGTGATCATATTTTCCCTCAACGCTGCGCGCTTCGGGAAAATATAATCCCTTGGGAAAATATAAGTCCCTGGCGGTCCACATAATATATTCCACCCCGTACCAGTCAATATCTGTATAATATTCTTTAAAGGATAGATTGAAAACTATGTTACGGTCAGATAACAATCTATGAATAAGAATCTGAATATAGATTTTGTTTCGTTTGATCAGATCCTTTTTTTTTTCAGTAAATCGGATTCAAAACTACAGCAAATGCACACAATGTTTCTGTGCCTACCATTTCATTTCATTCTCATTACCTTCATCACCACCACCACCATCAATTTCATTTTCATTATCACACTTTTTATCTCATCATTACCCTGTTGTCATCATCATCAAAATTCACTTTATTTCTATTCGTATTTACGCGCTAAAATAAAAACAAAACAAAACATGATACATTTATGTGTTCAGTAGTATTTCCAAATTCTGCTAAATATAACATGTGTATTATGTAGATAGGTTTCCTGTGCTGCCATGTGTTCAAGCATTTGCTTATATAGTGGCAGCAGTCCTTCTTCCACATAATTTCTCAGGTAATTATTTGGAAATTTGTTAATACGATATATATGTTGTTAATGGAATTACTTTACACATTCATTTTCCTTCTTCGAATCATGTACATTGTAATCTGTATACTGATATTTTATGTGATATCACTGAAAAGAATCTTGATTTATGTGTGAAATTGTGTTGGAAGAAAAATAAACAAACAAACGAACAAACAGTGAGTCAAGTCACAGGAAGAAAACGATAGATGCATAAAGAGATAAAAAGGAATTAATCTTTATTTTATTTTATTCTAATAAAAAGAAAAACACCAAGGAGAAGACTAGGTAACCCTCTCGCCATCGCGAAAAAATGGACTCTTAAAATAATATACACGTATCTCTTTCTGAGAGTTATGTTTTGTTTGCGTGTGTGAGTTTTTTTTTTTTTCAGAACATATTGCTTCCTTTCGAACGAAGATGTTGGATCAATGATTACTATTAGGCCTAAATCATAAAGGCGCGCAAGCGCAACCATTCTTAAAACAAGACCGGCAACTGAAACGATGCTGAAAAACGGTGGCGACGACGACATCATTATCAACAACATCATCAAGAAGAAGAAGAAGAAGAAGAAAACACAGCTTACCTCGTGATACACACGGCTCCTAATGACTGACAGAAACTGCTTCTGTGGTCGAAAACCCGCCCCGCCGACTCCAGCCCCGCTACCCACAACGGATTGTTTTCTCAATGTTCTTGCATGCAACTTTTAACAAAGGACAAAGTATACATGAAAATTAATTTGATTGAAGGTTAACTCATTTAGTCATGTAAATGAAATCTTTTAATAACTTATCGACCTATATAATCATTCTCAAAAAGAAAAAAAAATGTGCATACATTCTTCAGGGCTCCACACTTAACTTTTTTTCTTCTCTGTTGGCCATTTCGAGCCCTCTTGGGCTACACAAATCTGTAAGTGCGAAAACTTTGGTGGCCCGAAAAATATACTGAAGAAATATATTGGCCAGAAATAAAAGGAAACATTACAATCTATTTTGAATCATAGTTGCCTATCGGGCCACCAAAAGATAACCTTTTTGAAAATTTGGTGGCCCGACATCAATTTTTGGTAGCAACGGACCAGCGGGCCGCCGCTGATGTTGAGCCCTGCATTATTACAATAATATATGATATTCTACTATCACATGCAGGCTGTACAGTATACACAACACAATCTTTCGTGATCCACTTATATTCAGTTGGGCTCACTACAAATAACTTTGGAGGCTCTGGTCTGAAATCTAGTTTCAAAGATTGACAGGGAGGATTAAAAAAAACTCTGAACCAGGGGTGCGATGTGTTTGTTACGTGTTTGTTCCTACAATTACAGCACGTTTATACATGATAGAACTGTTCTAGCATTTCCTTCCTGGCCTTTAAAAAATAGTAAACTCAAACGAACATTTTCGGAAAACACAAAAGAAAACAATTAATATCTCATATGATATTGAGTCTTTTGACCAAAGAAAAATATAAAATAATTCAATCAATATTACGGGAAAAATATCATGACGACATTGTTATATTCGGTTACACTAATACCGAGCAACACATCTTTTAATTAGCGACTGGTACCCATCTTAAGCATTTTAGACAAAACCGTTCAATTTTACATGACCAGATGATAATACTGTGGTTGCTTACCAGTAGCATCAGTATAAAAGGTATCGATAGCTTTACCAATGAGATATGTCTTTGGACACAGATGCATTGTTTGTCGATGAAAACATGTTAACACGTAAAAAAAAAATGAACACAAGACAATGGAAGTAAGACCTAAGCAGTTCTTACAACAGAAAAATCGAATATTTGTGAGTTAAAGAAGGATTAATATGTTATTGAGTACACAGGACGCTATAGTACAAACTTTAGAAGTTCGTAAATTAAGCTGGTAGGACGTAAGATTGATAATCATATTTGTTTGTTGCGCTAGCTATCACATTTTCTGTGCCGATATTTACAACATGATGACTTGATTGTTAATAATTATTATGATAAGTATACAATTGTCAATCTTTAACACAGATGAAATTAGACTGTCGTATCAACAAACATAACAAAGAGGAATACAACATATTGCTCTCTTGAACAATTAGAAAGCCCGTAACAGTTACGGCATGTAGTGGGGAAACAAAAAAAAAAAAAAAAAGAAGAAAAAGAATACATGTCAGTTTGACCACTCACCAAAAGTACACCAGTTTCTGTTTCGTTTCCAAAAGTACGCTGATCACAGTCAGTCTTATGATATCTCTGTATGTACATTAAGATGAGGAACTTTCTTATTGAAAAACTGCACTCCCGATCCTCTCATATTTATAAATGCTTAAGCATGAAAATCTAGCCAATCAGAGAGAGTCTTTATACAGCTGCCATGAGGCAATTCCAATAGGAATGCCGCATGTCGCAAAAAGGAACCAATTAGAGTGATCGTTACTAAGCATACAATCATAGTTACATTCAATGGTTAGATTTTTCATTCTTGATAGCTGAAGGGCTTTTAGGCATACAACTGATAAAATCACTACACTGAGCATAGCAGTATATATCGCATATTATTGTAAACATGTATACATTCATGATTATAAAAAACAAGCAATAATAACAATAATTGGCATTTATGATATGATTAATAATCTAAAAAGACTCTATGCGCGTTACAGAACTTCCTCCTTGCCTGTAAAAAGATGAGTTTTCATCAATTCACAGTGACGGATGGGGGGGGGGGGGGCGGTGCACCTGGCGCTCTCCCCACCTTTATTTTTTGTTAAAACAAAGGAAATAAAAATAGGGGGGTTGCGTGCGCCCCCTTTAATTTTGTAAAGACGCCTCCCTTTTACGGAATTCCTAGATCCGCTCCTGATTAAGGATTTTACAAATTGTTTTACAAGTAGGGTCGCTCTCAACCCTAAGTCTGTCTGGCAACCAATTCCACAAAATCGGCGCTCCACGATCTTCATAATTTCTTTGAACAAGTGGACGAAACTGGTACAGTGAGTAAACGCTAATCACAAAACGGAGGTTCCTTGGAGTGTGAATGGAAAAAATTATAGTGTAGGTAGAAAGGGTGGTTATTGATTACAACTCTATTACGTAGAAGGCCATTCTTATACACTCCTTTTGATATAGATAGCCAATGCAAATTTAACGTGTGATTAATTATGTTGTTTTACTATTCTTACTTGTTCGCTTCTTTCACATTCTATTTGTATATTATCGTTTGTGTGTATCAAACAAGTAGTAAACATTCCGCTCCCGCTGTGATTCGTATAGCAGTCGAGATATTGATCTGTAATTGTGCGAGAAAATTGGGAAGAGAAAGCCTTGAAAACGTTGAATACCGTAAATGACTTTCATTTTACGAGGCAACCATGCTGCACAATACATATGACATTAATGAAGCAATGAACACCGTCATTTTGAGCTTTACATGTTCTGAATGTGAGCAAATCTGTAATTCATCTGAACAGTTAAGTCCTACGATCGGGAAATTGTCAACTGTCGTGTTGCTGATCATCGTAGAGGGGGCTGTTGCACCAGCGTCGTCGTCCTCTCCGTTATCCATTCCCGAGTGACGACGTAAACCTCCACGAATTACCTGCCAATCTGTCCAGGACTCGGCTCTTTCGGTAACCCATTCCACTAGTTCAGTCACCACTTCGTCAAAATCTCCGTCGATCTCAGTCACGACCTCGTAGTACTCTGTCCCAACGGTTCCGTCAGTTATAGCATCATCGGTTGGCGAGACTTGCTCGACTTCAAATATGCACACGTATGTCTCATTCTCAAGGCTCGTAACGTTCAGGGAGACTTGACCAACCGAAACCAATTCTGCTAGCGCCATGTCAGCCATAACCTTGGGGCCGTCCGAAGACAACAACATTGCCACGACGTCTGTAGAGTTGTTCGTATTATAGCAGTTGAGTGTCACTTCTTCTGGTCTTCCGGACGCTGTATGGCAGTCCAGCTCCTCATACGAAAGCGACGGTATTTGATTTCCTGTGAGATTCGCTGGTGTGGCACAATAAGAGGCCGGCATTCTAGTCATCCACTGGTAATAGGAACGTTGCGTCATACGACGGATCGGATCAATCTCACAATCACAGTGCCAAGGGTTGAGCGACAGGTCGAGGGATAAGAACATGAAATGTGTGATAGAAATATCACCAATGTGAGTGAGCTGGTTTCCACTCAAATTCAAATTAAGAAGGCGAATAACAGAATCAAATGACCCTTCTTCGATGACACTGATCCTGTTCTTTGCTAGATTTAGTGACGAGAGCTTGAGAGCATTCGTAAAATCCTCGGCACGAATCTGAAAAATTCGGTTACTGGATACGGTGAGGCGTTCAAGGAAGGGATAACGATGGAATACCGCACTGGGTACACTGGTAAGGAGGCAATGGTCAGCAAAAAGGGACGTGAGTGAGGGGGCCGTGATATTGGGAATGAAAGCTACATCTGTGCGGTACATGTTGAAGTGGAGAAGAGATGGTTGCACAATAACCGCCTCTGAGTCGCTGAGGGCAGTATTATTTGATAAATACCCGTAACTGAGGCCCTCCAAGTGATGGAAAATCGTCGTAAGAGGCGATGCAATCGATACGTCCTCAAGCCACAAAAAGTCAAGTTCTTCTAAACCGGCGAACGCGTCTCTTTCTACAATCTCAATGGGATTCCCACTCAGACGCAAGGAAGTCAGCCTTCCGCAGTCACGGAAGCTGTTGCTCTGTATTGTCGTTAATCTGTTTCGGCCCAGATCGAGAAAAAACAACGAGGTCGCGGACGAAAACACATCGGAGGTGAGATCAGAGAGGTGGTTACTCGCAAGTTCTACGCTACGTATGCCACTTGGAAAGCCATATGCAGGGAATCGCTCTATTTTGTTATGTTCAGACATGAATCTTAAAATCCCGCTCACGAATGAAACGAAATCAATGGACGTAAGATAATTGTGAGCGAAATCAAGTTCTGCTAACTCTGATGCAAAGACAAAAGCATAATCATCAACTCTATTGATCGTGTTGTAAGAAACGTCGAGAGTAACAAGGGAAGGAATATCCATGAAGGCAGGCAACTCCGTTATATTGTTTTTCGTTAGATACAATACTCTTAATTGTGGCCAGTTGTTAAGATCCTCGTTGTTTATTTCTCGTATCTGATTATTACGTAGAAATAGATACATCAACGTGTTCATTCGGCCTAAAGACGATAACGAAGTGATGCCACAATGCGACATTGAAAGTCTCTCGAGCGTGGTCAGATTCTGGAAGGCGCCACCGGCTATGAACTTCACTGGGTTGAAATTCAAGGTAAGCTCTCGCAGAGAGTCGCTGAAAGGAAAGACGGGTATAACACTCAAGTTATTTCCACTGAGAATTAGTTTTTCTATCCCGGGAGCTGCTGTCAAAAGTGTGTTCGACAGACTAATCAATGCATTATTAGATAAATCAAGTAGTTCCAGCGAAGGCAGCTCTGGTAGCTCAACATGTGCGAGGCGGTTATCTGCGAGGATTAAACTGGTTAACGCAGGCAAGCCATTCATGTCAGCGGCAGTGATATAACTCAGCAAGTTTCCAGCAACATTAAGTGCAGACAATTTGGGCATATGGTGAAAACTTGACAGGTTATGAAGACGGTTACCCGAAGCCATGATTGCTGTCAAGGTAGACTCATTGCCGTTCTCTACAAGTATTTGGGTGAGGCTACAGTTTACGACGAACAGATAAGTTAACTCATTGGCCCCAATAAATGAAGCAGAAGTGACAGAAGGGTTGGAATTAAGGTTGATGACTTCAACACTTTCTAGAGCTTTTGGAGGCACTTCGAACAAGCTAAGGTTATTATCGTTCAGAAGAAGTGATTGTCTCACAGGCAACTGGAGAGCATATTCCGTAAAGGAATTCTGCCGCAGGTCAATCACATCAAGCATGGGAAGTCCCGGAAATGCATCGAATGGGATGAACGATATTCTGTTATTTCGAAGATACAGGTACTTAAGGGTTGCCATGTTCCTAAACGGAGTGACATCTCGAATGTAGTTTTCGCTGAGATCGAGGTCTGCGATGTTGCTCATAGTTGCAAATATAGCTCCGTCAACGCTCTTGATCTTGTTTCTGCTCAGCGAAAGCCACTGTAGTGAGGTGAAGTTGTAAAGCGCTGGAAAATTTTCAAACTCGCAGTTTTGCAATGACAACGAGTGAATGTCAGCTGGTTGATGAAATGCGTGTACTCCGATTTGTTTCAGACGGTTCTGGCCTAGGGAAATGAAGCTTCCAGGAATATGGGCATTGGTCACGTCTATTAATCTATTTCGTGTCAGATCAATTTGTCTCACGCTCGAAAGTGCGTCAAAGGCTCCGGGTGAGAGTCGACGCAAATTATTATTACTCAGTTGCAATATTTGCAAAGATGGCATAACCACTGTGGACAAGAATCCGAGATCTGACAAAGCGTTACTTGCTAGGGAGAGCTCGAAGAGACTGGAAAGCCCTGAAAAACCATCTGAAGCGACGTGAGAAATAACGTTCGATGACAGTTGCAGTTTTACAACCTGGTCGGCGCCATCGAAGCTCCCAGACGGGATGGCAGGGATGTGGTTATCTTGGAGATAGATTTCGCTTACACCAGGAGGTATTGGGGACGGAACCACGACGACACCTTTGCGAGAACAATCCATCACAACCTGCCAAGTCCATCTGTTACGATAGCAAAGACACTCATCCGGGCAAGCGGAAACGTCTTGCCTGAGGTCAGCAAAGATGATCAAACAGAGAATAATCCTGCACATGGTAGCCGGCCTGTGCCCATCTCTGTCGCCAGCCCGGGAGGCTGGTTTCTTCTTCCAAATGGGCATCTTAACGGGCAAACTGTTTTTAGCAACACGCGTCCGCTTCACCTAGGAAACGATGAAATATGAAAAAAAAGAAAGAAATAATATGGCCATTTGATGCCGGCTAGGTAGATATTCAGCAGCAGAAGGAATTGTAGTCCTGCCTAAGGCAACTATAAAACAGAAAGAAAAAAAAAAAAACCGCCCCCCCCCCTCAAAAAAAAAGTAGTTAACTGTTACTACAGGAGAAACACTGTTTCTACTTTAACATTCATGGTATTAGCGGACTCATTAGGGTGTTTTTTATTTGCATTATTTTGTTTCTAAGATTTTACGAATGACAAAGTAAAGAAAGATCAGGATAGATTTCAAGCTACCTCTGGTACATACATAAAGAATATAGAAACAAATGACAAACACTATTTGTTTCTCAACAAATGTCATATTGTAATATACTTGCTGCTATTCACAACAAATACAATGACAATAGTGACTGGTCATTGTCAACATTATCAAACGAAGTCATAAAATGGTTTTTAGAATCCCTGCAATCTGATTGGTCAATTCATTCATTCATATTTACTGATACGCACTACGCCATGCTTCCATTAAAATCCGAGCGCATGGTTCAAGCCTTCCGGTGTACCACACGCATGGTAGGGAAAAGGTTGAATTTCATTAATTTACAGGCCCATTTTAAAAGAAAAAAAAATGATGCACATTTCGTGGATCGGTGAGAATTGAATGCTCTCGTTAACTTTGGAAACAAGCAAAGCCCATTCACTGCTCTCGTTGGTTTAAACAGTTCCAAAGATAAATTGCGCAACCAATTCTCAAAGATTCACTCTCTCCTGTGCATTATTAATTTTATATTATAAACCAGAGGTATATAGGTCCATCACCCATTGCCACACGCTACGTATTACGGTTTCTGATACGTCGAAGGACGAAGCGTGGTTTACAAACAATTACGAACATTGAGAGATATTAGTAGGGCCTATGACATGTAGTACATTAATACATTTTCAGATTTGGGGTCTATAGTGGTTGTTGGACAAATACGTCTGTTATGCCATCCAATATCAAAAGTGGGACTGCTTTTGATGGCGCAATTCATCAACTCAAATAATACACACTGTGTCCATATGCAATCTTGAAAAGCATCATATAACAAACAGCTAACATTTTGTAGATTGTTAGAGTAACAGTGGTGCAAAATATCACACAGAAGTCACAAAGAAAGACAACTAGAAAGATAGATGAACAAAATGACAGTAAATATAAAGATAAACATACAGAAAGATAGTGAGTGACAAAAAGAAGAAAAAGACACAACACGAACACACCGACACACACACACAACCACACACACACGCACACAAATAGGAACACACGAATTAACCCGATGTCACAAGCTGGGAGAGAGCCATAATTGCAAATGAATTCCCAACGCACCGCACTTTTGATAAACACTTTTACCAAGAAATAGTCGAAAGAGAAGGTAAGGAATGGAGGGAACTTGAAATAAAGATGCATTAAAGAACAAAGGCTCTAAATGCTTATCAATTTGCTTTCGTTTGAATGATATATCCCGTTTGGCAACATAATTGTAGAGGATAATTGAATATGACCGACTCAGTTACTCCTCTCTATAAGCAAGATCAGTCTTATCAGGGAAGTGTTCTTTTTCCACCTGCCTGGTCTCATTAAAGGTATTGCAGTGTTGCAAGACAATCAAGTGTATAAATGGCGGATACTTTGATCAGAAAATAAGCTTACCAACGATGCCAAGTTTCAAGAGTCGGGGTTTAACATCAACGTCAGACCTTGTCAAACAGTCAAAGCAAGCACTGTGCTGAGATGCGATCATGTGAGGAGGGCCCACGAGCTCTTACTTGATAGAGCCAGGTAGAGTGTTTCAAAGGGAAATGGGACGTTGCTCAACCATTATATAGTCCCTTTTTTGGTTTCATCTTGTCTTCTTTTCCCATGATACCATGATTAACGGAGCGAAAATAATGCAAAAAGGAGACCTCGACTGTTCGAAGCTTACTAGCCAGTAAAAACAGGACTCCGCCCATTTCCCTATACAGTATACGGTAATCGTACAGGTACCAGAAACATAGAAGTAAGTGTCGTTGCGGCATCATGCCATGTTCTGTTTATTCTTATCAGTATCATTGCTTTGAAAAGACAACACAATAGCGTGATTTAACGTTATGCGATTAAGTGAAATGATGTTTAAATTTACATTTGATATAGATAGATGAAGATTAAATCACAAAAAACAACAATAACAACTGAATACAATACATGGAAATTGAACGTTCCTTCTTCTCTGACATGTCTAGGACATAATTTTAGGACTAAAGAAGACAGAGCAAAGGTAATGGAACTTCTTTTCTTTTACTTAGTCTGGAGTTCTGGAAGCGAACAATACGGGTTCATTAGGACAGACAACCTTAAAGTTTATCCCAGACAGACGTCTTCTCCTTTGTGAAATGAATAATTACTGAACATACAATGGGACTCGGAACGGATGCTTGGCATTGCGCCCTCTTTCGCTGTCTTGAACAATTTACGGAGGTTATTTAGTCTTTCACACCATCGTGGTATAGAGATCAGTGTCTCTAGCAAGGGCGATTCTTTCCCTTCCAGTAGGGGCCCAAATATCTCAATCAGCTTTCATCATGTTCATAGGAGCTCCCCCCCCCCCCCCCCCGCACTCCATTCTCCCTCTCTCTCTCTCCGGCGCTGGAGGCGCAGCAGGTATCGATCGGATCATGGCGTAATGAGGTGGAAGGAGAAAAGCTACCACATACGAAAACTTAGTGCTTGCGTTTTTGGCACTGAGGAGTAAAAAAAAAAAAATATAAAGATATCGTCTTTGAATAAAAGAAGCCTTGATCGTACCATCCCAACCGCAGCCCCGGATCAAAGGGCGTAATGACGTCAAGTCTCTACAAATTGTGGGATTTGGTTTGTGTGTGTGTGTGTGGGGGGGGGGGGACTAGGGTGAATCCGTTCCTAATTAGCTCGTGTATGCATTGGTACAAAATTATGACCTTTCTTTTTTCTCAGTTGGTTAGGCACTTCACTCGTTTTCAAAGCGGCATAATGCATCAGCTTGCCCGACGTAACAATTTATGGAATTCATGTTCAGAGAAAGAATGAGTTTGTGTTAAGCGCAGGTGATCAGAATACTCCATCAGTTGACAATTTAGCAGGCATCCATTTCATTGTTTTGTATTCAATGCAAGAACAGCCTATTTCATTTTATTATTGCGAAATACCATTCTTGCTGTCAGATGGACGTGCCGGCAAGAACTATTTAGATAATGATCACATGAATAATCATTGCATCACAGATACTTATCTCAGTGAATTTACAAACCAAAATGTCTGTTCATACAAATGACCTTTTTCTGTTCATTCTCAAAGTGGAATTACGAACTGGTCTATTACAGTCCCTATTTTTGTTCATTCGAGAAGAATACATATGCAACATCACGGCACAGGTGAATGAGAACTCTGGTCTTGCGTTCTGAGATGTTCTCAGAGACTCCAACTCTCCCGTTTTCGACGGGAGATCTCCCGCCGAAAACCCATTTTTGCAAAATCTCCCGTTCTCCCGTTTGAGATCTAATTTCTCCCGCCCTGGCTCTTTGTCTCCCGTTGGAAGGGATTTCTTACTTATTTCTATCGTATGTTGAAAAAATAAGCCTTAGATAGCACAAGAGAGCATCTAGAACCGTAGGAACTTCGCGCTTCGCACACATCAAGTTGGAGTCTCCCGTTTGCTAGGGGTTTCAGGCGGGAGAATCTCCAGATCAGAAGGTGCTTTGGGTTGGAGTCTCTGTGTTCTGCCAGTGGAAGTCATTGTGTCATCACAACATATACAAGTTATCGTTAACGAGAGGGTAAAATTTTTTGTTTTCAACTTGTTAGCATGACCTTTGTAAACAGATTGGTGAAAGGAAAATAACGACGATCGAAATATCTCAAGATACAAGTCATTCGGTACTGTTGTCCGTTCTTAATGCACTCTATTTCGATGATTGCTTAAACTTGTGTTTCTAATTTTTTTTTTTTAAATTACCAGTTTGTTCAAACTTGCTAAAAATGAAAATGCAAAGTCCGGTAGAACACCGATTAACAATAGGTGAACAAATTTTACACTAATAGATAAGATTGATTTTACGTTTGCGTACAATTTGTTCAACTATCTATCATGTATCAAGACCTTGAAAAAAGGGAAGGCCCCGAAAATTCGCAATGAACTTAATTTCATTTGCAATAATGTAATAACTGTAATTTTCTGTAATGTAAATGAGTAAATTCCTACGTGCAGATAAACACAAATATTATATACATGTATATATTATATATATATATATATATATATATATATATATATATATGATATATATATATGTATATATACATGGTTAATGGTTAAGAGAATAGAAAGGAAGCAAGGTATGTTTATGAAATTTCAATACAAGCATGTATGGTGTAAAGATTTGGTGAAAGTTCAAGACTCAACTGGTAATGTCGGAATCATTGTCATTACTGTTGTTGCATAATAATGTTCAGACTTACTTCGTGTATTTATTTTTGTATATATTTTGATAATCAAAGAACTGGTATGAAGATTGAATAATTTGAAGTATTTATATGCAGAAGTTTATATAGATATATGTTTATGTTTAGTATTCAAGTGAAGTGCAATAATGTGCTTACATGTGTATGTTCATTATGTTCGAATTGTGTGTCATTATACACTCCCTAAAAAAAGAAAGAAAGTAAACACTTTTTCAAGATTATATTTCTCATATAATATTTGGGTAAAAGTTAATGTATTATACACCATATTAAAGATAATTTAATTGGCTATCAACCCGGTAGGTCAACAAAAAGGAAAATTTTACGCATGAGTGAACACCTTTGTTTTTCTCTTCCAGGGCACAAAAGTAAAAATTACAAAACTGAGCAAGTTGTCATTCATCCTTGGGCGCTCTTCCATATAACAATAAGAACAAACAACAAATTTTACTCAAAAAGAAACGTGAATTAAGTTGCAAAAATGATCCTGTGATTTCTATGACATCTTTGAAGCCCCAAAGATCAATGAAGGCTAAAAATAATGGAGGAAAATGAAGAATCTTCTGTCAAATCTTAATTCAAATGAAATAAGAGAAGAAGCAATAATTAACAAAAATGGGAGAAAGTTTAGTTGTTTCTTTTTTCAAATTAGAAAATTGTCAATAATGCTTGGCTCTTGAATTCATCATATGAATTCTGAAAAAAATAAAAGAATGAAATGAAAAAAAAAAATTCTGTTCATTTAATCATGTGTATGCATAATACACCCTACATCATTTTAAGTTTGAGTTGATGGAAAATTCTTATTTTCCCCCTTTAGCATGTTTAGTTTCCCACTTTGTTTTTGTTGGAGGTTATAAAGAGATAAAGAGAACGAAAACTTATTTCATTCATGTCTCTCATTGTGTTAAACTGGTCTTTTTTTGTCATTGTTATCGTGAAGGGCATTTGCAAATGAAAGACATATCAATTTTTGCAATTTTTACTTTTGTGCTGTGGAGGACAAAAAGAATGTGTTCACTCAAGCGTAGAATTTCCTTTTGTATTAAACTACTAGCTTGATAGCCCCCCCCCCCAAAAAAAAAAAAAACACCTTTGATATGGTACATAATACATTTTCATCAAAATCTTCTATGAAAAATAAATGAACTCGAAAAGTGTTTATTTTTTTTTTGCCGAGTTATTTATCCAGATGCATACAGCTTCTTTCCCTTTCTTTCTTCCTTTTCCCCTCTACTCACTCCTCTTCTTCTTCTCCTTTATCCTTACATTTCTCCTGCTCTCCCTTTCTGCCTCCCTTTTCTTCTCCCCCAGCCTTTGTTTTTTTTTCCTCCTCCCCCCCCCCCCCGCTCTGTTCCTGTCTCAGCCTCACACTTCAGGTAGCATTCTCTATCTCTCAACATTCCTCATTCCACACCTCATCTCTTCTTCTATACCCTCTTTATTAGCTGAGAGGGTTGTGACATGTCAATAATGGAGGATATAAGATATATATATGTAAACCGGGTTTGATTTTTTTTTTTCCACTCAACTCTGCTTTTGTTGTATTATGATTTATGTACTGAATGTATTGCCACTACTGATATCCTGATGATTTGTTGTTGTTGTCGTCGTAATGATTGTATTTTGTTCGTGTTTTGTATATGTAATTTATTTTGTCTCACTGTATTTTCATCGATGTAAATCAGACGCAATTCAGCCATTCGGCTGCGAAGTTTGATGATCAATAAATCATTCATTCATTCATTCACTCACGTATATTATTTACCTTGAGCGCACGGAGACCGCTACCGACGGTTTCACGTCCTTCCGCTGGACGATCTTCAGGCGGACTGGCTCTGCTATATATTAGCATAGAGCACTTTTTTCATGAATCCTTCACAAACTCTTCGCACTGATATGCATACTTATTATACATAATATATAACCTTTTTACATTGACGTCACTTGGATAGGAATGAAGAATATCATGTATATATAGGCTACTCTGTTATGACCAAGTCTTCATCAAACGGAATCAAAATTCCGTTAGAGCCGAACAATATATGAAGGGTTTGTTTGCAAAAACCGATAAGTCCATTTTTGAAGATTTTGAAGTACGATCTCTGTCATAAAGTACAAAATAATACCTTTTAAATGATATATTGGTCACTACATATAAAGGTATATTTTTAAAGTTATGGTCAAAAGAAGCAAAAGTTTTCTTATTATTCTCTTTATTTTTCTTGACCTTTAATCGCAAATATCTCCATTTGGCAAATATGGACTTATCGGTTTTTGCAAACAAACTCTTCATATGTACACACAGACACGGTACACCACTAGGTAGAGAGAGCGAGAGGGAGAGGGAGGTACGATGCTAATGCGATAGCGTTTTCGCCGGCTTTTTTCATCTTTGTTCCACAAGCGTATTACAGGTGTGGTAATTAATAAGGATGTTGGAATTCAGATTTTTTGTTTAAACCCGTTTAAAAATGTTATTATATTAGATTAACGTGTGAGACCAAATGTGTTCATCCCAATTTAGCTCAGGCTAATTGTTTCATAAATACATGTACTTTAGCTTATCATATCATGTTCTATCTCAATGTGCAAACAAATGAAGCTGATGGAGACGTAACTGTCGAAAGTTTACCAAAATCTGATATCCTGCGACAGTCTTGTCATTAATTTTATAATAACAACTAACATTCTTTTGTTTTCACGATATATACTCGGACAATCGTCTCACTTTAAACTCATTACAAAGGGCGCGGTTCACATTCCTTGGTATAGTTAATAAGAACATAAAAGTTGTATTCCACTTTGGTGTAGGCACAAACATTTCACGTGGGCGACATTAAAGAAAAAAAAGTACAAACACCTATGCTCATAGTACACAACGAATCATAACTCACGAGATGTGTTCGATGCATACATTGGAGAGAGGAGAAAGAGAGGGAATGGTTGCGGGTGGCTGATCTACCACTGCGATCATAATTTCCACAGGTTTCGCTCTGGGGAAGGCCAAACATGAACGAAGATACGTTACTCCTGCAGTTTTTATACTGCAGGCACATCTTGATTTTCCATCTTTTATTGCATTCAGGATTCAGTTTGTAGCTGCGTTACATAACTGTATCAATAGAACAATTGGAAGAGACCACCATCATCTGCATAGCGAACATTTCATGTTTTATTATGATACAGAGACACTGTTTCCTGAGTTAAAAGGATTGTACAGTATTGGTGGAGAGGAGAATTGGGCTTTTAACTTTTTGCGAGATACCAATAAAACACTTATGAAATAGTACAGAGCATAACATTTTAAGTGGAATTCAAAATTTGATGAAAATCGGGTTTGGCACGACTGAAACATCCAAAAACAAAGTAAAACAAAGCGATATCAAAAAAAGTGTGGGTTCCACACTTTATTAGAATCGCTCTGTTTTGGATATCTCAGCCATTACGAAACCAATTTTCATCATATAAACGTTGAATTCCTCATGGAATTACATATACTCTACTCTTTCATATTTCATAAGGGGTTTCTCATTATCTCACAAAAAGAAGTTAGAAACCTCAAATTAGGTCTCAACCAAAACTATAAGATCCCTTTAATAAAGATATCACATGACACAAAAACACGAATTGGTTGCAAGATAAAGAGCCTAAGAAGGCACTGACAATGTCTTCTTCTTTTATGCCTTTAATCGTAACAACACCGCTGAACAAAATACCGTGTCATCAACATTGATATTTACATATCTAATAAAAATGTTGCATATCTATTTTCGTTGGTATGTTTATTACTAGTAGTTTGCTGATGGACAATGGAGTGTTTGAATCTCAAACCTTCGGAACAAGTGATAAACCTATGTATTTATTTCTGGAAGACAATTTTGTGACTCAAACCACAGAAAGGCTTCAAGGTGAGCGACTATGACGTCATCAGGGTCATTACACTCTCAGCAGATTTCGTGACATCAATGCATACACACAATATATTTTGTAACATGCATATCATACATAAACACATTTGCGTCAATACATTGTGCTGTCAAGGACTTTCGACATCGTTGCAATTTGAGAAAATGAAATCGAAATTCATTCTCCCAATCCAGTCCAATGCAATCGAAATGGAATCCATTTCACCTGAAGTCTATATGTGTTTAAAAATTTCGTTCCTGATAGTTGAGTATTAGGACGCATGCATAGTGTTTCATTGCCCAAGATCTTTCTCATCGACAATATCACATGATATAAAAGAAGATATAAAATAGAACTTAGACAAAGAAATATGCCAAGGGCTCTTGCTCAATCCTACAATCAATCTTTGCACATCATATACATTCACAAGAATTCTCTCGCAAATTCACAACATGCACGTGATTTCAAAATTACATCTATTTAAACTACACAATTTCAAGAAGTGAATACGTTCCGTATTCATGTACATTGTATCAACAAAATAAAATATATATAAAAAATGAAATCATATACTGTAAATGTATGTAAAAGTGTCATTACTCTTTATAAAAAACAAACAAACACACACTCATCAAACATCAATTTACTCATATAGCTAGAAAGATGAAGTTGAATTTCATCATGCTCTATCAAATGAAATAGTGGGACAAATTGAAAATAAAAGATAAACAAACAGAACAAGAATTCAGTAATATGATAAAATGATAAGAAAAAATTGGAACGTACAATGTCTGCTGTATCATGCAGCAATATCATGAATTAATGTAATTCAGTCATGTTCGACATACAAGATACAGTTTATAGAGCAAGACACACGGAAGAGCAATCATAGATACACCACAGCAGATTATTCTCACACATTACGTTTGGCATACACAATGTGCGGTCATTGTAAATTGTTGTGATGCCTCAAGCTCAACATGCTGTATAATATGATATTCTAACTACCACTTGCACATAGCCTGCTGTGAAAAACAAACCAGGACCGACACAAGTCTAATCCAGAATCACTTTCCAAAACAACAAATTAACAAACAAACTTGAGCTGCAATTTCTGGTCCAAAGAATACCGGTAATGACTCGTGACACACTGTTAAAAATACAAACAAGTACTGTTGGAATATGTAGCACATAGCACATGAATTGACGGTAACCACGATTCAAGAGTTAAAAACAGCAAGGAACATCTACAAAGTTTCTGAAAGGCACAATCAATAACAACCTGCTTGATTGATACATTTCTATCATTAAATCTCGAAATGATAGAACAGCTTGATATTGGCAACTCATATTACAGCAGGGTTCGACACTAACGGTGGCCCGGGGTCACCAAAAACGCACGTCGGGCCACCAAAATTTCAGAAATGAAGAATTTGGTGGCCTGATCGGGCCACCAAAAAAGGTCGGATGTTTGCCTTTGGGCCACCAAAACTAAAAGTTAGTGTGGAACCCTGATTATAGACAGATAATATTCTACCTATGCAGCAGGGACTAGCCATGAAACAAAACTATGAAGTACTATGCAAAAAAACAGCAACAAACATAACACCCATTTGTAAGCACATCTTAAAGTAATATTGCTTACAAACGTATTTTTTCTTTACTTTTGTTCTACCCTGCCAATCAGAATATTCTACTAAAACTTAAACAAAACTCCAATCACTGTTGTGTGATTTATTATTATTATTATTTTAATAAAGCTACCAAATATTACTGGGCATTATCCCACTATTTGCAATGCTGTTAAGTAAGATCTTGGAAGCAAATATCCTAAACAGCCTTATAATTCAATTATTTAGCTAAAAAACAGAAAAAAGAAACAGCAGAACAGTGCTTTACAGGGTTAAAGAAGAGCCTGATACTCAAATTGAACATTCAGTTTGATTACATTCTAGAAGTGACATTTTCAGGCAATTCTGAAGAAAGCAGAAGTTCAAAAAAAAAAAACTAATTTGATTAGTAAATTGAACTTAGATAGCTCAGAACACAGTGATGACAAAATTTGTGATGGAATTTAAGTATTGATCAGTGGTGGATCCAGAGGGGGATGCACTGGGCACACGCCCCCTCATTTTTTTGTTAAAACAAAAACAAATACAAAAACAAAACAAAAAAGAAAAAAAATGGGGGGGGGGTTGCGCGCCCCCTTTAATTTTATAAAGGCGCCTCCCCTTTACGAAATTCCTGGATCCACCCCTGCTGTACATTCACAGAAAAAAAAAAAAAACAGAGAAAAAAAAAGATACAAAACAAGCACATACGAAATGGGATCTATCATTTAGTTTGGGTGGTACATGTACTAACGTCAACAAGAAATAATGGAAAATAAACTAAACCATTTTTTTCACTCCCAATATACCAAGATGTTTCACGTGTCATTAGGATAGGTAGCTACATGTATCATAGGTTTTGTGAATTACCAATAACTTACTCCTGCACAGCTAAACCTCTTCAAACACAATCCAATCCTAACCCCCCCCCCAAAAAAAAAAAAAAAAAAAATCAAAGAAGAAAACTTGCTTAGCAATAGAAAGTTATATGTAGGTCAGTATCAATTCATGTATGGTATGACTCAATGCATGTGCTTTTTCAATTTTTATCTATTTTATGCTCACCATTTAATTGAACCAAATATGCTACAAAATGCTTGGAGGCACATGAATGCTTGCCCAAGGAAATGTGAACATAGAGCGTACAATGCCTTTTCCAAGACATGCTGACCTACAAATTAATTCATTATGACACAAGGCAGCACATTTCAGTGACTAGCATTTTAGCAAGGTGTGGTCTACATGTAGTATCATGGTCTAATGCCATCACTTTAATATTTATTGTTCACAGTCAGACTACAGCATATATATATATATATATATATATATATATATATAATTTCTTATTTGCTATTGTAATATGTTTCCTTCATTCCATACTGAATTCTGAAATCTCCATAGACTTAATACACAAGCCACCAGGTTCCCTGATATGAAACGGGTTCATATTTGGTTTGCATTGTAAATGCACATGTACATGACTAAAAATATTATCAAAAGGTGCAAGAGTGTAACACTAGTATTCTAGACTGAAAACTTTGGTATGTAGTGGAATGTAATCTTTTGGTTTTAAAATCTATGAATTTGCCAAAAAATCATGGCACAAAACTGCACACTTTTTTCTCTAAATGATACATGAATACTCTTGAAGTTGCACGTACGAACAAAACATGGTGAGTTTGCGTAATCCAGTGCTAGTTAATATCAAACTAGCTCACTGAAAGAACTTAACCAGCTGTGTTGCACCTTCATATGAAAGACTCAGTTTGAGGCTGTCGTCACGGCAACCAGAGATGAAAGACAACCGTTAACGTTTTCATCACATGTTGTGGTTCTTCTCATACTTTGGACTGCTATGGTGTATGAACGGAATCAGACCAGCTGTGTACTGTGAGAGGAAAATTACATCAATGATTATTAGTTGTTGTTGTTGTTGTTGTTGTTGTTTTTTGTTTTTTTTTTAGCCTGGAATTGGCAATATGTTTTTTCTTGCTGCATATTGTACATTTTTCCCCTCCTTCAAGAACAAGGGGATGACTACTGTTAAATTTTCTGTATAAAAAGGTAAAAGGTAATACTAATGAAATGAATCACTGTAAAGCTCATTGCTCGTGGCATATTCAAAACAGACAATCAATAATGATAACGATAAATCATCAGATAGGTATGACTTTTCTTTAATTTGTCTAATTCCTCTGTTCAAATGAAATTCATGAGAACGCAACTGCTGATCTACTTTATTTTTAACAAACATGTTGGCAAAAACATGATAATTGCAATGGTGAAATAAGCTAATTATCATCCATGGTGCTTTCACTAAGATAATGCAATGTCCACAATATCCTCTTGAGACAACCGGGGACGCACAGACAGATTATACAGGTGAGATTTACTGGAGTGTAAGATACGAGACTGGTTTCGGGATCAGGTAACATCCAGTTCTCACAGAATTGTGTACTGGAAACAAATATGAATTGTGTAAATCAATAACTACTACCTTACGCTATGATAATCTTTCTTTCTTCTTTCTAATGTCCTCCATAACAATTTGTGTAAAATGTGAATCGCGACCATGCCAGGACATCAATAACAACGCTGGGCATAGCTGAATAATTCACACAATCTATGGGCATTCTCAAATTCTGAAAAAAAAATTGTTTTTCATTCATGTTATAGATGGGTATACAATATGTTCCAATTAAAATTTCAAATTTCCTTCACAGTTTCACAGTTTGACAGCAGATATTTTGTGTTTTTGTCAAGCCCACCGGAGGTGCTGGGAGACTAAGGGATCGCCTGCGGCGTCTGTCCGTCCGTCGTCCGTCTGTCCGTAATGCTACAAAAGCTTGAATAACTCTCTACTGAAGACTTTAATTTCAATCAAACTTGGAGGGAAGAGTGGTTATACAAAGTTACACATTACACAAAAAATGCATCAATCTGGAAAATTTTGGTCCGTCTTATCTTAAAATGCCAATAATCAGATAATCAATATTTGTCCATTTTTCTTTCTTTTTCTTTTTCTTTTTTTTTTGGGGGGGGGGGGGAGGGTTAGTGTATTTGTTGGTGTGTCATGAATGGAGGCTATTGGCACAGGTAAGAAAGTTCACACATTTTAAGACAGTCTGCAGTGCTCACCTGTATATTTGACTTAAGTTGCAGAACACTGGCTCTAATGTTGCACCTGCATTATCATACATAAGTAATGAAAATGAACATGGTTATAGATTATGTTCATTTTGTACTTATGAAACATGAGTTTGCTATGCATTAAGTCTATACAAAGGTAGATGAAAAAAATCTTTTATATATGGTGGGTTCAAAGAACAAAACTTTTGTGCATGTGTTTCTCAGTAATACAAAAGAGTGAACTGTTACTAGGTATAAATAGGAGGTAATCATATCATTGAAATCATAAGTATCAACTGAATCTTTGTTAATCAAATCAAGGCATCAATACATGTTCATTTGTATTTTTGGTAGACATTACGAAAATGCTCAATGCTATGAGACAGACTTGTTGGGGACAATAAGGTTCCAGTGCAAACACCGATACATTTCAGTCAACAAGATCTCTCTCTCTCTCTTTCTGTTTTTTATTTTTCAGTTTTCTGCTGAAAAAAAAAGAAAAAAAGATGTTTTTCAAATATCTTTTGATTGAGTGACTGCACTAACTAAATGTACATGAATTTCAGTAACAGTATATTTCATTCTGCACTTCTGAATCAAGAAGACAGAAATTAGCTGAGCATTCTTTGACCTAGTGAGGGCACTGTTGATTATTGGGTGCACTTACGTGAGTATTATTTGGCAATGAGTGCTGAGTCCAGCCAGTATGTGCCACCAGCCATGGAGTTGAGTGACGGCATTCAGTGGTGACGGCAGAGCCTTGCGGGCAGCTCTGATGGACAGGTGAGAAACATACAGAGAACAAAATACAGAAGGACTCATTGTTAATAACATTATACCAGAGAATTTAAATACCAGGAAAGTACATTTGGGGGAAATGGAATAATAACATGATTTAACATCTGTTTTAGGCTACTGTTCAGCAATTAACCAGTCTATACTTAGTAGGGTAAATGAATTCATAAGCTTCAATGTGCTGTGAGATATCTGGCTAATATTATTAAAATCAAACCAATGACAAAGAGAAACATATTTACAAAAATTAATTAAATAGGAGCAAAACTAAAACGATAAGAGCAAAATGACTGTGGTACATAGCAGAACATGAAACAATGATGGAAAAGAAAATAATGTCCAATCAAGTGTAAATGTTTGTTTGAAGAGCTGTAAGGTGGAAATAATAAAAAAAGACTTTACAGATGATATTAACCAATCCAAAGATTCTATATCATTATTCATTATCTGTCTTCAGTTGCTTAAAGGTGCATGGTCCCGGTGTTTTAGTCAAATGTGTACGCGGGCGCATGGCGCAAGTTTCCTAAAGAGACCTACGCTATCGACTTCTCTTTGGCGCTTACGCCTTGGCCCACTTTCCCCGAGTCCGAAGAAGTCCGATTCACAGTAGTCAGTGGTCCGATCACAGTTCGGCTCATGATTCGGCTGAGGAGGATGACAGCTTAAAGCAAACTTCTTTTGTGATGTCATAATAACAAACACATATGCACGCACCCTGGCATTACTACAGACTGCGCGATGCGCAAAGAAGACAACAAAGGCAACGTTACTTAGCAACACCTATGCACTTTACTCTTGATGACAGCTCAACTTCGGTAACCTTCGTATCAATGCTAACGTTGATCGGCAGTATCATCAACAGCGCCATCTATACTACCGGGACTATAACCCTTTAAGAGGGCCCTCTCTTGGGCATGCTGAGTTAGTCACCTGATGCTTGGACAGAAGTTGTTGTCCACATTCCATAGGAAGAATGCAAATGCATAGAGTGCTGTGCAGTAGAAATACAAGAATCTATCCAGTTGCTTGCTGCAGTTTCTGGAAAGGTAAAACAGAGAGACAGAGATTGCGCATACAGATAAAACAGTTTGCACTACAGTATCATGCTACAGGAACAGCAAAAAATGCCCCCTACAAATTAAATAATACAGACAAAAATGTGTGTGATATTCAGACAGCATAGAAATCAAGAAGTCCACATGAACCCCTTTAGAGTTTTAAGAAACAAGGAATTAGCAACACATGAAAACAATAGATTAAAGAAGAAATCTGCCCCAGAATTTAATCAGTTTTTTAAAGAAAAAGAGAGGAAAGAATACCTACTCAACAGTGTAAAAATGATCAAAATCACATAAGAAATAAGGAAGTCATGATTTCTTCTTTTTTTTTTTTGGGGGGGGGAGGGGAAATACTTCTTGGCCAGTCATAAAAATTATTCAAATCAGCAAAATGATGATGTCATACTCTCACAAACTCTTATTCATTATATATATATATATATATATATATATATATATATATATATATATATATATACACACATTATATAAACCCAAAAATTTCATATTTCAGCAGTGTAAACATCAAACTTGCCTTAAAACCACTCACGATAAGAACAAAAAACTCTGATATAATTTGGTATGGGAATATGCTCTTAACTGTATTAGCTAAAAACATTTTTTTTTTCAAAATTTCATTATAGGCCTATATGATAAAACATACATGAAAAATTGTAAGGGCATGACATCATCAACTCACTCATTTGAATATTCATAAGGACTGGTCAAAAAAAAATGTTTTCCCAAAAAAAGGTGAAATTTCAAAATGTCATATCTTAATTATTTCTCATCCAATTTTTTGTATTTTTTAAAATGTTTTTAGGGACTTTTTATCTTTCTTTTACAGTTATTATTTTTATTATTTTTTTTTGGAGGGTATGGATATCCTCATTAAAGATTGATTTGTGTATCTATCTAAAAAATGATACTGCTTATCCAGCTCAAACAATCAATGAATACTTCTGGTGCTTTTATAGTTAATTTTATTTATATATTATGCAGTAACCACCAAAAAGTCCAATATGACTGATATCATTAGTTACGTGGTTTTTTCCCCTCATCATGACAGTAAGTTTAAATCATGTTGTGTTGTTGACTTTATTGTCACTGAATGTGGGGAAAAAGTTCAGAGGGGACAAACCAGTAATCATGTCTAATCAACTTTGCTATTAATACTGGGTAGTCTCCATGCTGTTCTGAACAACAAGCCTCTTTGATTAGAACACTACAATGATGAAATGAAAAGTTTGCACAATCCTTTCATGGAAAACCTTCATATAACTTGTCTCCTGTCTTGCCTGATACTATTACAGACCAAAAGCGAGGCTACATGTATAATTCCCTAAATATATTTTCCCGTTCTTATACTGTCCAAAATGTCAAAGAGATAAAATCACTAAAGCATTCATTTGACAACTCTATACCGTATGTCCCAAAAAAATTACAATGGGACCCTCCGCAATGATATCTTTAAAAATAGTGAATCAATCCAAATACAAATTCAGGGTATGAAACTATAACTCATTGCCAACATATTAAAGAAAACCCCATTTGATTTGCTTCAGTGGTCAAAGAGAAAAGAGGAATTTTGTAGAGGATGTCAGGAATCTCTTCCCTCCAAGTTCTGTCTATTGTATTGACACACAAGAGCATCGAAGTGCTAAACTTTGGAAGAATCAGACTCATGACATGCTTTACAACAATCCACATTTCTCTGTGACCGCGTAACCAAATTGAATGGGGTTTTCTGCAAAATAGAGCTAAGATGTAATGTTTTAAGACCCTGAAGTAGCATTTAGACAGTTTAATCATATTGAGTGTTATCAATGCGAAAATCTGATTGTAATTTTTTTTTTTGGACATACTGTATAAGCCTCCCCTGTTCTAAGCTTCTAAGATTCTAGCCACTAATTGGACCGCTCTTTATGAGGCACAAACCTATGCCATTAATATGCAATATGGCTGGGACAAAGGAAATCAATATGCAATGATACTGCTCACTCCATAAACATGTTAAAACATTGAAAATACTATACAATTCTGAAATAGATTAAAAAAAGATTAACATAGATCTGTATATTTCTTTTGAAATGCACAGTGTGAGAAAAATAACATGATCTGACAGCTATCAAAACATGATTTACTGATGAGTATGAGTTGATGATTATGTAGTTGATATTCCATCAATGATATACATGGTGTATGTGAAACTGAATTAAAGTACAAGTCAGAGAAAGGGAAACGGTTGATATGAAGTAGCACGGCACTGAGAGAGATGACAGATGGAGAGATGTACAGATAGAAAGGTAAAGCATTCTGTGAGTTTAGAAGACTGTTCTGTTAATCTGCATCGTACAGCTTGAAATACAATACACATTCAGGTTAATGTGTATAAGTAAGAGAATCTTTTAACCCTAACTAGGCCGGGGGGGGGGGGCCTCCGAGGCCCCCCCTCAACGTTCCGCGCGATGTATCGCAATCGCAAAAAGCTATCGCTGCGACGTTTCATGACTTTTTTCTTTCGAGTCTCCGGCATCTTTTGACACCAAATATGTGACGCCAGGGCGCGTGGTTCCGAAATTACGCATAAATATGTACATGCATGTCAGACCAAAAATTGCTCAAAAAACATTAATTGGTGTACAATTTCAATGCAAACTGTGCTTGCTGGCAAATTTCATAAAAGCATGATTATTTTGGTGTTTTATTGATTAAAATCAATGAATAATATATTTTCTTGTTCCGAGCGATGTCGCGGACAAATTTCATCGAAAAAACAATGAAAAACATAAAGTCGAAAAAACAAAGAAATACATAAGAAATTCAAAAAAACAATAAAATACTTAAGAATTTTTTCTGATATCACAATTCTTTTTTATTACATTTGCTAAGGACACTAAAAAGAATATTTACACAAAAAATGTGCCTGTTTTGAGCTTTATTTTGTGATTTATACCAAATAGTCTGATTTTATGCATCATCATGCATAAATTAGCATAATTTAGCATAAATGATGATTTTTTGAAAAATTAACTTCATGGTATATTAGATGACATCATAGGCAATGTGTGTGCCAATTTTTGTCGCGATCGCGCGGTCGACGGCCAAGATCTGGAGGGGGGGCCTGCTGGGAGGCCCCCCCCCCCCGGCTCTATCAACTACCTAAATAGCCCGGCCTAGTTAGGGTTAAGAGAATGTTTTAAATGATGGTTGTAGATGGCACAAGATATAGAGAGAAAGTGAACACAACTGATATGCGACATACTTGTACATACCACAATGAAACAAGTTCTAATAAATCAAAGCTGGTATGTATGTGTGTGCTTGTGCTCTTTTCTATTTTTTTCTTTTAAAGGTAAAGTTTCATACCTAATAATAAATCAAATGATATAGTGGAACACAGAAATGACCATATTTTAGAATTGAGTTTTGACATACATCATATACTCGTGTGCACTGTAAACATTGCACAGTTTATGTGACATGTCATTTCAAAAGCCTAATATACTGGTATAGTCCTGGAACTTCATGTTTCTTATGTTAGAATCTTTAAGTACCTGGGTTGAGGACAAGTTCACCCTGAAATACATTTATTGAATGTTGCAGTACTAATAAAATACATCAGTGAAAGTTTGAGGAAAATTGGACAATATCCTTTCAAAAGCTACAGATTTTTATACCGGTGTAGTTTCAGTGGCACCATTGCTGGGTGAGAAGAATACTACAGTTTGTGATGTCTCATGAATAGAGCAATATAAAGAAAATATGAGGAAAATACAGAGAAAATTAAACTTTTTTCCCCTTTTTAATTTTTGAACATGATAAAAGAGCACCTACCCCTTGACTCAGCATAACTTCTATGTTCCCTCGCCATGTCTTTTGTTAGTCACATTAATATCACAGAAACATGCAAGTTATGCTGAGTCGAGGGGTAAGTGCAGTCCAATGTCTTCTGTTAAACATTTCAGTACTTTAGCAATGATTGACTGATGAAGTCATCTGAGGAATATTGATTTGGAAGGTTTTTTTGTGGGCGTTCCCAAGTAATCTGAAGAAAAATAGAAGAAAAAAATTGTTCAAAATAAATGGAATGTTTCTAGATAGTCGTTTCACTGCAAAAGTGATTTTGAGGGTATCATAAATCAACACAAATCAACATGTATTTAGATTTCAGGGGCCCTTTAATGCCATTCTATGCAGGTAAAATCACAAACTGTAGTAGTCTTCTCATCTAGCAGTGATTGCACAGAAACTTAAAAAAAACAACGAATTTTTGAACAGATTGTCCGATTTTCCTCAAACTTTCACTGATTTTATTTTGTTCCACTAATAATTCTCCATTCATTCAATCTTTCCTTTAAAACATAAAATTTGTCTTACTTCCTGTTCTTTCCAAATTTAAGGGAAGTGAAGTTGCATGTATTTCAAAATACACTGACTTCTGACTCTTTTAAATCGTATTAGAACCTCCATACACAGAGATGAAAGGGTTTTTTGCCTGTTCTTAGAGGGTAACATATGCCAAGGAAGCTCAAACACATTGGCCCGAATTCACGAAGGTGGTACAAATGAAACCATGGTTTAAACCATGGACAAAAACCATGGAGCGCCAAGTGTCGCATGGAATATTTCGTTACGAAATCAGTCATTTCGTTGATGAAATTATTATTTTGTAATGAAATGACAACATTTTGTAACTAAATGAACATTACGTACCACCTTTGTGAATTTGGGCCATTAAGTTTGCTGATCCAGGCTCTTTGGGACTTGAGCTATGGTCTTGTGATTAGCAGAAACCAGCCAGATTAGCAGAATTAGTGATTAGCCAGATTAGTGATTAGCAGAAGCCAGAAACACTACCAACTCATCCACCTTACAGCCAAGCTTTTGCTATGGAAGGTCACATGTTATAACTAACTACATGTTTGCAGTACTGTAATCAAACATTTATTTTTTTCATAATCCCATGTTAATCAACCACAGGTATAATGGGTATGGTTAGTTTTTCCCCAAGTCATCAAGTCCATTTCTTCCTTTAACATTGTTTTTTGTTTTTGTTTTTGCACATCTTTACAGTTGTACGTCAATTGATTTTCATTCTTTTTATACACGTAATTTGCTTAGTGACTTTTTGATGGAAATATAGTTTTTAATGAAATTTGATGCATGAGTTTTAGATGTAAAGAAGCAATATAGGAAAGAAACTACGGAAACCTGCATTCGAGGAGAATACAATGAACAAAAGAAGTCAGACAGCTTTAGAAATTCTCTATTAGTATTCACGTGTCATCCATCTTCACCTCCTGATGTTACTGAGTTAAATCATGACCTAACCACAAAAGAAAGTGAAGTCAGGATGAATTACAGGGGAATTCACATTAAAAGCTTTTCTGAAAAGAAAGTGAAATTTTACAAGCACGTTACCATCATACCATGGTAAACAACTGATCAAAACCTGAAAATTATTGATAAAGTTATGAAATTATGATGTTTCACAAATTTTGGCAAACATGTTGATATGAATATGAAAATAAAAATGTGTGAGTTGATGTCATCATCTGACAAGTTTCCATTGATGGGGTTGAAAAGAATTGATGAAAATAAATCTTTTTATGCACAAAGTGTAAAACATATAATTCCTAGCTGAATAACTTCAGAATAATGATCAATCAGATATACTAGGATTTAAGAGGGGGCATTAGTGAGTAAGTTCACACACACAAAAAAAAAACCTCTCCAAAATTCAAGATTTTGTTTACACATGCAGTTGTACTATTTATGGGAAGTTGTGAGGGAATGACATCAACTCACTTGTTTGCATTTACATTGACTGTTTAAGAGTTTTCTTGTGAAAATCAGCAAAGCTTCACAATTTCATAACTTCTTTTATTTCTATGTGATTTTTTTAAATCAAAGTTTCACTGTTGTACTTGTAAGAATATTATTCTTTCTTATCAGATTAACCTTCAAAAGGTCCAGAATTCCCCTTTGGGGGAAACCCAATTTATTTTAGACTTGACTTTAATGTATCAAGTAAAACCAAACATATAGCATCAAAATGTTCTGCAAAGGAATTGGGTTTGAGAATGCAAGATATGTCATCAAGATGCAGTTCCATTTATTTAGGAGGAAACTGCACAAAATCACACAACACATACTTCCAGAGCTATAGTCATTTGTTTTTCATAATCCTGTCATATGATGAATACATTTTGACAGTGTGTTTGAGTTTGCAGTATTCATCACCTGTCATATGATGAATACATTTTGACAGTGTGTTTGAGTTTGCAGTATTCATCAAAGTCAATATATATATAGAAGTGCTTTTCACATAAAAGGAGGAATTCACAGTATGAAAGAAAAAAAAAAAGGTGTCAGAAGGATGAGAAGGGCATGCTTAAAATACCTAATGCACAGAGGAAGGCAATGAAGTTTCATGGTTTGAAATAGTGCATGATGGAATAAGTGAAAAAAAGCCACGGAACTCTCCCTTTCTTACCGGAACAAATAAATACCACGTCCAACAAGCGTGAACACTAAAATACCATATGCAACCTAGAGTTGTAGAAAGGAAAGAAATGGACGCATAGGTTGTGAGCTTGATTTGGTGTGGTCTATTCAGAACAAGTACACTGTGCAATAAACATTGCAACTGTCTCATGCTTCTTCTTTTTTTTCCAGGGCTATCCAAGTGATCTAATGGTAAATCTAATTGCTGCATTCTAAATTATAGGAACAGCAAATGGAATTAGAATGGTACTTTATATTACATGTTTTGATAATTCTGAACACTCTAATGAAGGGGTGCCCTTTTATTTCAAGGCATAATTGTAGTCAGGATAAGAGAAGAGAGAAGAAGTTAATTTTTTAGATTATAAGACTTCACACTGACTTTTTTTTTCAACAGCAAAAACTTCCCTGAACAGTATTGAATATTGGAAACAATTCCGATTTGGGTTTGTAGGCAAAATGAAGGGCTCATAAATTCCAGATACTAGAACAAAAGATGATGTTATAGCTCTTATAGTTGAGTTGCAGCAAGAAAATGCGAAATGCTGGCATTTTCTAATCTTGTTTTATATCTGAATTGTATGGAGAGAAAAAAAATTAATCACAATACAATATTATACACTTGTCTAAGATTTCTTTGTCTTTATTTTCAAAAGACAAAGTATCAAAATAACAGAAACATATCTACAGTTCATAAAAAAAGTTGTGCATAATAGGGGCAGCTTGGTAGAACTATAGTCATTTACAGTACGTGTATTTCCAATTTGGGGGGTATGAGATATGATTGTCTAGAAAAATAGTTAACTTACTTTCAATAGTGAACATAGGCCTTCTCTTTAATGCTTTGCTTAAAGATTTTCCTTAGAAATTGACATAAAACTGCAAAAACATTCTCCTTCTTCGATGCAATGAGAGAGGAGATCAAGTAAGTGTACTGTACGAGCTGAAATTTTCGCGGTGGTTTTATTTTCGTGAATTTCTCGAATCGCCTTTGAACCGCGAAAATAACAACACGCGAAAATAACAACGCGCAAATGAAGAGTTTGTTTGCAAAAACCGATAAGTCCATATTTGTCAAATAGAGATATTTGCGATTAAAGGTCAAGAAAAATAAAGAGAATAATAAGAAGATTTTTGCTTCTTTTGACCATAACCTCAAAAATATACTTTATATGTAGTGACCAATGTATCATTTAAAAGGTATTATTTTGTACTTTATGACAGAGACCGTACTTCAAAATCTTCAAAAATGGACTCATCGGTTTTTGCAAACAAACTCTTCAAATATAGTTATGTTCAGTTAGATCGTCGCAACCGCGAATTTAACAACACGCGCAAATGTCCTCCAAGTAGCAATTCGCGAAAATATCTGTACGCGAAAATTTCAGCTTGTACAGTATGTTTAGATCAACTACGTGTACGTTTAGATATTCTCTGCTCGTCAACGATCTGTACCCAGGAAATGTTGCTGCAAATTATACACACTTTGAAAAGGGACTGAAAAATTTAGCAAGTCAAAGGCTTGGGACACCATCGAATGAGTAAAATGTGCAATCAAAATATTACAAAGAAGTCCAGTGCAGAACAGTTGCGGTTCAGAGAGCATTAAAGAAAACAGGAACACTGATGCAATATTGAGCATAACAATGGACGCAATTTAAAAGGAGACAATAATATCCATGTGTGTATGAGAGAATGATGATTTTTTTTTCTTTAGTCACCTGGTTCTGCAATATTACTGAGGAGCTCACAAGGACTGTTCTTTTCTTATTGTTGTAGAAACTAGTCCAAAGGTCAGAGGTCAAAGCTTACCTGATGGAATAGTGGATTTATTACAGTGAGGTAGATAACTGTTGTTAGCGTGCAGTACGTTAACAGGAAGAGGAATAGCTTGGCGTTGAAGGCACCTCTTTCAGCGTGGCTCTCATACCTAAGACAACAACAACAACAATAGGAAATGGAAAGAATATGCAATAAAACATGAGCGATAAAAGAAAAACAAGTATCAAATGACATCATGCTCATCAACCCACAGATCATTAAGGATCATTCTTTTTTTTATACCATTCTCCCGTGTCTGGTATCCTGGCCAGTAAAAAGCAATTCATGGAAGATATAAAAGTGAGAGAGAGAGGGAGAGAGAGAGAGAGGGAGAGAATATAATTTGCAATTTACAAGTTGCTTGCATGAACTTGTCAAATCCTGGGCATACTGTATTGTTACAATAATGGAAATGTGCCTGAGAATCATGGACGGATTGGGTTCCAAAGGAAACAATAGTGCTTTTTTTTTTTGGGGGGGGGGGTTGTGATCCTGAGTGTGACTCAAATTTCAAAGTTTTTACAGTGAGAGTTAAGAGAAATAATGTGTTTTTTTTTTCATTTTTTTTTCACAGTTTGAGAACTCTGAATAAAAAAAGATGCTACCCTGATTGCTACCATTTTTTTTTTTTGCAATAAGAATGGCACTATATGAAAGCAAATGTTTTCACTAGCAACACACTTAAAGGGGATGGCTAGTAACTGATCAGTGGGATTCATTGGGAATGCTGAGGGCTGATTGTTCCAATCCTTGTGGGATTCATTTAAGAGTACATTATATATCTACTGTTGTGTGAAAATTATTTGCTTCAGAACGGTCTCATATTCAAGTAATGTGCAGATTAATGCCATGTCACTGACCAGGCACGCTAACCTGGAAACATTAAACTGCACATTACTTGAATATGAGACCAAATGCATTCTGAAGCAAATAATTTTCACACAACAATAGATATATAATGTACTCTTAAATGAATCCCACAAGGATTGGAACAATCATCCTCCAGCATTCCCACTAATTCCCACTGATCAGTTACTAGCCATCCCTTTAAAGAAGCAGTCAATAAATTACTGTTGGAAAGAACAATGATTCAATTTTATATGGCATCTTAATGTGGAAAAAAGTTATTGTACAGGATGTTTACAGCAGTTTCAGTTCCCAGTGTTTACCCGATCCTTGTTACTTGTACCAGTTACTTTTCTTTCAACAGGAAACATCATTTTCCTGTCCTTGTGGGTGATTTTCCCCAGAGCCTTGAACTAGAACACATATACAGCACCACACATTCTTACGTCCATACAAGGAACATTGCATTTTGCCTCTCTTTTCGTCATAGCCTGTAATACAGCTTGTTTCTTTGCGAAGCATTCATAATTACATGATAAGATTCTATAACAACAATAACATTTTAATATATTGTAACAACATCTAACTAAATATACATACTTCCATAATTCTGACCTTGCTAGCTTTAATTTTTGGCCAAAATTAGGCTCCTGAAACAATTATACCATGTATATCATAAACACACACTGATCATAAACAAATTTCATATCTATTTATGTATCTATTTATATACACAATCATGATATATCAACGTATGTATGCATGCTCTTACATCATGACATTCCTTCGCATGAAGAGAGAGAGAGAGAGAGAAAATAAAAACCAAGGTATATACTTACGCACAGTACACGAATGCCACTGATCCCCATATCATTGGTAACTCGTCGAGTAACTGAGGGTAAGAAGAGAGAACAATTAAGATAGTGGGACAAAGAGAGGCAATGTTATTGTCAGCTACTGTATACATGCTTGACACCTTCAACTGAACAATATTTATAAAAAAAAAACACCAACAAAACTCTAAACAGGATGATGCACAAGTCCTTGTTTTTAAAGGAGGCATTCAATTCCATTTCACACTGAGGTCCAAATTCAAGATCCTACTGAAAGCAAAATATACAATAATAACTACTTATGTCAATTAGACCTTTTTGAAAAGTATGCTTGGTGTTTCTGGGACAATTTCAATGATGATAGTGATATGATTTTGATGTTGGCATAATATCTCACCTACAGGGCCGGTACAGTTTTGGTTTAGATGGGGCTGCAGGTTTCTGTAACTTTTTTTTTTTTGTGTGTGTATTGTGAGCATACACTTTAATGTGCATATATGCAGACCTCAAATATGCACAGCTTGAACTCCCAAGTTCATTATTGACCCTATATTTGCCAAATGAGAAAAAATCCTTCAAAAATTCATAAAAATTCATGGCTCACTACCAAATTATAATCATCTGTTCCTTAACTGTGTCATTATCAACTTTTCCTGCAAGTTTCATCCAAATCTGTTTGCAGTTGTTTCAGTTATTTTGCAAAAAGTCAAACAAATGAACCAACACTGAACCCCCCCCCCCAACATATAACCTCCTTGCCAGAGATAAGGAGGTATTACATAATTTACATTACTGATTACTATGACAACAGTACACAGATAAAAAAAAAAAAATGAAGATCTCGACTAGTAGTGTATGAAAACGTGGTATTAGTTTCTAGAGCATTAGTATTTAAAAATGAACAACCACAACCAACAACAAGCAGGCATGATAAATATCTGTATAAGAGAAACTGGAGAAGAGTTCAAAGGTTAGATCTCAGACCTGAAACTATGCCTGCTATCATCAATCATAATACACCCTAATATGTGAAAGTTGGTTTGGGGTACTCTATGCACTATACATGTAATTTGTCATTACTGGAAAAAAAAAGGTGACCAGACAGTTGCTTGAATTAATTTTTGTATTATACTCCACTAGCTAAAAGTCCTTTTAATGTATGTCTTTTCTAATGTATACATATTGAAATTCCACTGTAACTGTTCTTGATCATGGGACAAAATATAATTAGTCACCTATTGAGCCAGTTTGCCTGGCCACTGGAGTGATAATTAGACCAGCCGTGTTTGCACAGGAATACAAACAAATGCTGTCCCCTTCAGCAGTATAGACACTAAGCATTAGGAAGTCTATAGGGAAGTTGATTTTCCACCAGTTAATTACAGAAACCTCCTTCAGAATATCTTTGTTTTGGTTTTTATCCACGTTCAGATCAAGACAAATGATTGCCTTGACTTGGAACTACAATTCAAAATTCAATACTTCGATAATATAGTTAACATCTTATGAATACACTGTAAATGCAGTATGCAACATTTTGCACAAAAGGGAATAATCCATGAATATTGGGTGAACACACCGCAAGAGCTCAAAGAGGGTATAAAAATATTCAGTGAATTCAACTTGGAATGCTTGACTTAAAGGGACTGTACAGTACTGGTTGAGGTGGGGATTCATGTTTTTAGCATTCCTAAGTGAGATAATGAAAAGCCTCTTGTAAAATATGAAAGACCAAGTGATTTTAAGAAGGATTCAACATTTATTTGATGAAAATTGGTTTTCAAATGGCTGAGATATCCAAAAAAGTGCTAATAATAAAAGGCGACATGCCACAACTTTATTAGGATCTCTTTGTTTCACCTTGTTTTGGGATATCTCGGCCATTTCAAAACCGATTTTCATCGAATAAACTTTTGATACCCCTTAACTGCATGCTCTTTGACATCTCATAGAGTGGTTTCTGAATATCTCGCAAAACGTTAGAAGTTAAATCCTCACCTCGACCAGAACTGTACACACCCTTTAACTAGAGCATGAGTCAAGGTATGGTATATATATTTCATGCTATTCTGATACGGCAAAAGCAAACCACAAGAGCATAGTGTGTACAGGTCTTAAAGGGGATGGCTAGTAACTGATCAGTGGGAATCAGTGGGAATGCTGGGGGATGATTGTTCCAATCCTTATGGGATTCATTCAAGAGTACATTATATATTGTTGTGTGAAAATTATTTGCTTCAGAATGGTCTCATATTCAAGTAATGTGCAGTTTAATGTTTCCAGGTTAGCATGCCTGTACAGTGATGGGGCATTAAACTGCACATTACTTGAATATGAGACCATTTTGAAGCAAATAATTTTCACACAACAATAGATATATATACAATACTCTTAAATGAATCCCACAAGAATTGGAACAATCATCCCCCAGCATTCCCACTGACTCCCACTGATCAGTTAATAGCCATCCCCTTTAAAAGTTTGGTGACACTTTGAAGAGCTTGTGTTGAACTAGGAGTGACATGATAAGTATACAAATATTTGTTCACTCGCTATTTTCAAATATTTGACTATGCTCACCTAAAATACAGGTATAATAAGATTTCATTTGTTTATAGTCTCTACCCGCAACGTCCCCTTTTCCATTACTGGCTTGAGAGATCAACGTTCTAAAGATATGTCATAGCAGTCTGCAAAGTGTGTAAGTTTGTGTACACAGGTGAACATGGGTTTAGCAGTTAATTGCAGCCAAATCTGATTGATTTCAGTCTTTTAATTTGCTACTATGTCTTTTTTTTTGTAATGCTGGGTGCAATGATGGTAAGTGATAGTGCTGACTTATAGCGTATATGGTACAGTAATTTTGTGTGGTAATCCTGTGGTATGAAGTGTGTGGTAATCCTGTGCTATGAAGTGTGTGGTAATTCTGTGCTAACTGCCCTGAGGTAACTGTCCTGTACAAATGGTAATGTCCCAAAATACCACAGGAATATTCCTGTGGTACACTGATCCTGTGGTGATTACCACAGGAATCTTTTGTATTATTTGAGCATCAATGTACTTTGGTGTAATTGTCCTTAGGTTAATTTTCCACCCTGATTTAATCAAAGTTATGCATTTAGTTTCCACATCTAGATATATGATAATGAGATGATAGGTATGCAAGTAAACATGAAAAGTATATGTACTAGTAGCTAATAACAAGAGTTAATACCTTAATTGATCCACCTCACCATCCCCCCCCCCCCCCGATCAAATGACTTGTAACAAAAGTTCTCAGTCAAATGAGACAAACTTTTACAATGCAAATAATTCAAGGGCAAGATTGATTGAAATTTTGGCTTTAAATGTACTGTTATATATCTTATGTTAATATCACTGTATTCAACATACATTATTTTGTTAGGTAATGGGTGTGTTTGTTGTACCTGTTATACTTTGCATCCCTGTGTACACACTCTGTGTAGTGACCACAGTGGAATGAGCGTGGTCAAGTTAATATTTAACTACAGAAGCAGTTAATCAAGTAGGGCTTATTAGCATGAAACTGTAATTTTGGTATATGATTAATTGGATCACTAGTGTTTGCAAAGATACACCAACTACTGCAAGTTGTGAAGGACTTTCGGTTTAAGTTACAATGGGCATGTGTCAGACACTCCACTCCAGTGCACACAATTTATTTGGCACGACTTCAATGCAGCTATGGTGTAGCTGATGGTGTTGTATGCAATGCTGGTTTATAAAGGATCCACATTGCCCTGAGGGGCAGGGCAATACCTCATGTCACATCAATTCAACTCTTATGCCTAACTGACAACCAATGATTAATAGCTCAACAAATCTTGTAATTATTGTCAAAAACTATTATTCGTAGATTTTGTTCACATGGTCTTAAAATCTTGCAAGGCCTATAACTGTAAGTCATGAGTAATGATAGCATTATAACACTTAACTTTTAACAGTATTTGTAAATAAATCAACTAATGCACAATCCACTTTTTAATATGTATGATACTGCTGTGATAAGCTCATGGAATTGCCCAATACACCCCACTCTCTAAATCAATAGTGTAGTTTGTATGTCTCATACTCTTAAACATTCCAACTGCGACTGTGCACACAAAATCCCACGCCCACATTTACTGAAACCATGCAGTGTAATCCCCCCCCCCCCCCACCTGAAACCACTGTGCCAATTTGACTGTGACATGTAAATATATTGAGAATACACACCACAGAAACTTCACACTCTATTAACTATCTTGGCCTTCTGGCAAAAAAATAAAGACTCATCTGCCTATTACAAGGCTCGAGGCTCGACAAAGGTGACAGAAATTACAGTATTGCATGAATGGGTGAAATTATCCAAACTCTCATATTATTTAGCCTATCAAGTCCTGGGGTAATTTTGCTGCATTAATTATCCTCTTGCCATCAGCATATTGACAACTTTGAATTTATCAGTTACCGTAAATGGTAGGTATATAATGGAGAAAAGTTACATGTGGATGGTCAAATTCATTAAAGCTGTACAAAATCTGAGAGAAATTCATTAAACTTTTGACAATGTAAGGGAGAAGAGGAACTTTTGAAATGTGTTGCAGTCTTTAGAGCCATTCATTTAACATTTATACAGGTTTTGATTTACGAACATCAAACAGCTCAAAAGGAATATATACATATATATTTACATTCTATACCTCATGAGACACATGCAGTAAATTTAGCAAAAATTATAATCAAAAGATGCAGAACCAACCACAAAAATGTGGTTTTGGGAGCTTTAGGTGGCAAACTATTTAGGACTTTATCAGAGTTAATTCAACATGTTACCTGCATTCCATAGAGTAAAGTCATGTGAAAGCACCAAGAACCCACACCAACAACTGTGAATACAGATGAGAGAAAAAAAAAGAACACATATAAAAATATACCTGTGCTATGCAAGTTGCTTTTTCAAATAGATTGATGAATAATCAAATAAACAAATCAGGTCCCAAGAATACAAACTGACAACATCTTTTACTTATAGAAGCAACTATTCAGCTTTCTTTTTTATTTTGGACTACAAATCACTCCTGATAGCTCTCTTTGATGATCGCTTACTGAAGAGACTGAGGTTGGCCCATAAGAACCTCGACTCCACCACTTTGTCCTTCCACATAATGACCGTTGAGATGACCGGTAGCAGGATCATGAGGACATTGGTGATGGTGTTCCCTGCCACAGAAAGAGAGAATTATACTTTGTTGTTTTATGGTACCAAAGTATAACAGCATGGTCATTCATTACCATGGAAACTAGTTTTAAACCACCTCACTTAACTGGAATTGAGTATCTGTGACAAAAAAGAAGAAGAAGAAGATGCTAACCATGTCCTCACCCAGTTCAAACCCAGTGATACACTATCCGAAGCCTTGTCAACCAGCACTATAACAAAAGACTGTGACATTATCACTTCAGTACTCTATTCAATGATGGGCACACTTAAGCCAGTGAGCTGTGTGTGTTTTCTTTGTGGATCGCACCATAGTTTGCATTCATCTCCTTTCATTTTATGTTCTGTTATTCTGTTGCACTGTCATAATGGGAAACAGTTCACATGTGCCCTTCCCCCCCCCCCCCCCACTAACACAGGACTCCGTGGTCTGTGTTACTCTATAGGACACCAAGATCAACATTACCCTATAACCTTTAACACCCTAACCCTAATCCTACATTAACTCTAAACTCTAACACTAACCCTAAAAGCCACTTAAATTTAATCATATTACTTATACATATCACCTTTTTTATCTTAATAGTATGGGGGGGGGGAGGTGTAGGCCTACATAGAACTCTTGCCTCATGTATAACTTTGGCAGTATTCATTACTATATTCAAAGAGAGTTGTCAATGTAATGTTACAGTTATTAATTTTTAAGGTGGAATAACCATACTACTTGTATGCCAATTCAAAAACACTTGATATGACAATACTACCGGTAGGCCTATATACGGCCATGTGAAGTGCATGCATACAAATTAGCAAGATGACATACATTTGTATAGACAGATCCCTCCATTAACTAGTTTCTTATCTGTCTATAGTTATCTGCCTGTCCTTTATAAAGAGAGAAGAGAGAGAGAGAAAGAGAGTATCAGACAAATCAACATCATAAACCAGCTAGGCTAATATAAATACATCAAAGGTAAACCTAAAAAGTGCATCATTAACCATCTTACAGAAACCCAGGCACACACATCAAACTACATGATTGTATATTAGCCTATACTAGTCTTTACACCTAGATCAGTGGCAGATCCAGGGGGAGTGCACCGAGCGCCCCCCTTTATTTTGTTTTAAAACAAAAGAAATACACTGTAGTAAGGAGAGAAAATGGGGGTGCGTGTGCCCCCTTTATGGAATTCCTGGATCCACCCCTACAAAATGTACATAGATTCAAGTATCAATTTGTCTCAAAGACACCATCATACAAATGTACTGAGTTGACTCTGAGAGAGTGTGATTATTCCCACTTCATGTGATCATTACAGGTTTGACCATGTATACTAATTATTTTAAAAAGAAAGAAAAAACAGCACCGGCTGTACAATTATTATCAAAACATGGAGTCGGCTTTTGGTGTTAGTCTATTACAGTGCAAGAACATCTCGTATTGACAATAAGATTTGTAACTGGATTAAAACCTTCTCACACATATCATTCGTAATTATAGATCTACGTCCTGGTGCATGAGAATGATTTTCTGAACGCATTCGGTTAAGTCGGTTATTAGTAACTGTTATTTGTGTTAATAGGCCTATTCTTTGACTACGCACTAAAACCTATACTTGGCCTGCATCTCAGTCATTGCGAAGTCTTTTTATATATCGGTAACTTACAGTATTCAGCGACATAATACGATGAGACGTAGTTCTCTTCACACCAGTCCAGAGTGGAAGTTGGAGCGCCCCAAAATCCTTCGCCGTCTTCGGGAGATGGGGGTGCAGGCGCCATGATTGAGTATGTTGGTTGAATAGCGCCCTTAGTTACGGCTAGCAGAACTAGCTGCACTAGCTGCACACGTCGTTCGCTGTAATGTGTATGCACAAGTTTGGCAGGTGGATGATGGTAGGCAAGGATCTGGAAATACCGTCTGTCAATTTACCCGCCAAGCGATCTGATCCTGCCTGCCTGCTGTCCCCTAGCTACGCCCTGGCCCTCCGCACGCTCCGCCAGGCGCTTCTGGCGACAGCGTCCACTCCAGCGTGATGTGTGTGTGTGTTCACTTCACTCGATGCGTACACCGGTAAAAGCAAAATCGTCACGCTCGGTGAGCAAATACCAATCAAAACACACAACTGGGTCGTCGAACTTTTTCCTAACGGTGCGGTCCTGCTATTGAAAAGCGGAGAGAAAGATAAAGAAAATTGAGTCTGTTTGCCTGTGATACCTGTGGCGAGTAGACGCATTGTGTAATCAAACCGCGAGATAGGTTTTTCTTGAATGGTGGGATCCGTTCAGTCATGTAAGCGGTCAGTATGCCTATTGTTTACGTGAGATAGATAACAAATAATGTGTACCTTCACTTCGATCAGAAGTGAAGCAATGGTTTTCCGACCATATATTTATTTTATCGTGTATCATTCAGTTATGAATATTTACGCCTAATACCTACTAGAACTTATACAAATATCTTTTTTGTTTTTGTTTTTGAGGAACACAAATTCAAATTAATTCCGCTGCATTATTGCCGCAGCTGTGGAGATTCTAAAACAGGCTGTCACCACCCATCATTGGCCGTTTTTGCGTATTTTCTGGCCACCCCGGTTCGGTATACGTGAACAGGCTTCTCAGCTTGCGCATGCGCGCGTGCAAGCCTAGGCCACTCCAATACCGGCCAAGACTGGGATGACGTCTGTCAATGTGAAGTCTCCTTTTCCGGTTGAATCACTGAAACCAAAAACAAAAATATAATAAATAAAAATATAATAATTTCGAAACCATTGTAACACAAAATCAAGGCAGATATTCTGGGCTTTTTGTGAGGTGAAAATAATCATACATACTTCTTACGTACATTTTTTGTTTTACATAATTATATACACATACATACGTACACATACATACATACGTACATAATTTTATCTTAAACGATGTATTGTATAAATGATTATAAGAAGGAGAATCTCTAGCCTGTGTCCTTACGAAGGCCACCATTGCTTTTTGGTTTAAATATTCTGGTGAATTTAGGAGTCTCAGAATGTTCTTTACTTCCTTGCAATTTGTTTCAGCTAACAACATTGTTCTTTTTATCATAAATCTAGGGCATTCGATTAGAAAATGTTTCGTGGTTTCTGGTATTCCACATCTTTCACATAACATCGTATCATGCTTTTTCAATAAAAAAGATTATACTTTAAGCCAATGTTATCCATTCTTAAACAGTGCAAAATTGTCTCACTGCTTTTTTGATTTAATACACATTTCAGGGGCCGCGGAAGCGGGGGGGGGGGGGCTGGGGGGGGGGGGGCTGCAGCCCCCCCACACTTTTGGCTCTTAAAAAGAAAATCGTATAAAAAAGAAATCGAAAAAAAAATCGTAAAAAAATCACAACACCCGTGAATTTCAATTTCCAAAGATTCCGCCTTTAGATTCTTCTAAGCGGGTGGGGGGGGGGGGGGGCTTGACCTTGACACCCCCCCCCGGTCTCACAGCCCCCCCCCCCCCCCCCCCCCCAAACTGAAAAACGTTCCGCGGCCCCTGCATTTGAATGTCACTAATACACAATTTTGTATGTTTTTTAGGGGGGAGACTGTTTCTTCCCATCTTTTTGCCATTTCTTCATATAATATAATCTAATGATACTATTTGACTCACTTTTGTTTAATTGGTTTTGGGCTTCTACTTGATTGTTTGGCCGTTCTATCTACCACCTCATTTGGGTGGATCTCGCAGTGACCTGGGATCCACTCGAAATATACCTGAGTTCCTTCATGGCGAAGATTTGTATACAACATCAATATTTCGTATGATCTGTTCTTCCCGATCGTTTTTTATTGCTTGCATGGCACTGAGAGAATCGGAGAATATCACTGCTCCTGTATACAGACCTGTCAGTTGGTTTAGCCAGTGTAGAGTGAGCACAATAGCTATACTAATTCAGCTCTGTATGAAGAAGTATTATTTTGGAGTCTCTTAGATTCTAGGTGATTGTAATATGGGACAAAAAAGGCCGCAGCTACTTTTCCTTTGTCTGGAGACTGGGAACCGTCCGTGTATATATATGCAGATAATTCGCTCATTTTTGATTGATCAATTCTAAACTTCTCTGTCTTTGATACAAAATATTGTCACTCTTCGAAATATAATCAGTTAACTCCATATACCTTCGGTCTCGTTTAGCCTTCCCCCTTAAGGTTTCCCTTTTTTATCTGTGTATTAGTCAATGATTATGTTGGTGTCGAACGAACGCCGTTGTACCACAGGTAAATTGAAATTTGAACGTGTATGAAAATGCATGCACGTAACTAACATTTTTATGGGAGGGTTCAGAATTAGTACAAGTGGACCACTTCCGGGTTTAGTCAGCTGACAAGCAAAAAGCAAACAAAATCAAACAAAGAAACAAACAAAAACAAAAACGCTTCAGTGCAATTTTCTGGTTCCACTACAAGCCCCCTTTCATTTTTTTTTTCTAAAGGGGGGGGGGGGGGAGGAGGGGAGGGTTCCGCGACTCATTTTTTCTTTTTATTTCTTTTATAGGGTGGGGGCGGCGCTGCTGGCAACCTCCCCCCCCCCCCCACACCTTTACGGACCTGAAAGTACATCTCAATTTTAGATTCACTTTGTTTAAAATGTACTAATTGATAAAACAAAAGACTCATCTGCTAAATACACGTATATCATACTTATCCAAACAAATATACATAACATTTGAATTTAACAACAAGGCGCTTTGGAAACAAACGATTAACTGCGGTTTCTCAGATCATCGTAGCATTATAGGCTTACAGATCAAGAAAACAAGTGTAATAAGCAGACCCTTATTTTTCTGAAACACGTCTTGTAGTGTACAATTACGTCGTCTTGCAATAAACTTTTCATGACGTGGTCTTCTCTATAAAACAATAACTTTGCATGAGTGAAAACAAGGTTAACGATTCTCTCTTTAATTCACAATAATAAATCTTAATTTCCTATACAAGGATAGTTCTGCAATTGATGCTGGATTGCTGTACTGAAAACCAAATGATTATTTTACCGTCGTGAATATAATTTTCAGTCCATAGTGTATCAACGAATTGATAATCATTCAATAGATGTATTATATTTTCTACATGTAAATAAACATTCTTCTCTTTTAATCGATCTAATTCCTTTCAGTATCTTATTTATTATATATAATAACAACCTATTCAATATTTCGAACTGAAACTACCGTAAATTTACATCGTTTATAGGCCTACTCTTATCTGGGGTCAACGAGAATAAACGAAATTCTTTCCTCAAGCTGTATTAGTTGATTCCATTTAAGTAAACCTTTTCATTGATGTAGTTTGGTCTTCAACAAAACTACGTAAATGCTCCGTCCGTCTTCTCCCCTTCTCCCAGCCACTTGGTTTTGAAAATGTGCTTGCTCACGTGCCTGCGGGGAAGTGGTCAAAGTCCAGGCGCTTTAAAAGAGGCAGCTGAGTGAAGAAGAAGAAGAAAAAAAGGAAATATATTGAGAATGATGTAATCAAAGTAAATTTATATGAACAAGTTGATAGTCCTTTCAATGAGGAATTCTCAATGAGAGAGTTGAAGAATGCTTTGAAAGAAATGAAAAATACAGCGGCAGGTAAAGATGGTATTAAGGCTATTATGGTACAGTCGCTACCTGAAATTATGTATGAATGTTTATTGCAATTGCATAATGTATGGAGTAAAGCAATTTTTCCAGTTGAATGGTATGAAAGCATACAAATACCTGTGTTGAAACCTGGTAAAGACCCCACGAATAGCAGGTCATATCGCCCGATTACTTCAATCTCAGTGATGTGTAAGTTCGAAGATTTTGGAAAGAATGGTGAAAAACAGATTAGGTAATATATGGTATTTGGAGAGGAGTGATTTATTAAGTCCGTTTCAAGCAGGTTTTAGAAAAAAATAGAAGTACTATCAATCAATGAGATTAGAAACTGATGTACAAAAAGGAATTATGAACAGAGAATATGTGGTTGTTGTGTTTTTAGATTTAACTAAGGCCTTTGATAGGATTTGGAGAAAAGGTTTACTTCATAAAATTAGAAGCAATGGGAATTAAAGATAGAATGTTAAGATGGTGTGCTGTATTTTGGGGAAACAGACAATGTTTAGTAAAGTTAGATGGTATATATTCTGAAGAATATGTTCTGAAAAGGGGAACACCCCAAGGAAGTGTTATGAGTCTAGTTTTGTTTAATGTTACGTTGAATGATTTAAAATTGAAAGAAAATTCTGTTAAGTTATCAGTATATGCTGATGATATAGCGTTATGGAGCGCGAGTAGAAATTTACTCTATTTGCAGAAGAAATTACAAAGAGCGATTGATGAAATTATGTCATAGTGTAGAGATTGGAAGATTAATGTTTCAGCTGATAAGTCGGCTGTGATGGTATTCAGCAATACACAGAAAAACGAACCTTCGGAATAAGGTATCTTCCGACTGAAGAGCCTTCGGAATAACGAACCTTCGGAATAACGAGCTGTAACCGATAATTTTAGATTATGAATATGAATCATGATGCTGCAAGTGTTAGCACAAAACGTATACTTGATTGTATTCAATACCAAGCTTTGAGAATAATCACTGGTGCAGTGCGTAAGACATCTCTTGAAGCTTTACAACTGGAGTGTGGAGAGATGCCTTTGAAATTTCGACGAAGTATATTTGTTGACAAGTATAGATTTTATTCAATGTCTTTTGAAGGCAAACGGCATTCTACGGTAGAAATATTACAGCCATGTTGGTATTATAAGATCGATTTAATTGTAAAACCGGTCAAGGTCCGCTTGCGATGAGGACATATATTATATTTTGAATAAAAAAGTTGAACAAATTTATATTTGTATATTAAAAGAACCATATTGATATTATGTACCTCCAAGAATATCATATTATATTTTTGATAAGAGTAGGAAAAGAGTTGATACTGATATACAAGTAATAAATTGTGCAAATGAAAGATTATTATTAAGATGGAAAGGTTATTTAAAAATATACACAGATGGATCAAGGCAAGACAATAAAAATACTGGTGCTGCTTTTTATGTTGATCAGAATGACATAGGTATGGTTTTTAGATTACCTTCAGTATGTATTATGAGAGCAGAATTAACTGCAATCATAATGGCTTTATGTGGGGATGTACTAATTATGTAGAGACCTCTCTGCTTGCTGTTCACAGGACTCCTGTCGAGTGCTTGTCTTTATTGACTGCACGACCTCCCACCCGAACCCACGTGCCGAATAACCATCTCCATCATATAGACACGCACATACACACATGCCGTCTTCACAACAACCCGCCTTCTCCATATTTCTCTCTCTCATTTCCGCGCCCATTCGGCCAACCCCTACATTTAGAATGGTTAGAGACTTTCCGTAGTATTTCGGTTGTTATTTTAACTCATTCTCTAGCTGCATTACAGGCGCTAGAAAATTTGTATTCTATTACAAGTGTTTTAGTTGTAGAAGTTTTAGAGAAATTGAAAATGTCTACAATAGCAGGATATACAGTCAAACCTGTCTATAGCAGTCACTCAAGGAAGACGGAAAAAGTGGCCGTTATAGACAGGTGGCTGCTATAGACAGGTAATCCAACTTCGTGAGCATTGCTTACATGTACATGTATCATCGTTGTATCCTTACATGTATAATGTATGTGTGTACGTATGCACACACCGTGTGTTTCATGTATTTAACCATGCCGGTGTATATGAAATTGTTGTTGTGTATTGTCGTGAAGAAAGCTTAAGACTAGTGCATTATTATGACTGAATGAGGGATGAATGCAGCGGTGGCAATCACTGAACGTTGCCCGCACGGCTACAAGGCAGAAAAACATGCTGAATTATCGGCTCGGCTACGGCTCCATTGGGATTTGGCCGCTCTACACAGGTTAAAATCTACCGCGGGAAACAAAATTTGTGGCCGCTAGCCGCGTTAGACAGGAGGCCGCTATACACAGGGTCTTTAACAGGGCTTTTCTCTCGGGGGGATTTTCCAGTGGCCGCTATAGACAGGTGGCCGCTATTCTAAGGCAGGTTTGACTGCAGATGTGTATTTTGAATGGTACCCTCTCATCGAGGAGTAAAAGGTAAAGAAATAGCTGATAATTTAGCAAAAAGGGGGTCCTTAAAAGAAAATGTAGATGTTGTTATTGCTTACACGAGACAAGAACTTACCAAAAGGTGTCGTATTATAGAAATATATGGCAAACAGAATGGGAAACATCTGAGAGAGGAAGAGATTTTTACAGAATACAATCGCAGGTATCTAAGGGAATACAGTTACAAGGAGTGAGTAGAAAGGAAGAAGTGTTAACACATCAAATTCGTTTGGGGAAATGTAGGTTGAATTATTATCTTTATGATATTAATTGTCATTAAAATGTTATGTGATTCATGCCAAGTGTTAGAAACAATAGAACATTATTTATTGGAATGTAAACGATATGAAAAGGAAAGAAAATTGATGCAAAAAATGATGAAAATAGATTTATTGAATATAAGAAATATAATGAAGGTTAGTGTAGAAGATAATTTTAGGGCTTTGTGTGTGTAGTAAAAAAAAACAACAACAAAGCGTTTATAATTGATACAACAAAGATTAATTATTGATATTGTTAGTATTCGTCAGCAATACCCACACTTTGTGTGCTTATACGCTTTGTTAAAATATACACAGTTTATGGTATTATAAAGATAAGTTAAGTAGAATGAAATATATATATATATATATATATATGTATATATATATATATATATGTATATATATATATATATACATATATATATATATATATATATATATATATTTACATGTATTTGTATATAGATGCACTGCACGTACTTCACTAACGGTGGAGGGAAATTGATCTCACCAGGGAGGTGTAAGAAAAGGAGAGACAACTCCTGCTCTCCTTTGAAGGATGTGCGGCACCGCCGAGAAGTTATGCGCTTAACTATACAGGTGGAAATCGGGTGCTTTGACAAAAGAGAGCATCAATAATCGGGACTAGCGCTCTCACATCTAGAAATACTTGCCCCTACTGCATTTCGCTGTCTCTTTCAATGTGATGGTAACAATGAACTTGTGTACCTTGAATTGGAGCAGCGAATCAAAATGCAGTGTAAAACTGACAATTTTAACAGCAAATAGTTTAAAAGCACGCTGGAGCACGCTTTAGCGGAGTACTTTATTTGAAAGATCAAAATATCCCAGATTAAAGGATAGAAAACTAACATGCGGAAATGTGCGCATTATAGAAAAATATTAGGGCCTAATTTTCATTTCATTTTGATTTGCGCATTACAAAGAAACTAGAAATGCATGTTTAAAATATTGAATTCTTTCCTAAACTACTCTTAATCAATTCGAGTATTTCATTTCAAATTTTACGGGGGAATAAATCTTGTAATTCAACGAAAGGTGAAATGCTTTCTTCGTCTCCGAACTTCGCCTTGCAACTACAGCGGTGCAGAGCATGACTTCAAAGCGTATAGTGGAATGATAGACATCCCAATGTAACGCTTTGAAACCAAACATGTGTTTGCATGAATTACGAACGAGTTGTCTCTCCTTTTCTTACACCTCCCTGATCTCACACACTGCCACTTGACAGGTAAGCCGAAACCTAGAACAGAGTGAGCGTGACGTGATCAACCGAACTGAGTCTAGACCCCGTTTACAGTGCGGGGCTGGGCTCGGCCGCGGCTCGGCCGCGGCCGAGCCTGGCCTCAATTGCGCGGCCGAGCTTCGCAATTTTGTCCGTTTACACTGGGGACGAAGTCGCCGTTCGGGCAAAGGCCTTTGCCGAAGGAAAAATCCTTTGCAGGACAAAACCACCTTAAATTATACTAGTTTTCCACGGTCAGGGGGTTAATATCGTGAATAGCGAAATAGTACGGGCAGAGGGTCTGGAAGGCAGACCAAAATTGGCCGCGCATTTGGCCCAGTTTGCGTTTAAACCAAGAAAAGGCCGGGCTCGGCCGCGGCCGAGACCACCTCCAGAGCGAGGCCAAATGCGAGGCCAATTTTGGCCTCGCATTTGGCCTTTTGCGCGTTTACACTGAAGCGGGGCTGGGCTCGGCCGCGGCTCGGCCGCGGCCGAGCCTCGCACTGTAAACGGGGTCCTATAGACTCTTTCATGGACTCCTAATATTAGTATGGAGAAGACGTGGCGCAGATAATCAGACTGAGTGAAAAGCGCCAATAAACACGAACAACAACATAATACACCATAAATGCTGTCACCATGATGAGTGGAAGTTGCCTAATTAAATTGATATTACGATAATCATTTTCCCTTCAAAAACAAAAGCCTTGAAAAATCGATCAGGGGTTATTAAAAGAACGAATGTCAGTGCTTTTCACATTGTCTTGTTCTGGCATGCAAGTTACATGCACGCAGGTCTGATACATAACCTTACAAAATGAACTGTAAACAGATTTCAGTTATTCTACTATAATCTCAAAGCAGGGAAAGAGTTTGTAAGGCCTTAGTTTTTATGAGGGAGTAAGTTTTCTCAATTGATTAAAGGCTGCAATCCTGGTACTGCCAAACGAAAATAATATGCAAAGCATATAGAGCATACGACCCCGTTTACAGTGCGAGGCTCGGCCGCGGCCGAGCCGCGGTCGAGCCCACCTTTATTTCAGTGTAAACGCGCAAAAGGCCAAATGCGAGGCCAAAATTGGCCGCGCATTATTTTGGCCTCGCTCTGGAGGTGGTCTCGGCCTCTTCTTGGTGTAAACGCAAACTGGGCCAAATGCGCGGCCAATTTTAGTCTGGCTTCCAGACCCTCTGCCCGTACTCTTTCGCTATTCACAATATTAACCCCCTCAACGTCGAAAACTAGTATAGTTTAAGGTGGTTTTGTCCTGCAAAGGATTTTTTCCTTCGGCAAAGGCCTTTGCCCGAACGGGCGACTTCTTCGCCACAGAATTCAGTTGGCAAAGGGTCTGAAAACCAGACAAGCAGAGCGTCACTAAATATTGAAAGGTTTTACCAGCCCCGCTTCAGTGTAAACGCACAAAAGGCCAAATGCGAGGCAAAATTGGCCTCGCATTTGGCCTCGCTCTGGAGGTGGTCTCGGCCGCGGCCGAGCCCAGCCCCGTTTCAGTGTAAACGCACAAAAGGCCAAATGCGAGGCCAAAATTGGCCTCGCATTTGGCCTCGCTCTTGAGGTGGTCTCGGCCGCGGCCGAGCCCAGCCCCGTTTCAGTGTAAACGCACAAAAGGCCAAATGCGAGGCCAAAATTGGCCTCGCATTTGGCCTCGCTCTGGAGGTGGTCTCGGCCGCGGCCGAGCCGCGGCCGAGCCCGGCCTTTTTTCAGCATAAACGTAAACTGGGCCAAATGCGCGGCCAATTTTATTCTGGCTTCCAAACCCTCTGCCTGTACTATTTCTCTGTTCAGGTTATTAACCCCCTCAACGTCGAAAACTAGTATAGTTTAAGGTGGTTTTGACCTGCAAAGGTTTTTTTTTTTTTTTTTTTTTTTTTTTTTTTTTTTTTTTTTTTTTTCCATCGGCAAAGGCCTTTGCCCGAACGGCGACTTCGTCGCCACGGAATTCATTTGGCAAAGGGTCTGAAAACCAGACACTACCAAATTGCATTTGTTTAAAAGCAGAGCGCCACTACGACAACATATTGAAAGGTTTGAATCAAAAGCGCGGCCGAGCCCGGCAGTGTAAACGGACAAAAATTGAGGCTGATGGGCTCGGCCGCGGCTCGGCCCAGCCCCGCACTGTAAACGAGGTCTAAGAGTTGGAGTTCCAACTGGCTGTAATTATTCAAACAGTTGTCAGATTTCTATTGATGTACAAAAGAATTTCACAGGTGCATTTGTGCCTTTGATGATCGATGTTCGAAGCCGCCGTCTTGCTGAGCAATCCGAAGATTCATTTTGAACGTTAACATAATATTGGCCATATCTTGCTTATTTATCAAATGAAATAAAAATTCACTTAATGATAACGCATGTAAAACAAAAGTCAATCCCGTGCAGACATGGCAGAAATCTGTTCAAAAGTGTAAATCAGAGCTGTATCATGTGAAAATGTTTAAAACTGTACCATCATCTTTATTTCAGCATTTTTTTTTTTTTGCGCAATTTCTATTCGCACATCCTCGTGTCTGTACCACCTATCTTTTATAAGAAGGGATAGCAAAAAGTAATTACCATCACAAAGACATATCTTCCTTAGAAAGTGGCTGGTGATTATGCAATGAGACACAAGTCAATTGTCTTACTATCTGCGTGGCAGATCCTGTATGGCACATGCTTCAAATATTTTTGAGCTGCGGCATCGAACATCTAGTAAAGGAAATAAGACAGTTGTGACTCCATTCTCTTGAACCTCCTTGGTCTTGCCAAGGAGGTTCAAGAGATGGAGTGACAACTGTGTCATTCCCTTTGATCCCATGTTTGATGCCGCCACTAAGAAATATTTGAAGTATGTGCTAAACTGGAGCTGCTTCACAAATAGGAAGACAATTGATTCATGTGGCATTGCATCATGACTCGTCACTCTCAATGGAAGATATGTCTTTATGATGGTAATTACTTTTCGCTGTCCCTTCTTATGAAACATGAGCGGTACATAAAGGTACAGACACAGGGATGTGCGAATAAAAATTCCACAAAAATTGATGAAATAAGAATTAAATTTACCCAACTTTACACGTTTTTACACTAATCTAGCATATAAATGAATAAAGAACTACACTTGAAAATTATGATATATCAGTTTCATTTGTCGGAAGTGATAGGAAAGATGACAAAATCGACTTTCCAGTAAGGGTGCAGTTCAAATATTTTCACAATGTACGTCTCGGATTTACACTTTTTGACATAATCCTAGACAGGAGTTATTTTCTTTTTTGTATGCCATCAACTGAAATTACCATCAACTGAAATTTATATCCTTAAATGCAAAAACAAACAAAATATAGCCAACTTTATGTTAGCGTTCCAAATGAATCATCTCTTTGCTCGGAAAGACGGCGACATCGAACCCCGATCATCAAAGTAACAAATGCACCTGTGGAATTCTTTTGTACGTCAAAAGAAAACTGACAGCTGTTTGAATGTTTGCAGCCAGTTGGAACTCCATTTCTCAAACCTCCTTGGTCAGGTTGGTCTTGCAAAGATGAGTCAGTAAGCAGCCTTCTAGATACAGCGTAACTCTCTCATCGACAGCACATAAGGAATCGCGACATGCAGCAGACAATGGCTAAAGAATTCAAAATCTCCCGCGTATTTAGCCAGGCGTACCTAGGATATTTGAAAAGGAGGCAAGGCTGGAATCTGGAATGCGAAAAGAATGTGCGGTGACGATGAACAGGTAAAAGAACACACTACTGTTAATAAGCCAGTTCGGAGTTAGCTCATGGGCACATTGGTCCGAATGACCTTTCTTTTTTCTCAGTCGGTAAAGGGGCTCTTCACTCGTTTTCAGAGCGACATAATGCATAAGCTTTACGCAACGATTTATGATATTCATCAATCCTGCTTAAACAAAGAACGAACTCGCATAGCTAGACCAGATGGCCAGAATGATCCGTCAATTAACACTTGGGAAAGCATCCATTTCATTATCTTGTATTGAATGTAAGAACAACCTCTTTCTATCGATATTGCCAAATACCACTTTTGCTGTCAGGTGGATGTGCTGGCAAGCAGCATTTATAAGGATTATATGAATAATCATTATACATAATAATACATCACAGACGCTTGGAACGTGCATGTTGGTCCGAATGACCTTTTTTCTGCTCATGCGCAAAGTGGAACTCCGAACTGGCTTATTGCAACGAAAGTTACTGCAACGCCAATAAACAACATGACTGTTTAGGTGCAGGGGATAAGAACCACGTGACCACGAACTGTCAATAGCAAGATAACTGGTTCGAGTCCTGTCACTATAGAAATTTGTTTTTAAATGCTCTATAAACGCTACTTTTATACTAGAATCTATATTTGTTACAAAAAGTCCCCCTAAATGTGCCCCCCCCCAAAAAAAAAAAATAATAATAATAAAATGAAATAAAAGTGTTCAGGCGCGCTTGGTCCCAATAAGCTTCCTTTTGCAAAGACGTTTTACTAATTAATGCAATTCAATTCGTAATTACGATTCATAATTATGACCTATGTACGTGTGTATAGCTAATACCTAATGAGCAAAGTCATGAGAATAACATTAAATGACAGCCATTTTGGATTTCAGGAATAGCCTGAGTGTTTTATTGGTACCTTTCTGTTTCGAAATCTCTGAATAAGTACTTTAAAGGGTTCCTCCTTTCTCAGAATAGACATTAAAAGTGATGATTCGTGATACCTACCTGCAAAGGTATACATGTGAAAAAAAAGGAAATAACGGCCAATTTTGGACGTCTTCTTGGATTTCAGAAATGGCCAATTAAGGAAAACATAATTTTATGAGGACTTTCAGTACTTTCGCTATATTAATTATATTCTAGACGCATTTCTGGACAAATCCTAAAAAATCCTTTAAAAAAAAAATCATTTTGTTACCAAGATGTCTGGTTGAAGCCTATTTTGACCTAATGATGTTGGCCTAAAGACTAGTGGCTTTCCTGTCATTCGAAATCCATTATTTTTCCGGATGGAGAGAGTTTGGGAGTCCTTCCTGGGTAAAGTTACCGAACGATCGTCCTGACTGTCAAGAAAAAAAGAAGAAGAAGTGACTACAACCGTTGCGATTTTGCATAACAACATCAAGAATATAATGTAAATGATAATTGTACACCGCTAAGAGTAAGTAATCATATCTCTTTTTTTATAGATTAATAGCCATTTCATTTTTCTTCTCGCACTTTTCAAAATGAAAATTTCATGTATTTGAATTACACAGAGGGTGAAATCCTTATGGGAAAACACGCACATTATGTTTAGGCCTACATCATTGTGATACAAAATTAATTCTAACACGATGCCTACATATACATGTACATACAGTCCCATATTTTACATTCATACACTTACACATAAAAATTATATTCACCTATACACACATACATACATACATACATACACCCTTATACGTACACCCATACACATAAAATAACGTATGTATACATGTACATTCTGACATTACGGTTCCATGACATTTGCTCCTGCGGCAATTGTTCCTATATGTATAATGAATTATCTGCACGCTAACCAAACATAGATAGATATTCCACCCACAATCATAACCCTAACCCTAATCCAAAACGACCCTATAAGAGATCACAAGCCGAACCCTATTTAAGTCCTTGAAGAAAATATTGTCGCAGGAGCAAAATGTCGTGTCTATTAAACATAATAAGTATTTATGAATGTTAATGTCGGGGACACGACTCTAATCGATGGATTTTTTTTTTTTAATACACATTCATCCACATACACTGTGAGAAGCTAACAACATATTAACCCACAGATTGCAATGATGAGACTTTCTTAATAAAGAGGACTTATGATGTTAGTTCCTCTTGTTTCTGACTCACTCAGGATTACCTTTGAAAAAAAAAAAGAAGTCGCATAACTGAAGGGATGAGAAATTGGTCATACTGAATCAAGAAGAAGAAAATTTTGTTACTGCGCAAAAGCGGTTACTTCATTGCGCCTAATTACCCCGCTATGCACATACATGAAAACATATATAACTTTTGAAGGACCTTATTCACGGACTTAAAGGACAAGTTCACCTTCATTAACATAAGAATTGAGAGAATGTAGCAGTATTAGTAGAACACATCATTGAAAGTTTGAGGATAATCGGACAATCCGTTCAAAAGTTATGAATTTTTAAAGTTTTTGGGCAGTCACCGCTGGATGAGAAGTTTACTGCAGTGTATGATGTCACATGCGTTTAACGATATAAGGAACATATAAAGAGATTTTCACAAAATGTCATCTTTTGAAAAAAAGTACACATTCCCTTGACTCGTTACTGACATATGTTATGGGTAATATTATTCCCATTGCCTTTAGAAAGAGGCAAGTCAAGCGCTCTTTTATTATGCGAAAAAGTGAAAATATGTTGAATTTTCTTTACATTTTGTTTATATTGTTGTACTCAAATGACATCACGAGCCTTAGTAGTCTCCTCATCCAGCGGTTCCAACACAAAAATTTTAATAATTCATAACTTTTGCATCGATTGTCCAATTTTCCTCAAACTTTCACTGATGTGTTCTACTAATATTTGATAGATAGATAGATAGATACTTTATTTTCTGTAAATCAACATACACAAGTTACATAATCATGAACATGTAGGAAATATACAAAGTAAATTTAACACAGAGTCGTTGACTTGCATAAACAACGATATGAAAGAAAATTAATGATATAATATACAGTATGCATGTCTATGCAGCAGTAATTACAATAACAAATGTAGTTAAAAAACGATTATGCAGAAGGCCGCCATTATAAGCATTGCCTGAAAAGATGGCCGGCCCGAGAAAAAGATAGGGACGTACTAGATTCGTAACAATATTGCTGCATTCTTTCAATCCTTATGTTTATGAAGGTGAACTTGTCCTTTAAATTTTACAGCTCTATTGGACAGTTAGAGACAGGATGTGTGTTCGCGGATGTGAGTTTAGGGATTTGGCCTTCACCCGGGATAGTCATAATAATGGAATCTGAGAAAACAAAGTTTACAATCCATCGGGTTTTTTTTTTTCTTTCTTTCTTTCACCCAATAACCAAAATGCTCATATACCGTTCCCACTGCTAACGGTAGATAGGCGTGAGTAGGAGGTCCAACCTGTGACGGGATAGATAAAAGCAGAAGTTTGATCCTCGTGTTGTGAAAAGAGGCTATCACATTTTATTTATTTCTTACTTCACGAGACGCAGTGCGCAAGGCAATTGGGGTGAAGTAAGTATTCCACGGAATGATTTCTAATGTTATTAATATGTGTATACTCTTTTTTTTTAAATGTAACTGCCTTCTTTTTCCTAATAGGGGTGACTGCATTTTTCATTGGCTGCTAACATTGACTATACACTATGCTGGTTCTCCCGGCCGCGAAAAATAATTTTCCTTTCGTTGCCTTGGAGTGCAGGCTCGTTACTAAACCAAACAAACAGTATACCGGCAATCTGCCTACTAACAAAAACAGTCTTTAGGACTTCAAGTTAGTTTCTATCGTAATCAACCTCTTTGGTAAATCCATTGTGTTATGTATAATCATACACGATACACCGCGCTCTGTGCTTAATGGAAGTTGCCCTGCAAATTAGCGTTGTGCGCATAAGTATTATCCATGATCATCCCACAACAAGTATTATGCGTGCTTGTATAGGCCCATGTATGTAATGTATGCATTCACCAGTATTGAATGATCCATTCCGTGATCAACACAAAGTATACAGGGGCTGCAGAACAAGAGGGGGAAGACTGCACCCCTCCCCCCCCCCCCCCCACTCACACACATACACAAATTTACATCGAATTGATAATTATATTACCTGTCATCCCTCTTTCCCTCCTTTTCATGTCTATTCTCTCTCCCAGCTCCGCCCTCTCTTTCTCTCTCTCTATCCTTTGATCCGCCTGTCTGTCCTTCTGTCTCCCACTGTTACACACACGCATACATTCATACATTCATACATTCATACATTCATACATTCATACATTCATACATACATGTATACATACATACATACATATACACACCAATAGACCAGTTCGTAATTCCACTTTGCGCATGAGCAGAAAAAGGTCATTTGTACCAACAGGAATTTTGGTTTATCATTTCACTGAAATGAGCATCTGTGATGTGATGATTATTCATGTGATCCTTATCTGATTAGTGCTTGCCGGCACATCCACCTGATAGCAAGCCTGGCATTTGCAATATCAAAAGAAAAAGGTTGTCATTGCATTCCATACGAAACAATAAATTAGATGCCTGCTAAAATGTCAACTGACAGACTATTCTGGTCACCTGGTCTAAGCACTAGCTCATTCTTTGTTTGAACATGAATTCCACAAATTGTTATGTCGGGCAAGCTTATGCATTATACCGCTTTGAAAACGAGTTAAGTGCCTAACCAACTGAGAAAAAAGAAAGGTCATTTGTACCAAGGTGCACATGAGCTAATTACGAACTGGCTTATACTACCGATACGCGTGAAAGGACAGAAAAAAAATAACGATTCGTTATTCCGAAGGTTCGTTATTCCGAAGGATTCTGAATAACGAGCCTTTGAAACAACGAACCTCTTTTCATTTTTCAATTAACGAACTTTCGGATTAAAGAATCTTCGAAATGTAACGCCTGAAAAATAACGGTCGGATTAACAAACAGTTCTTCAATTCCGGATTAGTAAACATCAGATACATTTGTGTGTTTCGAAATAACGAGCCTTCGGAATAACGAATCTCGTTTCATTTTCCGATTAACGAACTTCCGAAATAAAGAACCTTTGGAATAAAGAATTTCATGTCATTTTCTGATTAACCCATTATCATGAACCGCTCGAAACCGCCCGTCAAATTACTCCCAGTAACCGCCCGTCAGCATTTTTATAGTTTTATGCTTTACTATTTTTATTGTTTTCATATAGAAAAGATGATTAAACAATTTGAAAAAGGTCAACGGTCAACAAAAGTATGTCAGAATTATTTCTGTGACACAAAACTCTCTTGATAAAGTCTTAATAGGCTTTCAAAATAAACATAACTTATGATAGACAAAAATTAACATGCTGTGATCTATTTTGCATAATTTAGAAAGTTGTCGAAATGACAGTAATATTGCCGTACCTTCCAAGGAACAATAGGCCATTATGTACGGAATCTTCAGTTGCTAAAGGGTTAATGAACTTTCGACATTAAATATAACGATCATCACCGGGACTAGTGGGGGCCTGTTTCTGGGGACCCCAGAAACGGACCCTCACTGAGCCTTTGTGACAGTACTAAGTACTTAACTAGAAATGGAGATGAAGAAGACAGGCGATGTCTTGCTCAACGAAGAGGGCGCTTCGAAACGTGACTCTCTTGCAACAACGAAAGATGGCCCTCCAGCCTCAATGGTGACCAGGAAACTCGTTGTCGGGATCGTCATCCTGGTTGTTCTCTTTGTCGTCATATTCGCAGTCATCGTCGCAGGTAACCACATCTACGACATGAATAATGTATTTGTCGGTTCTAGAAAAATCACCCCCTGGACAATTACCCCAGACCCTTCCCCTTCCCATGGCCCTAACTCAAATTCTACCCCTCTGCAGTGCGTATCAAAAAAAAAAAAAAAAAAGGTAATCCAAATTTGGAGCGCTACTATTTTATAAATGTCAGGTATGGAGAGCGCAATGTTGATTGAGAAGAAAGGGGAGCTATTCCTCTTTCCATTGATACCAAATTATGTTGACAAACGTCATGCATGACTGAGCACATGACAACAATGACAAATTGTACTTTTTCCAAGTTTGCGTGTTATTGCGAAGGAACAATGCATGTCTCACTGCATGGATGAGATCTGTCCACTATCACTAACCGGTATTGTCGCTGGGGATTGAATGTCCTAATACGATATTTGTCCAACATTTTGAAGTGCAACAAATTCTTATAATGGACCCTCGATCGAACTATGCATAATTGTCTATTGCTTCAGAAAAAATACAATAACCAAATCTTCACATGCTTGAGTTCAGAATTTATCAATCAAAGTAGGAACTGATACAAATGTAGATATGGAGATTCGTGTTTCTACTTATTTTTGCCATTGTATAGTTACCACTGTTTAGTAAGCTCTATCAGCTGCTTCTAAATTACTGTTTCATTTTACACTTGGCTTATTTCTTTTCTTTTTTAACCGTTGTGTCGAGAAAAATACACCGACTAAGTGTGGTTGCCTAATGGGGACACATTACAGTAAGAATACTATAATTAACTCGTCAACAAAGCCCCCGGCTTCCGTTTGTAATTATACTGATTTTATTCCTAACCGGGAACTGAATAATTCATTATGTTTTCAAAATAATTCTACGACAATACTATTATTATTATTCGTACGGGGAAAAGGTTTTATACTTTTTTTTCTTCTTTCATCATTTTTGTGTTTTAGGAAGAGGGAAGGAGAACAAAGACACTGCCAGAGGTATGGAAAAAGAAAAGAAGGAAAAATTTGGGACATGAAAGAATGGGAAAATTTGAATTCAATTTCTTTAAAACTGCGTATCAGCATGATCAGATTCTTGTAATTTTTTTTAAAGATTTTGCATTCTTCTGGAAACAACAACAACAACATTTTTCTCTCTCTAATCAGCGAAATACGATGAAGGAATTGCCTAGCATTATGTGATGTAGGCCTATATTATGACAATAGATGACAGCATAAGAAAACTTTCGAAATTGTTTTATATTATATGGTAATAAGTTGTTCTGTTTGTTTTGTTTCTTTCATGATACGTTTCTCTGCTACAACCACGTAGTATCCCAGGGAATTATCCATACACGGAAAAAAAATATTCTTTTCATTGAGCATTTATATCTCTCTATTTTTCTCATTGTTTTTTTCTTTTTGAATGAATGAACAACTTTGTTTTTTTCCCCGTATTATGGACTCTGTAGACAATGATGATGATGATGATGATGATGATGATGATGACAATGATATGCAAATAAAGTATGTAGTTAACGTTCTCTTTGAATTCTCGACTAGTAATCAGTTGCTTCTCCTAATGAAATAGGCTATTTTTTTTTTTTTTATTTAACGTCATACCTATCTGCCTGTCATAGAATATGTCGAAATAGAGAGAGGAGCCGTCGACTACATCTCGTCCAATGACTATCCCAAGCCGGCGCCTAGAGAGGAGACTACGTATACGACCGTCTTCGAGACACAGTTGACCAACTACGTCATCCGTTTTGAATTCACCCTCCTCCACATGGATGGACTGTCCTCGCTCCTCATCGACGATGTGGACCCGACGACGAACGTGACGTCGAGCCTCGCAGCCTTTCGATCAGGTGATCGGCCGACCACGTTGTTTTCGACGTCGAACAAAGTTGCGCTCACCTTCTCTCGCTCAAGTCAAGATGACGGAGTGGAATTTTCGGCCAAGATATATGTCACTCGCAAGGGAGGTTCGTGGCGCTTCCAGCTAGCAATATACCGACTTGATTAATCTGTTTGTTTGTTTATGCTCAGTTCACGAAGACATCTGTCTGTCTGTCTGTCTGTCTGTCTGTCTTCTCTCTTTCTCTCACACTGTCTCTGCTTGATGATTTCATAAGTAATGCACATTACACACACACACACACACACACACACACACACACAAATGCAAATGTTTAGCCCTCTACATAACTTTGGAATTTAAAGATGCAGATTCGGAAAGTGAAGAACATTTCGTTCATCTTTTTTTTTTCTAATAATTAACTCGCTGTAACTTTTTTGTAATGTCTGTTGAATAAAGAGTGATTTTAAAGTTAAAAGTGACAAAAGTAGGTAGTGTACATCTCAACAATAGTGTAGTTTATGCTGGCCATTATCATAGTAATAAAATTGAAATAATTTATTTTAACTGTACAATAATTCATAACAGGTCTCGGGGGGGGGGGGGTAATCATAGGTAATTTGCGTGAGTTTTGCAGGATTAACTTTTTTTATTATTATTATTATCATTTACTTCTTAGAGACGTCCAGGGTCCTGTTGCATAAAAGTTATGATCGAACGCAAGTCAAGAAGATCATACGCAACTTGCTTTTCAACCAATCAGAATGGAGCATTTGGGACTTACGTTGATCTTCTTTACTTGCGTTTGATCGTAACTTTTATGCAACGGGGCCCAGATGATAGAGAAGTCCGGATAGGAGATGGCCGGATAATCGTCATCGGACTGTATCTCATACTTCCATGTTTATGACCATTTTCTTTTGCCCCTCCTTTGTTACTCAGCTCTTCCAGCCGTGAGCTGCAATCCCGTCACCGAGTGGGCGTGTCTTGATGGAGTCACGTGCATCCCATTGGACCAGAGATGCGACAACGCAACGGATTGTCCATTGTACGGGGAGGACGAAGAAGCATGTGGTTGGTATTTTATCACAAGGCAAGCCCAAAAAAATTTGGTTCAATTGCCCCTCCCAATAATATTTTTCGCTTGCAGTTAACAAGTTGCATGCAGTCTTGATGGAGTCACGTGCATCCCATTGGACCAGAGATGCGACAACGCAACGGATTGTCCATTGGATGGGGGGGACGAAGAAGCATGTGGTTGGTATTTTATCACAAGGCAAGCCCAAAAAATTTGGTCCAATAATATTTTTCTTTTCCTTCTTTTCTCTCCTCATCTCTTCTTTCTTCCCCTCCTCTCTTTTCCCTTTTTTTTTGCATCGTCTTTCTTACTTGTCTTTCGTTTCCTTACTTTTCCTTTTGTTTCATTTTCTTTTCATTTGCTTGTCTTCTTTTCATCTATTTTCTTCTTTATTTTTCTTTTCGCTATATTCCACCTGCTAAGGCCTGCCAAATATAAGTTTTCAGCTTAAATGGAGGGAAAAAAGATGCTTATTTGAAGGGTAAAGTTTTTTTTTCCCTTTGTTTCTGCATGATCGTGGTTCATTTTGTTTGTTTCTGTGTGTATTTTGGTTTTTGTCTGTCCGCAGATGTCTGCGGACATGGCCACTTCCGCTGTGGAGACGGAAAATGTATCCCGAAATACATGTTGTGTGATCAGTCACAGCAGTGTCTTGAGAATGAGGACGAAGCACTGTGCCCCTTCACTTTTACAGGTGATATCAAGGGTCCGTTTCATGAAGTCATCACGTAAAAGTCTTTACAAAAAAATCTCAGAATGACCAAAGTCGCTCATAGTATGTAGATATGAGAGACTCTCGAAGAGAAGTAAAATCCATTTCATGAAGTCTCTCACGTGTCTTATGAGCGAAAAGTCTTTCATAAGACTTTCATGAAACGAACCCCAGGTAGCCTTTACGAAGGCATTTTCGCTGCTGATAAGTCGCATCAGTCGCGAATTAAGACCGGGCTGCTGTCATGATCCCTCTTTCTCGTTTAATAACTACAAAAGGCCTCTGACAAAATCCGTTCCATCTGGGCCGCATTTCATTTAAAAAAAGATATATAATATATTTCAGGATAATAAAGCAACTCCTGCTCGAATAGCAATTGTCATAGTAATGACAAGAATCCAGCTTCCTGATTGGCTGTTTCTATGAGAAGTTGCCATTTCCAGCAAGAGTTGCTTGGATTTTTGGAAAATTTTCTCTTTAAAAAAAGCCGGGAAGTACCGTTATAGAAAATGTGTATGACTTACAAAGATAAAATAACATAGTTTTCAGAAGGGTTCAATTTCATCTTCAACCGATCAGAATTTGCCTGCAAGATATCTGAAGGCTCTAGAAACTTGTTTGGCTGACGCAATTTGTCTGTTTAAAGAGTTGTTTTGGAGTGTTTTGAGATCAAATGTCTGAAATCACAAAAGTCAGTGTACCCAACTTTTATTCCTGAAGCGCCCTCCCCGTTCGGTAGTGTGTTATTATGTAGAACGCTTCCAGATACGTGATGATCGAATCGTGCATCGCTTGCAGTTAACAAGTTGCATGCAGTCATTGTTGCTGTGTTAAAGCAGGGAGGTGGCCCGGGGTCATCCCACTAGACCGACAACCACGAGTCATACAGCCCACGAGTTCGACATTGAAAACAGGCTCATGAGTCATACAGCCCATGAGTTCGACACTCGGCAAATAAAGCCCATGAGTTCGACACTAGGTAAAAACAGCCCACGAGTTCGACAGATACAACACGGCGCGTAATGTGTCGGTCTCGTGGGCCTTGTTGGCTTAGTGTCGAACTCATGGGCTGTATGACTCGTGGGTGTCGGTCTCGTGACGTGCACCCGGTGGCCCACGTCCCTTGTTAACCCTATAAAGCCCAAGGGGGGGGGGGGGGCACATTGTGCCCCCCCCCTACCAAATTTTCGTTCGCCACTCCTACACCCTTTACCCGATTTCAACCAAATTTGGTGAGTTTTCCTAAAATCTTATTGCGAACATTTTGATATATAATTTAGCTATGTCTGATATTGCTGGTTGCCATGGCAACCGTAAACTGACAACCATGTTCATCAGATTTTGCATGTTCGTAGTTTTCTGTTCAAATTTCAATCAACAATATAATAATGAGAATGAAATGAGGGTTTTCTTGGCTGTAATTTGTTGAAGGACCAAAATGTGAAGTAAGTATGGTCGAATATTACCCTGAAAGGGTCTTCTTATTATTTCCTTTATTTTTATATGACGTAGGCATCAAACAATAGATATAATAGAAATAATCTAAACTACAGCATTTTCCAAAGACTACCCTTTTATTCTGTGACATTATCACACGAGCTTTGCCTGTAATATCACTTGTTGATAATATTATCAATCTGCAAACTCAGAATTCCAATATTATGGAAATATTAGATGTGATACCAATATTTGTACCTATCCCAAGCAATACATCATAGGTTTCTTATGATTCTTTATATTGTAATGAATAGCGCCCCCACATGTTGACCTTGAGAAATTTTAACCATAACAAATAATGAAGGTTGACTTGCTTTTCGTTTGTGCCAAATGTGAAAATGATTGACATAAAATAAAAACATATACACATGGGATAAAGAAATATAAAGAAAAAAATGATTTTAGCATATTTCCTATGTATTTCTTTGTATTTTGGCAAATAGCGCCCTCAATAGGTGACATTGAGAAATTTTAAATGTTGGGTCATGTAGAGTATGAGTTGCTCTACCCATGTGCCAAATATGACGGTGATACATCATATAATAAAGAAGTTATATAGGGGGGGGGGGGGCACAATGTGCCTGGGCCTGGAAGGGGTCAAAATTTCTTGGGCTTTGTAGGGTTAAAGGATATGAATAAGGATGTGGTGCTGTACCGCCCTACACTTTTTATTAAAGACAAACGACAGAGTCTCATAATAATAATGATAAACTGAAATGATGTTGATGATGACGATGATAGAAACATTGATAGCAATGATCATAATCATCATTGGAATCATCATCACATAGAAAATGATGATAATGACAGAGTAGAAGACGATAATCTTGACAATGATGGTGCCAAAACAAGATGATAATGTCAGCACACAACGTATTCCACTCACTTACTATAGTCTAATACCCAACTGATGGTAATCTCATTGCGTACAGGCTCTTGCCCCACCACGCACTTTACCTGCGACGATGGCAACTGTGTATACCGGGACAGACTCTGCGATCACAGATATGATTGCTCCGACAATTCTGACGAATCTCCAGAACAGTGCGGTGTGTATTGCAGGGTAATGTTCATTGTTCAGTAAGCTCGTTTTACCGAAAATGAAATTAGGTTCGTTATATGCGAATATTTATTATTCCAAAAAATACAAATTATACATAATCAGTCATTTTATAATATATAAATATAGCCTAGATGTTCATTAGGAAAGCCGTAAGTGAAATTGAGTTCTTTAATCTGAACATTTGTGGCGCTACTTCGAAGGTTGGACAATCCAAAGAATGAAATAAGATTCGTTGTTCCGAAGGTTCGATAGTCCGAAAAGGAGAACAGAAAAAAAAAGGATAATGCGTAGACCCTACTATCGAGCCATCGGAATTACAAACATGAAAAAGACATATAAAGCGACGAGATAGTACATGTCTACCATGTACATGGTGTAGTGTCCAACCAATGAACAGTTTATGGTAAATAGAGAGAAAGAGAGAGAGAGAGAGGGGGGGGGGGGGGGTGGGGAGAAAAAATGTTGATTGGTAAGTGACAGCCTTTAGGGCAAGTTCGGACCGATATGTTTGTACTTGGACCAATATGACCAAATTGTGTTTGTTTCTTCCACGCAGGCACATGCAACCCAAAGACCGAGGTAACTTGTGACGACGGGTCGTGCAAATCGATGTACTACACCCGATGTAACGGGTGGGGGAATTGCCCAGGGATGGCCGACGAGGTGAACTGCTCGGCTTACCACGGCAACCCGGTCGGTGAGTCCATTGACGGAAAATAAAAGTTGATACCCCTATATCGATCATTATTCATTCAAATTCAATTCAATTCAATTCAATTCAATTCAATTCAATTCAATTCAATTCAATTCAATTCAATTCAATTCATTTATTTTCATACTTCTCATTCATGAACATTACAACAGAAATCAAACAAGTTCTTTTACCTTGTAAACAATGTGCGGAAAACAAACAATATACATGGTGATAACACAATAATTACATATTTGTAATCAGTTTCGAAATCAAAATGGATGACCAAAGAGAAGTATGACGGGACCTACATGAAAGCAAGCTTGTTTGGCTGTATAAGCCCCGAGTAATCAGTGTTTGTGAAAAAGAAACGGAGATTTAATGATGCCAATTAAGAAAAGCGGGGTATGCCTACGTGATTAAAAAAAAAAGAAGAAGAAAAAAAGAAAAAGTATTCTATAATGTGAACCATTACTGTGACCGAGCTATCATTGGTTTCCGGAGTAAAACATGATTTGCATAATTATAAAGCCTACTTTGGTATATGCACTATAAGCTATTGCTGCATTAAAACTATCGCCAAGATAAATCTGATCAATAAGACACAAAAAGCAACAGGTACAGCTATTAAGCCATTTGGTGCCTGCCGTCAAGCTCTGGATAGAAGGTTAGAGAAAGGTAGAGGGAAAGAGAAAGAGAGGGAAACGAAGTAGAATGTGGAATTACTAATGATGAATTCGGAGAGCCTGATGGCAAGACCCAAAATGGAATCTGCAGCTTGTTGACAAGAATCTTTGATCGGACAGTGACATACCACAATATTACATATTATTATCCATACAGAGGATTTTTAGAGCCCAAATACAAGTGTTATTTTGTCGACGCACCTCATAACTTCCAACCCACTTAAAAAGTTTGTTGAACTCGACCAATATTTTTTGCCGAGGCGACCAATATTTAAAATATTGGACGGCAAGAGGGGGGATTCCCCAAAATTTTTATAAACTGCACCGTGATTGGTTGAGATATATACGAGATGACCTGAAATAAGAAGTAAAATCGTCTGTGATTGGTCAATCACGAATTAACTAGAATATCGTTTCTTCTAAAATTCTGTGTTTATACAAACACATTTCATATATCAATTAGTTGAAATTGTTTTTCACACAATTTTTCAAAATATCACTTTCATAACAGGAAGTTAAATTTAGGTTTGATGAAAACAAGTTGCATTTGTGTGTGTGTGTGTGTGTGTGTGTGTGTGTGCATGCAGGCGCAAGGCGACGATTGATCTGTAGCTCTGCGTGCTCAGCGCTACTGCTAGATAGCCCGCGCGCGATATAATGTAGCCGGCCGCCGCCGCTGCGCTTGCATTTGCATGCGCGATATGCATATCTCCACTGTACATACGTACGTGTGTACAAGTACGTTCTATACAGCACAGTAGGACTAGTTGTGGTAGTAGCGTTAGTAGCCTGATTCGATCTTTCACGATCTACGGTAGATGTGACGTGAATTGTTTCTCAGATCTCGGGTACAAATACATCTAATTCTGGTCTAAATTAGCTAGATCTCGGTCTAACAGTAACATGACGGCTACCTTGGATACATAGATCACTGTTTTATCAGAGACTGAAGTGGATTAACTTCCACTGAAGAGTGTACATGTACCATACCCCATGTCAGGATCACTACACAGTAGGAACAGCACTCGGAGTCGGAGACAGAAAGGGTAGGCCAAAGTGAAAACATTCTTTGCTAAAATCCTCTGTAGGATAATAATGATGATATTGAATGTCCTATTTTCGATTAATACAAGGAAATATTGGACTCGCTAAGCAAAATATTGGACTCGTCTTCGACTCGTCCAATATTTGTGCATAGCTCGTCCAATATTTCCTTGTATTAATCTCAAGGCCATCCAATATTATATAAAGATATTACAATAATTATTCAGTGTCTGCAAGATATGCACTCAATAGGCGTTTTCACATCAGCCCGATGTTTCGAAATAGCGCGCTATTTTCTGACTTGGGAAATTAACCTGATCACGAAATAGCGCGCTATTTGATAATGTGAACACAAATTAGCGCGCTAATTGATCGAGCTCTAGTCCAACTCGGGAAATTTTCGAAATAGCAGGATAATTAATGCGAACTAGCGCGCTATTTGATAATGTTCGGGCTGATGTGAATAGGAAATGAAATAGCGCGCTAATTTGGGATCGCGAAAAATATCTCGAGCTTGGATTTTTTATCGGGCTGATGTGAAAACGCCTAATAAAGACTCTTTTAATTTGCGTTTAAAGGAATATAAAGACGAGCAGCTTGTTATTTCGGGGGAGAGGTCATTCCAGTATCTAGGGCCCGTATACATTATCGTTTTTGTTTTTTTTTGTTTTTTTTGTTTTTTGTTTTTTAGCGAAAATTGTTCGATTACGTGGAAGGTGAAATGCGGAAGGTGAAACGTGGAAGGTGAAATGCGGAAGGTGAAACGTGGAAGGTGAAATGAAAAAAAAAATGATAAGAATGGAAATAATACATGTTCATGTATATGTCCAATTTTACAAAAACAAACAAGAGTAAATTCAAACAAAGTGGTACAAGTGTCAGCAGGATTGGACGCAGAACATGAACGAAACAATAATGAAATTTCCCATGTTTAGACGATAAAATAAGGTTGGTCGTATACCGACATACAAATTAGATGACGCAAAACAACAACAACAACAACAACAACAAAATCTAACAACTCTCCCGTTAATGCAGAATTGGCAGATACAGAAATATTGCAAAATCGTGTCTTTGATAGATCATTTACCAAATGCAAAAACCTCTGTCATAAAAAAGTGGTATAATTAGCCAGTTGTTACAACACTACAATATTTTGATGGGATAGGTATACACAGTGTCATTCAAACGATGTTTTACGAGTGATTAGTTTGGCCAGACATTGCACGAACTAATACAGGGAACCCGAGTGCCCTATTACTGCAATGTGTCCAAACATGCCTGCCCCAAGGAAACACGTGGAATGAAATAGCTCACTTACTATCACGGTGTTTAATGAATGATAATATCTTGTTCTAAAATATAATATCAATATATTAATGTATCAAAAGAGAGAGAAAAGGAGAAAGCTGTTTTAAGTAAAGGAGATGTTGTACAATACAATGAAGTTCTCTGAAAAAACCGACGACAATATCAACATGTAAATGCTATCTGTATTGCTGCAATTCGTGTCAGGGCAATTTACCCCCCCCCCCCCCCCCGACAATTGCCCCGGCTTAATCAGGTTAGTGATAAGGTTGCAGAAGAGATTAGGCTTACGATTAGGTTTAGGGTTATAGTTTGGGTTAGGGCTAGGTTCAGGTCAGGATTTAGGGTTAGGGTTATGGTCAGGGGAAGGGTAAGACAGGTGGAAAAATAAAATACAAACAGAACTATCCAGGAAAGCGTTTTTAATACCCTGGTGATAAGGTTATACGATGAAATAAGTTAGGAACTTAATAAAAGGTATTGTATCTCTCTTTTTGTAGTTGAATCCTTTAAATCTTATTCAATAATGTTTGTAATACTGATAGTAATGATTATTCTGTAATGTAAAGGGATAGTACAGTATTGGTGGAGATGAGAATTGGGCTTCTAACTTTTATTGCGAGATACAAAAAAACAAAAACAAAACCCCAATTATGAAATAGTGCAGAGCATACCATTTTAAGAGGAATTCAAAGTTTATTTGATGAGAATCGGGTTTGGAATGGCTGAAACATCCAAAAACAAAACAAAGCGATCGTAATAAAAGGTGGATCCCACATTTTATTAGGATCGCTCTGTTTTGGATATCTCAGCCATTTTAAAACCAATTTTCATCAAATAAACGTTGAATTCCTCATTCATTACATGCTCTTTCATATTTCATAAAAAGTTTCTCATTATCTCACCGAAAAATGTTAGAAAAATGAAGTTAGGTCTCAACACAAACTATACGATCCCTTAAAACGAATAACAATATCAAAAAAATGTCTCCATGAAAAAGCCCAAACTAAACACACAAAAGTAATCCTAGCATGCTGTGTTGGTGGACAAACTTTTTATCATGGTTAGTATGACGGCAATGGCCCTGGAAAGTGTCGAAGGTAACTACAGATGGCAACTGTTTTTTCCTTCTTCTTCTTTTTCCTTTAATGTTAATTGTACCACTCTCTTTCATAATCTTTCAAAGAGTTCACTGAACTCGGACTTTACCAGTCCGTTAACATCACTTCCCCCGATTGGCCACAGCCGTACGCTGCTGACAGCTGGATGGCGTGGAAATTCCAGGGACCACCTGAAAGCGCGTTTCGACTGGACTTTCTCCACTTGGAGTTGACTCTGGCGGCGTTTGTCAACCTCCACGACACCCACGATCTCCTAGACTTTAACAACCTGTTGCATTTTGGAAAATTGTCACCAGACGATAGGGTATTACGTACGAAAACCAACAAGTTGGCAGTCCAATTCTCTGGCGGAAGGTTCGCGGGCTCTCGACCTGGTTTCTACCTCACTGTAACTGCTCTCCCGTTTGATGGTAAGTTCAATGTGCCTATACACAATTCTGTCCTGCGTCTCTCTTTGCATGTGTCCAAACTGGAGTGGGGTACGTGGGACAGCAGGGGCTTCGACGCTGAGGCTGACCCAAGTCAGGGCCGGCGGAGCGTTTTCAAAAGTGGGGGGCCCACTTCCGGGTTTGATGAGCTAACAAGCAAAAAAAAAAAAAAGGGGGGGGGGGGCGGGGGGCCTCAGCTCATCTTTCTCCTTCCATTTCCGGGTTTCTTCAGCTGCCAAGCAAAAAAAGAAAAAAAAATGCTCATCTCTCTCCTTCTACTTCCGGGTTTCTTCGGCTGACAAGCAACAACAAAAAAAGAAGAAAAAAAAAAAGGGGGTCTTCAGCGGAAAAACATAACCGTACCGCGCTGACACTTCAAGATCTCTATCTATTTCTGTTTAGTCCCACTTACGTACTTCCGGGTTAAAAAAAAAGTGGGGGCCCAAAGTGATGACACCTTATGTATTCCTTTGTATGGTGCACAAAAAGTACTTTTTGTACTTTTTTGTACTTTTTGTGCACTATACAAAGGAATACATAAGGTGTGTCCGGGCCCGAGCCCCCACGGTCCCCCCGATTCCGCCCGCCATGCAAATATCTGCATTTGATCATTGCACATAATCGGCAAACAAATAATTTACTTTACAGGAGCAGGTGTGCAAGGCTGCGGGTTTAGATAATTCAATTTAAGAAGGCAGCAGTAGTGATATATTATAAACTGCATCTTTTGCCCTTCAATATAGCACCGAAATTGCAATATGCGCTTATACCCACTCGATATTATCATTGTATAAAAAGGGGCAATGAGCGTGTACACAACGTATACCTGTATATTCACCTTGATAAAGAACATGCTATATACCCAATGTCCAATTCCACATGTTCTTATAATCTTTTTGTCATTCAAAATACATGATTGTTTTATCATTTTGCAATACAAAATAAATGGAACGAGAACCGCTTCAATACTATGAAAACAGACAGACTGATGAGAAAAATAAGAACTACAGTCAGTGGAAATTGGAGAGGTAACAATTACCAGAATGAGGCAGCAAAGACAGCAAACATTTATGATTGATATAAGGTGTATTAACGTACATGACATGATTGCTTTTGGAGAAAATATTCGTCATAAAAAATAAATGCGATAGAATTGTTCAATTACATGAGAAAAAAAAACCCCAACAACAACAAGGCTTGATTCAGAAGAGGTATTAATACGATAGAGCTTTTAACAGGTCTTAGGTCGAGCTTATGCATATATATATATATATATATATATTTAATCGCAGAATACAGATTGTGTGTGTCAGGATGCTTCTTTAATTTTGCAGTTTTTTTTTTTTTTTTGGGGGGGGGGGAGTGGGTAGGGGTGGATCATAAACATGAACATAGTATAACATCTGTTATTTTTGCTTCCTGTGTATTATTCAAATGCATGTCCAATTACAATCATTTCTCTGTACCATTCTGTTGAAAAAAAAATTGAACTTGAACTTGAAAAGTTGTGCAAATTACCTCCCTTCTGAACAGACAGCGAGCTGCCTGTCTGTAATCCAGGAATGATTAGTTGTAACTACACACTCAACGCAAGCGACTCCTTGTGTGTTTCTCGATGGGCTATTTGTAACGGATATGAAGACTGCCCTCTAGGGGAAGACGAGCAAAATTGTACTCCTGCCGTCGGTGAGTTTGGTTTCTAGTTCGATCCATCAAGTTCTGGTCAAATTCATCATCTTGTTTTCACTAACTTGGCATCTTTGAATGTCACTGCATATCTGATACATATCGATGAAATAAATAAATTCATCATGACACACATTCCTTAAATTTGAGCTTTTTGGCCAATGAGTGTACTCACAAAGTTCAAATAGCAGACTGCTGAAGAATCACTCAAACAGACGAAAGTTTTTAAATTTTCACCATGCATCAGTGTGTGAAATATTATCGTAACAAACAGATTCCTAAAGTGTTCACTCCAACACGTACTCCTGTCTAATGAAAAAAAAAAAAATTAAGCTTGGTAATTCCGGTCAACTGAATAAGTTCTTGTTTGTATAAAGTATTATTAAACCCCAGTGTTTTTACAGTTTCTTTGCGTAGTATCAAAGGCATTCTTAACATGGGGGACAATGCACTCAAGACCTTCAAAACTGAGAACATGGTTAATCAACATCTTTAAGGTAATTATCGACTTGAGATAGATAGATAGACAGATAAATAGATAGAGAGAGAGAGAGAGAGGAAAAACACGTCAACAATCAATTTTATTTGTAATTGTTCTCCAGAGGATTGGAAAAATGAGGTTGTGTACTACTGCAAGAATTTCAGTGATGTTAGGTTCAACGAAGAAGGCGTATGTAACAACTACCCGGACTGCCCACTTCTGGATGACGAAATGAGTTGTAAGTGACAAGTATGTATGTATTATTTTATATATATTTTATATATATATATATATATATATATATATATATATATATATATATATATATATGAAAGAAAGAAAGATATTATTCAGAGGGGTGAAGGTTCAGGTGCGAGTTTCTTCACTTTGTCTCCCTCAATTTGTTCCATGTTCATCGTGTCACTGCCGGCAACCAGGGATAGCCTGGTGGTAGCGTCGCTGCCCAGAAAGCAGTAGATGACAGGTTCGAGTCCCACTGGTTCCTTTTTTCCGACATGTTTGTTAACTTTACAGATCAGCAGTTGCGATCTTAACAAATTTAATTTGTAGAGGGAGACAAAGTGAAGAAACTCGCATCTATATATATATATATATATATATCATGTGTGTGTGTGTATGTATGTATATATATATATATATATATATATATATATATATATATATATTTACATATAATTGAGACAATAATGAAGACATTTAAAGCTGACGAAGACCCGAGGTCGAAAGCTTCTACCACCAGCCGGCATCGTGTGACATCTACTGTCTTCATTATTGTCTCAATCATATCATTCTTCCAAGGTGACAGAAGCGTTCGGTAAAAATATCAGCATCATCCCATATATATATCCGTTGGATGTATATCCGTCGGGAATATATAGTTTTCTTGGGGATTGATGAAAAGTGTTAGATGTTGTAAAGCAGAGCATTATTAGGCGTACATGTGCTTTGGCGTCTCGTCAGCTACCGGTGGTTTCACGCTGTGGCGATCTTCACATGAAGAACGCCATAGCGTGAAACCACCGTAGCGGACAAGACGCCAAAAGCACACCTTCGCCTATATAATCAATATGCACTGCAAAAGTGATTTTGAACTTCAACAAGACGAATAAGAACTTCTGGATAAAGTTCTTGATTTTTGGAAAAAAAACAAAACAAAACATGTGAATTAACCACAGTAATAACAATTATTGTTGGTGTGGTCTTATACCAAATAAATCAACACCAGCAATGTCAAATCAACACTTTTCAGCAGCATCACAACATACACTACACCTGTCACAGTGTGTTCCTCTATTGACACTTGGTCGATGTTAGATTTAACACCCGTGACGTTAAATCTAATCGTTTTGCAGTGTTTATATATTTATTTATTCATATATATATATAATGAAGGCGTCCAAGTTATAATCTTTCCTTTCGAATCAGATTAAATAACACTGGCATTTTTCATTAATATGATACCGTCTGAATCTCCGCTTGTTTTGTGGAATTTCACTAACTATCTCATTCTAAGTCAAGGACGGATCCAGGAATTACGTAAGCATGGTAAGGGTGTGGGGGGAGCAGTTTATATTTTTAATCAGCTGTCAATAAAAAGAAGGCCCTTCAAGTAAAAAAAGAAAACAACAACAACAAAAGGCTTAAGCCCTCCCATTGTAGGGAGATTTCTTTAAATATATCTACATTGGTCATCTTGTGATTTCATGCATGCTTTTATTAAAAAAAGAAGAAGATGGGAACAACACTTAAAGGGGACACGCATGGTCCCCTTTATATTCTCCTTCTTATTATTTAAAAAAACAAAAAAATAAGGGGGGGGGGGCGCCGAGTGCGCCCCATCCCCCCACCCGATCCGCCACTGCAAGTCTGCACGTTTAACCCATTGAGTATAATTGTTCATTTGTCGGAGAAGCGTTCTGTATTTGTAGCAACCAATGAGACTGGGTTTTGTGTCGATGCAATATACAGGTTCGTGTGCCCACACCGACTTTCAGTGCGAATCTGGCATGTGTGTCTCGGCATTTGCTGTCTGTAATTTCTTCTACGACTGTCTGGGTGGGAAGGAGGACGAGCTTGAGTGTGGTGATGACACAAATACCTGTAAGCTTTGATCTCCAATCACCCTTCCATATTAGCTTGTATTAATTTACATTTGTCTTTATTTTTTTCCGTATTCAAGCATTAAAAAAAGAGTAACACAAAGACAAACAAACAAACAAACAAATCTTAAGATATAGCCCATGAAGAGACAGTACATAAAATAGATCAGGTATACATGGATATGGAGGGATTGCCCATTCAGCTGATGTGTCAGCAAGGACAGCGCTGTTCTTCCATGGGGTCTCAAAAGTATTGATGCGACGAAAAATCTTCATATGAATAATCAACTAATTCAATGAAATACATGCATAACATGACTCGTAAAAATTCATTACCAAATACACTGTAAGTAAAATGGACAATTATAGAGAATTATAATTTTTTTCTTCAATCTATTTCTGAACGATAATAAACTATCAGGCAACTTTAATTCAGAAGGAAGACAATTGAATTATAAAGCGCCTCTGTAAGAAAAAGTTCTTTTGCAATAATCCATATTGAGGTTTGGTAAAGATAAATTTCCGTGGGACCTAAGCAAATAATAATGCTGGTTGTAGTTGAACAAATTTTGTAAATAACGAGGGACCAATTAATTGATTGATGTATGTACCATGGTGATTTGATGACAATAACGTCTACATTCCAAAGAGATTATACCCTATACCGGTATGAAGCTCTCTAAGTCAAACCTGCTCATATGGGCTCACCCAAAGTATAATGCGAATAGCTCGGTTTTCATGATTTTGCAATCGAGCTAACCATTTAAGCTTATTTAGAGGATGTTTTCCAATACTTTTTGAGAAACTGAATTTAATGGAAACACATAGATTCTCTTCGTATTTAACATGATATGATACATTCAGTCCATATTGGGTTTAAGGATACGCAAAGTGAAGATTGGACATACCGGTCCGTTTGTATTGTTTTTAATCCCATGATTATACAGACGACATAATCTACTCATTGCTAAACTATATACACAATATATCATATAAGAGCACATCTATCCACCAGTTGACCATGCCAGTGTTCTTTTGTTGTTCATGTGTTTACAGTTTCTTTCGAGATCGACCCTCAAAACCCCATCAATATCACCTCGCCGCGGACCGTCCAGCAGAAATTTTACCATGGGTCCGGATACGCCGAGTATCACATCGCTGCACCGCCTGGACAGATAATTGTGGCCTTCGTAGACGATTTCGACATCGAAATGCTTGCCATGATTGCCATCACGGACGGCAGTGATTCTGACGACCGCCGGAGAATTCTAGCCCTCTTCGACTTTAAAGATCGTCCACAGAAGATCTACTCGAAGACTAACACAGTGACTCTAAGTTATTACTATAACAGCGGGGCTTCACGGCTCCACAGGGGATTTAGAATTGAGCTACATGCTGTGGAATAGTGATTTGTTCGTCCGTTCGCATTCTATTCTGTTTCTCAAATCAAATCAAAATGAATTATATGGTTGTGACAAATCTAAACAGAACATAACCAAATGACAAAGGAGGAAAGCAAAAGTGCAGTCTGTACTATGCATGCATGAGAAATCACCCTACTTGTAAAACATTATGGTTGCATATATTCACGTATATATATATATATATATATATATATATATATATATATATATATATGTATATATATATATATACATATATATATATATATATATATATATATATATATATATATATATGTGTGTGTGTGTGTGTATATATATATATAACAATAATAATGATAATAAAGAAGCAGAATATTCAACAAGGAAGCAGGAGACGTTCAGCATAAGTATAGCTTGACTGGGCTGATGGCCTCATTCGGAGTGTAGCTCAAGTTTGCTTCTCGCAAAAGTTAGTTCATTATTATCAAAATTAGCAATGTTTATGATGATGGTGATAAGGGTGATTATTATGATTATCATTATTATGAGGGAGTGCTGGCGTGTGCAGTAAGTGAGTTAAATGTTTGTGCAGGGGCCATCATAAATCATGATTATTCTTCAAAATATCAATACAATAATACTAACAAAATCAGAGCAAAAAATAAACGTTTTTTGTTTTTGCATTTTACTGAATGTACTAAGGAGTTGAAGTATACTTCTTTAATTATGCTGGCTCTAAAGGAAAACAGTGATTTTTTTATATTTAGGGAGTCAGGTAAGGTATTCCATGTACCTGGTCCGTGATGCCTCACCTATGAGCTATAAGGGATTTGGGACTATGCAAGTGGAAATCTGTTGAGTATATTGTAGGGTGAATGTTTGTATCATAATCGAAAAAGTTTTTAACCCGTAACCTGCTAAGGGCCAGTTTACTGGCCCAATGCTATTTTTGACATGTTTTTTTCATATTTTCTGGCTAAATTTGTACCCTTAAACATAAGTGCTAGCTGAAACCTATTTAGTTCTATCTTCAAATTAAACATAAAACAAGAATTTCTTCAAAAAGTGAAATTTTAGGGGCAAAATGGTGTCAAATGATATGCTATTTGTGAAAATGTACCACAAAAACGATAGCATGGGGGACTACACGACAATTTTCAATATTTCCCATACAAATGGAGACAGCTTAGAATGAATAGAGATAAATAACTGGAACTTTTATGTAAGATTCCTGACATGTGCCTCTACAATATAACCACAAAAAGTTGAGAAACAAAACATAAACTTAGAAGAAATATGATAGTTTTTCATAATTTCTCTTAAAAATTACAATTTTCTCAAGGTCAAATTTCATTTTTGGTGTCAGTTTATGTCAAATTAGTTGATAAAATCATTCTGAAACTTTTGAGATGAAACATTTCAACATTTTCTCTTCAAAATGATATAGTGCGTGTTTTTATCAGACGATACTTGTACACTGCATTATTTTTGTTCGCTTATGACGAAATTTCGATGATTAAAAAATGAACAAAAACAGGCCATCCTGAGGAATTCGGAATAACGGGAGTGCACTGGCAATTCTTTTCTGTATGTGTTGGAGCTCGATCCCTTCTCAGTTTCTTCTCGTTTTCAGTCAACTGCTTCCACGTTCTTTTGAAACTTGTACGTTTCTTCTTGCCACATGTCCATTACAGACTTCTTCCGTCATTTCATCATTTTCGTTTCAATATATTCCGAATGTGACTGCGTACCACTTTTCGGATTGAATCTTGTTTTTGTGTTTGTTTTCTTTTTGGTCGCAACATGTTCAGGCTACTTAGGGAATGAGAGAACACTAATCGTTGAGAAAGGAAAAATAAGAATGTATAAAGGCATATAATATTTATGACAATTACAGCGAACATCCGTGATGGAGACCAAAAATGGATGTGTTCTGTTTGAAATGGCAGCTACCTTACACAAAAGATATACACGGGGAGCATCTGTCACTAAAAAGTGGCTATGTTCCTCTATCTCCTACTATGTAATTCATGGACTTATTCTACCAACGAACATCCGTGAGCAAAACGTATTCCTTTTGTTATTATAGGTAAATTGAAAGCTGAACGTTATTCACTTTTGGGTATGAGAGAGTCAGTAATTTAGTAATATTTCCAAGTAACATTAACTTATGGTACAGTGATATGTTTGTTATTATCAGAAATTTCCCTTCTCGGACCGAACGTCCGTGAACGAAACTTTCAGAACCTATAACAATGCATATTGTCTCCAAAACCTCATCAGAAAGAAATTTTAATGCACAGAAATTACAGATTACGCAAAATTCCAGTTTCCTTTTAGTTGGTTTTCAGTGGTTAGCTGTATTTTTATAATTAGAGGGAATACAAGCGTAAAATTGCAAGTAAACTTTGAGCCGTTTGTTTATTATGATCACATATACCGCCTTAAAAATTATGAAACTACTGCTCTAAGCTCATTGCCTACTTTGTAAAACTATTTTTCTTTATTTGAGGTGAATGTTTTAAAAAATAAAGGACACTTTCGAGACAAGTTATCCCTATTGGTCGGATTGTTTACCTCACGGACGTTCGCTGAAATTGTCACTGACGTTCGTTCTACCACTAGGGTCACGTTCCAGGACGGATAACTAATCGACAGAGAGTATACGTAGCTTTCCTAACTCTTTCAATTTTTTGAAAAAAATATTTTCACGGAAAAGTATTAGAAATTTGACACCCTTTCAACATGTATATTTTCAGAAGGGGAGTAGGATGTGGATTTTCAGAGAAAATATTCAAAATTTGTTTGGTTTTCGGTGAATCGTATGGTCCAAATACTGCAGACGAGCCCCAGTCCGCTCCAAACATGGCATGCAGCTCCTCGACTAGAGAGCCAGAGGTAAAATGTTCCTGCGCCATCAAAGCAAGATGTTTCCCCACTCGATAACGTTTTAATCATCACGGACGTTTTTTTTTTTTTTCTCTCTCTCTCTGAGGTTCGTCTAAAAATGTAATTTCGGTTCGCATTTGACAAGGGATGGACAAAAACTCAAAACATACATTTTACCATGTGGCTAGGTCTTAGTTGATTACGACTCAGAACAGTATCGCCAATAACGTTTAATGGGCTACGATCTGTATTAGTAAATAGCAGACGCACGTCCGTGACGAAAACCGAGTATAATCTTGATTAAAAGAGTGTTACGTCCCATGTACACCCAGTAGACGTATACAATTTTTGCAGGATATGTACATTAGGTGGAACACCAAATTTTCGTATACATTACAGTTGGGACAACAAAGTAGAATTTGCAGCTGCAGCGATAGAGATAGAAGCATCACGGACGTTCGCCTGTTTAGGACTTTGATATTTCAATTGTTCTCTGTAATTTTTATACGTGCTCATAGAGTTCTTATAATTTTGTGGTACATACCCATGATATGTCAGTTCCAGAACACCGTCAGATAATAGATGCCACGTACCTTAAAAAAACACATCATTGGTTTGAAAAACTTTAAGTCCTGTCAAATGCAAAATATCAGTGTAAAGTAAACCAGTAACCCATACATTTCCTGAAAGGAAAATTATCAGGCTTTGAGATGATATGGAAGAAACTGGTTTCTTAATAACAAAACAACGGAAACAACAAATAGTAACTGGAATCCCATACAGTTGCAGTATGCTTCGAGATGATACTTTGTCCATCTAATGTCTTTTCCATGTAAATTGTAAACAATACCATTACTAAATTATGACAATTATTATTTCGTTAATTCGGATGAAATACAATCCCATCAGTTCCTGTTGATTTTAACCCGTTCCAGACTGAATTCCTAAATCCCTATAGACTTAACACAAAGGTAAACAGGTTCTCGTAGGGAATGGGTTAAAAAAGAACTACTGTATAAAATGTAGTCTTCTTTGTAAAATAATTCGTAGGAAGGAACTTTGAGATCTGATTGGTGCTCCAACGCGCACACACACACACACACACACATACATACGTTGTCTTGGCTTTCAGTTGATTTCATTTCTATTAGGAGGGGAAGACTGTCTTCTACGGCCCTTTACAAAATCAATAAAAATTATGGACATGGACTCATCCTCTACATATAGGGAACATAATATAGCAGGGCCTTGTTTTTTGAAGAGTTCTAATTGATTATATAGTTGATTTCTATCATAAGTCTATGGCAGCCTGTATGTTAAGGAAATGTATAATCGATTAGTCTTTTGATAAAACGGGGCCCAAGAATTGATTATGAGTAAATTTGTTCCTCTGCCAGTAATTTCAAATCGTCAGTAGTATTTGGTGCAAAAAAAAAATCACATTTCATTTCGATATCTCGGTCAATTTGATTTGACGAACAAAGAGTGCAGTCACAATCATGTTCAACAACACGCAATGTGACCGTTGAGTACAGCTCCACAACGTGTATGGATTAGGCAATCAACGTTTCTTGATATTCGTGTGTCATACTGTTTCGAATTTAAATGTTCAATTTTAATTTACACACGTATTTCTGTAACTTTTTCTTTCAAGGGTGCACTGTACAAACGAAACTGTAACACATAGGAATTTTGGTAAACTTGGATTTTTGAAAAAGAAATATCAAGTTTTACCAAGCGACTACGCTGAAGTGTTGCATTTTTTCTTCTTTCACATGTTCCATGTTGCTGGGACAGTCACAATAATCAGACATAAAGGTGCTTGATAAAAAAAAAAAATAATAATAATAATTTCATTTCCATTTTATTGCGTATGCCTGGCACAAGTAATCAACGAAATCACTTTCGAAAATATACACATTGATTAATCATTTTTCATGATTAACTTTGCACATGAAAGATAAGGAAATCATTGTGATATAGAACAGAGATAATACCACAAAGGAAAAATCAAACACTCTAAAAAAATCCGAGTCAGAACTGACCCGGAAGTTGGTCCGTTGGGGGCACACACCGTTCCGGGTCAAAAATGACTTGGAATTTGGTCATGAAGACCCCAAATGGGGTCAACCTGACCCAATTCATGACTCTGAATGGGTCACATCTGACCCCATTCCTTGTCATTTCGGACCCAGAACGGTGTGTGACCCCAACGGACCCAGTTCCGGGTCAGTTCTGACCCGGATGTTTTAAGAGTGAAGCACAATACAAGAGGACCTCCAGTAAGCCGAGCTTAAAGATACAGTTAAACAAACTATCGACCCACTTAACTACGGCAAACAACAAACTATTACACACAACAAAACATACATGGTCATGTACACAGGTGATGCTAAAGAAAAAAAAAGAAGAAAGGGTTAGCGATAATGTGACGGATGGTGAGAAAGAACAGGAGAGAAAGAAATAGAAAGACTCCTTGTTCACTGCGCAATTGATAATGATACACTGTATAATGCAACACTATTGAGTTTGCAATCACCCTGTTGCAGATCAGTTCTCGTGACAAAAGAACTTAAAAGTTATTCTCTCTGATTTACACACAAAAGAAGTGCAAGTGAAAAGATGCAAGTGCGAGGAGGGTGATTCATAAATGGCTTGAATGCTTTTACTTGAAAAGAAAAAAAAATGATACGATTATGTTTGATAATTACGATAATGATTTTAACATAAATATGCGTGTTTGTTGTTTTGGAACACTGATTTGTAGTTGTTATATTTATTGTCATCCAAATCATTACTCTCTAAAAAAAAAAAAAACTCAAGTGAAAATATTCACACTTAAAGGAGTGAATACAAAAAAGAGTGAATTTAGAGTGAAATTGAAGTGAATTTTGAGTGAAAATGTTCATTTTCACTCGTATTAAAGTGACCTCAGGGATCACTCCAAAATCTTCGAGTGATCCCTGAGGTCACTCCAAAATGAGTGAAAATGGACATTTTCACTCAAAATTCACTCTTTTTTCTATTCACTCCTTTAAGTGTGAATATTTTCACTCGATTTTTTTTTAGAGAGGACATTATCCTTTATAATGCACTTATTTTTCCCTTATATGATATAATTATAATAATATTGTTTGGGCAATATTGTAATGAAACGCATTTTAATGTATTGTTATCAAGGCAATCAGCATATATTCACACTTTGCATATAACGCATACGACCCCAAACAGCAAAATGCATTAGAAAATGATGATATACATACATTTCAAACTTTTGTATTCATGAACAAATATGCTAAGAATTTGTTGCCGTAGTCCTTTCAAAACTTTTTTTTTCGATTATGATACAAACATTCACTCGTACCCTACAAGACACTCAACCGAATTCCACTTGTATAATCCCAAGTCCCTTATAGCTCACAGGTCAGTGAGGCATCACAGACCAGGTGTACATGGTATGATTTACCCGACTTCCTGAAAACAAAAATTCACTGTTTTCCTTTAAAGCCAGCATAAAGAGATAGGCCTATATTAAAGTCAAATACATTTAGTAAACTATAACATTAAAGCAGATATAATTTGTTAATTTTTTATTTCACTGATTTTGTTAGTATTATTGCATTGATATTTTGAAGAATAAGCATGTTCATTATGATAGCCCCTGCACGAACATTATTTTAACGCACAGCATTCCCTCACAATAGATGTCTCTTCCACTATAACATATTTTTTTCAATGATAAAATAACAATAACAACAATAATAATAGTAATATTAATGATAATAATAATAATAACAATAATGATAATGATAAAATAATAATGATAACCACTGATAATGATAATGATAATGATAATAATAACACTTTTGTGAGACGCAAACGTAAGCTACATTCCCAATGAGGCCATCAGCCCAGTCAAACTATGCTGGCAGTCACAGTCGTCTCAAACTAATACTGCCTTTGTTGTATTCATATTATGCAACCAATTTTTTATTTTTTATTTTGAATGATTTTGTTATGCATGTACTTTCGTATTGTTCCTTTGTCATTTGATTATGTTTTGTTTAAATTTGTCACAACCATATAATTTATTTTGATTTGATTGCAGAAGCAAAATAAATACGAACGAACGAGCAAATCACTGTTCCACAGCATGTAGCTCAATTCTAAATCCCCTGTGGAGCGGTGCAGCCCCGCTGTGATAGTAATAACTTAGAGTCACTGTGTTAGTCTTCGAGTAGATCTTCTGTGGACGATTTTTAAAATCGAAAAGGGCTAGAATTCTCCGGCGGTCGTCAACATTACTGCCGTCCGTGATGGCAATCATGGCAAGTTGTTCGATGTCGAAATCGTCTACGAAGGCCACAATTATCTGTCCAGGCGGTGCGGCGATGTGGTACTCGGCGTATCCGAACTCACGGTAAAATTTCTGCCGGACAGTCCGCGGAGAGGTGATACTGACTGGGTTTTGAGGGTCGATCTGGAAAGAAACTGTAAACACACGTGCGACAAAAGAACACTTGTAAGGCGATAACGGGAGTGTTGTGGCATTCAGTGGCGTAACTACGCTGGTTAAAAAAACAAACAAAAAACAAAAACTTACCAAAATGATAATTCAAGTGTTTAGTAAACTGCTTTTGAAATCGACATGAAAGGGTGATCAAGAAATACGATATTTTTCTAAGATTTCTTTTAACCATGATTAAAGAGGTATATACTGTGAAACATTGTTCAAAAAGCCCGGAGCCGATAAAAAGATTGTGATTTAGCGTGATTCCTGGTTGGCATTCTGAATATAGGCAGTATGTTGTGCGCAGTGTACTCAGAACATCCGAACGGCAAGAGTCGCTGCAATGTTGCGCAATGTGATGTAGAATGTACACCTTTGTACCTTACGCTTCGTTATATCAAAGCTAGATCATTGATTTTGCAGTGTTGCTTTACATACTTGTCTATATTAAATGCCTTGCATTGCCAATAATAAGACTTCACCTGATGGGCTATTTCCTAACTTTTCCATGCATATAAAACGCACACACACACACACACACACACACAAACCAAAACAATAAGGGGATGCTCTAAGGTGCAGATTTTGGACATCCTTCCCCCGCTTGGTCACTTCGACGCCCCCTCGCTGGTCATACCTCCCCCAATCATGAACATAAACCGACACCCTTGACTACAAGTGGCGGATCGAGGGGGGGGGGGGGCGCACCGGGCGCCCCCATCCCTTAATTTCCAAAGCGAAAAAAATATAACTACAAACGGCAGTTTTAGGACTGTAAAATTTTCAAGCTATCTCAATCCGCTCGCTCGCATTTAATCGCTATCCGCAGTGGCGTATATATAGGGAAAACGGCGCCCGGGGCAAGCACGGAAATTGCGCCCCTAATTTCTGAAAAAGTGTTCAACTCCAACCCCATCCCGGTAGGGACTTTAAACAAAGTCCACATGATGCTTTTTCAAGCACTTAAAAGGGATCTTTTGAGGGTGATTTAACTGTAATGAATTTTGATAGATTTTGGCGAGCGAGCGCAGCGAGCGAGGCGAAAATTTTTGTATTTCAGCTTACATGGAATTCTTGTCATTTTTTGCTTACCAAATCTTACAATTCTAATCATGATATAGTGACAGCCTTAGTATAGATATCGATTTATACAAAAAAACTGAGGACTTTAAAAAATACTCTAAATTAGTGCGCGCGAGTGAGGCGAAATTTGTATAAATGTCCTAGTCATCATCACGTATTGTTCTTATCTTTTTTTTGATATAAATTTTGGCGAGCGAGCGCAGCGAGTGAGCCGAAAATTTTTGTATTTCAGCTTACAAAACATGGAATTCTTGTCATTTTTTGCTTATTAAATCTCACAATTATAGTGACGACCTTATAGAAAACGATTTATACCAACAAACTGAGGACTTGAAAAAATACTCTAAATTAGTACGAGCGAGTGAGCCGAAATTTGTATATTTCTGCGTCATCATTACGGTTTTTTTCTTATCTTTTTTATTTTTGTTTGCGCCCCCCTCCCCCGTATGTTCGAAACCATTGGCGTCCTCTTTTGATCCAATCGCCGATCGCTTCAGAACAAATGAAATTGCAGTCGCTGCTCCGTGTAACATTTTTCCTGCTAAATATAAAATGACATGAGTGAACACAATAGACATTATCATTTTGTCCGCGTCATCGTCACGTTTTGTTGTTATCTTCTTCTCTTTTTTTATACAAATTTTGGCGAGCGAGCGCAGCGAGCGAGCCGAAAATTTTTGTATTTCAGCTTACAAATCATGAAACTCTTGTCATTTTTTGCTTATTAAATCTTACAATTCTAATCAAGATATAGTGACGGCCTTATAGAAAACGATTTATACCAACAAACTGAGGACTTGAAAAAATACTCTAAATTAGTACGAGCGAGTGAGCCGAAATTTGTATTCCGCGTCATCATTACGTTTTGTTCTTATCTTGTTTGATTTGTTGTTGTTTTTTGCGCCCCCCCCCCCCCCATGTTCGAAACCGTTGACGCCCTCTTTTGATCCAATTGGCGATCGCTTCAGAACGAATGAAATTGCAGCCGCTGCTCCGTGAAACATTTTGCCTGCTAAATATAAAATGACATGTGTGACAATAGACACTGTCATTTTGTCATCATCACGTTTTGTTCTTACCTTCTTTTTTGTATAAATTTTGGCGAGCGAGCGTAGCGAGCGAGCCGAAAATTTTTGTATTTCAGCTCACAGAACATGGAAATTTTGTGTGAACACAATAAACATTGTCATTTTGTCCGCGTCATCATCATGTTTTGTTTTTATCTTGTTTGATTTGGTTTTCTGCCCCCCCCCCCCCCCCCCCCCCGCACCATTCTCCCTCCCCCTTCCGGGCGAGTTTTTTTTTCTTCTTTCTTCTTCTTCTTCTTCTTCTTCTTTTTCTTCTTCTTTTTTTTTTTCTTCTTCGTTTTTTTTTTCTTCTTCTTCTTTTTTTTTTTCGTTTTTTTGCGCCCCCAAGAAGTGGCGCCCGGGGCACGTGCCCCCCTTGCCCCCCTAAATACGCCACTGTCGCTATGCCATTCTCCTGATGTTGTTGCCAGTAATTGCCAGCAGTTGCGCCCGCGGTGCGCCCTCACCACTTAAAGGACAAGTCCACCTTCATGTACATGTGGACTGAGTGAATGCAGCAATATTAGTAGAACACATCAGTGAAAGTTTGGGGAAAATCGGACAATCCGTTCAAAAGTTATGAATTTTTCAAGTATCTGCGTAGTCACTGCTAGATGAGAAGACTACTATAGTGTACGATGTCACATGCGTACAACCATAATATAAAGAAAATAAAAAGAGAATTTCACAAAACTTTACTTTTTGAATTAAGTGCACATTTCTTCGACTTGTTACTGACATGTTAGGGGTAATGTTATTCCCCCTGCCTTCTGAAAGAGAGAAGTCAAGTGTTCTTTTGTTATGCGAGAAAAGTGAGAATATGTTGAATTTTCTTTATTCTTTCTTTATATCGTTGTACTCATGTGACATCACAAGCTAGAGTAGTCTTCTCATCCAGCCTTTAGTGAGCAGAAACTTCAAAAATTCATAACTTTTGAACGGATCGTCCGATTTTCCTCAAACTCTCAATGATGTGCTCTACTAATATTGCTGTATTCACTCAACCCACATGTCTGTGAAGGTGAATTTGTCCTTTAATTTCCAAAGCGAAAAAATATAGCTACAAAAGGCAGTTTTTGGACTGAAAAATGTCAAAATTTTCATGCTCGCTAGCTCCGCTCACTTGCATTTAATCGTTATGTCATTCTCCTGATGTTGCTGCCAGTAATTGCCAGCAGTTGCGCCCGGTGCGCCCCCCCCTTAATTTCTAAAACGAAAAAATATAGCTACAAACGGCAGTTTTGGGACTGTAAAATGTCAAAATTTTAAAGCTCGCTCGCATTTAATCGTCATGCAATTCTCCTGATGTTGTTGCCGGGTAATTGCCAGCAGTTGCGCCGGGTGCGCCCCCCTTCCATTAATTTCCAAAGTGAAAAAAATATAGCTACAAACGGCAGTTTGGGTTCTGTAAAATGTCAACAATTTCAAGCTCGCTCGCTCCGCTCGCTTGCATTTAATCGTTATGTCATTCTCCTGATGTTGCTGCCAGTAATTGCCAGCAGTTGCACCCGGTGCGCCCCCCCCCCCTTAATCTCTAAAATGAAAAAATATAGCTACAAACGGCAGTTTTTGGACTTCAAAATGTCAAAATTTTTAAGCTGGCTCGCTTCGCTCGGTCGCATTTAATCGTCATGCAATTCTCCTGATGTTGTTGCCGGGTAATTGCCATCACTTGCGCCCGATGCGCCGCCCCCCCCCCCCCCCTTAATTTCTAAAACGAAAAAATATAGCTACAAACGGCAGTTGGGGTTCTGTAAAATGTCAAAATTTTCAGACTCGCTCGCTCCGCTCGCTCGCATTTAAACGTTATGTCATTCTTCTGATGTTGCTGCCAGTACTTGCCAGCAGTTGCGCCCGGTGCGCCCCCCTTCATTTCCAAAAGCAAATAAATATAGCTACAAACTGCATTTGGGGGACTGTACAATGTCAAAATTTTCAAGCTCGCTCGCTTCGCTCGCTTATATACATTTAATCGTTATGCAATTCCCCTGATGTTGCTGTCAGTAATTTGTCATATTCATAATTCATGTAAGGATAACTGACAATGACTGCGCTGTGGAATGCATCACATTCCGTTATGTATACGTAGTCCCCATTAAGTTTGCAGACTGACAGCGCACGCACACACGCCTACACACACACATACACACGCACACACGCACAGGCATACACGCCTTCAAAATTACTTTTCCACGAGGTGCCATGTCTTGACCCACGGTACGCCACGGTGGCATTACGGAGAAATGTGCCCTCGATAGTTTAGCAATGAGTAGATTTTGTCCTCTTTATAATCATGGGATTAAAAACAATACAAACGGCATGTCGAAACTTCACTTTTGCGTATTCTTAAACCGAGTAAAGACTGAATATATCTTATCATGCAAAATACAAAGAGAAGTTGTGTGTTTCAAATAAATTAAATTACTGAAAAAAGTATTAAAAAACACCCTCTATTATTATATGCTTATATGGAATGTCAAACAGAGATCGAAGCTTACAGGTATTTGTGTCATCACCACACTCAAGCTCGTCCTCCTTCCCACCTAGACAGTCGTAGAAGAAATTACAGACAGCAAATGCCGAGACACACATGCCAGATTCGCACTGAAAGTCTGTGTCGACACACGAACCTGTTTGAAGCACAAAATCCAGTCTTATTGGTCGCTACACGTAAAGAACGCTTCTCCGACAAAAACAAACAAACAAACAAACAAACAGACAAACAAACAAACAATACACTCAATGGATGAAAAACTGTGGCGGATCCGGTTGGGGGAAGGGGCGTACCGGGCGCCCCCCCCCCCCACCCCACCCCTTTAATGATTTTAGTTCTCATCTTTTTTAACAAAAGCATGAATGGAATCGCTGAGCAGCTGTGGCACGAGAAACACGAGAAAATTTGCACTGAATTTTTTTTTTCGTTTGATTGTCAGCCGATTAAACCCAGAAGTGGCACCAAAAATATAAACTGCTTTGCGCCCCCCCCCCCCCCCCCTTTACGGAATTCCTGGATCCGTCCCTGACTTAGAATGAGACAGTAAGTAAAACTCCACAAAACAAGCGGAGATTCAGACGGAATAAAAAAAAAGGAAAATGGTGTCATTTAATTTGATTCGAAAAAAGGCTATAAATTGGACGTCTTTATTATAGATAGATTGAAAAGACAGCCACATCTCTTATAGCCATTAAATAAATACAAACAAACAACGAAGAGGAACATAGTTTCGCTGCGAAAGAAAATCTCTCCGATTTCAAACTTTGCAAATTGCTAACATATTTGCAGATTGTCGTCCGGATACAGATCACAGTAATAACATTAACATTAATAAAGAATGTAAAAGAGATCAAGAATACAACATTTTATAACTTTATATAATATATATACACGTATATGCAAAAAGATCGGTGTTACATTTAACAATTTACATTTAACAACACAGGTTTCAGGAGGGGGGGGGCGCAACTAATATTTCTGGTGCTACTTCCGGGTTTCATTCTTCTCTTTTTTTTCTTTTTATTTCTTTTAAGTTTAACGAAAAATAGAGGGGGGCGTGCGCCGGTTGCCCCCCCCCCCCCCGATCCGCCACTTGGTTTTAAATCTAACACAGATCAAGTGGCAATAGAGGACCACACTGTGACAGGTGTAGAAAATACTGTTGGAGTGCTGTGAAAAGTGTTCACCTGACACTTTGTGGTGTTAGTTTTGCATTGCTGGTGTTGATTTCAATGGTATAACACCAGCCCAGTGTCAATTGGAGACCACACCAACTGGTGTTACTGTGGTGTGTTCATATAATTTTTAATCAAGTAGGTAGGCCTACATACTTTATATCAAAAAGTTCTTATTCGTCTTATTGAAATTCAAAATCAACAAGAAGAAATAACACCCGTACTTTTGCAGTGCACATATAATATGTGTTTATATAAATAATTAAATGAATAAATGAATAAATAAATATATATTATATATATATATGTATGCATATATATATATATATGTGTATGCATATATATATATATATATATATATATATATAGAGAGAGAGAGAGAGAGAGAGAGAGAGAGAGAGAGAGATTTACATATAAACATACGTACTTGTCACTTACAACTCATTTCGTCATCCAGAAGTGGGCATTCCGGGTAGTTGTTACATACGCGTTCTTCGTTGAAGCTAACATCACTGAAATTCTTGCAATAGTACACAACCTCATTTTTCCAATCCTCTGGTGAACAATCACAAATGAAAAACTAATGAATTGGTGATGTGTTTATCCTCTCTATCTATCTATCTTTCTATCTGTCTATCTATCTATCTATCTATCATTACCTGCCATATGTCCAGAATAGGACCATGGACCTGGTATATATAATGTCAACATGTCCTTTGTTTTTACTCATCAATAAAGACATGATTACAACAACAATTTCTCTGGTTGATAATTACCTTAAAGACATTGATTAACCATGTTTTCAGTTTTGAAGGTCTTGAATGCATTGTCCTCCATGTTAAAAATGTCTCTGATATCATTTACGCAAGAAACTGTAAAACATTGGGGTTGAATAATACTTTACTAAAGTAGTACAAACAAGAGCTTATTCATTTGACCGGATTTAACACGCTTGATGTTTCAGTTGACAGGGGTGTTGGAGTGAACACTTCAGGAATCTATTTGTTACGATAATGGTTCACAGATTGATGCATGGTGAAAACTTCAAAACTTTCGTCTGTTTCAATGATACTTCAGCAGTCTGCTATTTGAACTTTACTCACAGACTTGCCCAAAAAGCTCAAATTTACGGAATGTGTGTCATGGTGGATCTATGTATTTCATCGTATACATGGTATAGGGTCTTTTCTGCGTCGGATATGCAGTGACATTCAAAGGTGCCAAGTTAGTGAAAACAAGATGATGAATAATGACCAGAACTTTATGGATCAAACTGGAAACCATAACTCACCTACGGCAGCAGTGCAATTTTGCTCGTCTTCCCCTAGAGGGCAGTCTTCATATCCGTTACAAATAGCCCATCGAGAAACACACAAGGAGTCGCTTACGTTGAGTGTGTAGTTACAACTAATCTTTCCTGGATTACAGACAGGCAGCTCGCTGTCTGTTGAGAAAGGAGGCAATTTGCAAAGCTATTCAAGCTCAAGCTCAAACTTTATTTTATATCATTTTTTAACAGAATGTACAGAGAAATGATTTAAATTGGACATACATTTTGATAATACACATGCAGGAAGCAATAATACCAGTTGTATAAAATGTTAATGTACACTATGATCAATACAAAAAGAGACATACTGACACACAATATACATTCTGCGATTATATGGATATATCATGTATAAGGTCGACCTCCCGAACCAAGCCTTGTTGTTGTTGTTGTTGTTGTTGTTGTTGTTGTTGTTGTTGTTGTTGTTGTTGTTGTTGTTGTTGTTGCTTTCGTTATATAATTGAAAATCCCATCGCGTTTACTTTCTGTGACGAATATTTTCGCCAAAATTCAATTCAATTCAATTCAATTCAGTTTATTCGGCACAAAATAAATGAAAAGTACATTATGTACACAATAAAAACAAAAGCAATGTGTATAAACATACATGCACATATTATGGAAATTAATGCCGGGACCCCTTTGAAGCATCTGGTGCTTGTTGTTGGGGCCCAAAACAAAATTATACAAAATACCGTAACTTTGCTAAATAGCATATTGTGCAAAAGTGAAAATGGAAAAAAAAAATACACACACACAAAAAAAAAAAACTTATCAGCCTTACACTATGCACACACACAACACATTCTTATCACACACACATGCAGCGCACACCCAACACACTCATAAGCAATTATTGTATTCATAATGTACGTAAATGCACCTTATTAATCATAATACATGCTTGTAGGCCTGTGCGAGTCGAGTCCGTTCATTGTGTACAAGTTGGCGCGCTTGCGCACTTCAGTCTTTCAGCTCAACTTATGAATAATTCATGTCCCATAGCGTTTCCCTGTACGGAAAAAAAAAATATTCGCGCCCCGGCACGTACCCCACTCCAGTTTGGACGTATACGAAGACTGACGCAGGACAGAATAGTGTAATAGCTAGGCACGAGGAACTTACCACCATAAGGAAGAGCAGTTATTGTGAGGTAGAAACCAGGTCGAATGCCCCCAACCCTTCCGCCATAGAATTGTAAGGCCAATTTGTTGGTTTTCGTACGTAATATCCTTTCGTCAGGTGGCAATTTCCAAAAATACGCCTGGTTGCGAGAGTCTAGGAGATCGTGGGTGTCACGGAGCGTGACAAACGCCCCCAAAGTCAAATCGAAGTGGAGAAAGTCCAGGCGAAACGCGCTTTCAGGTGGCCCCTGGAATTTCCACGCCATCCAGCTTTCAGCAACGTACGGCTGCGGCCAATCGGGGGAAGTGATGTTAACGGACTGGTAAAGTCCGAGTTCAATGAACTCTTTGAAAGATGATGAAAGAGAGACAATTAACATCAAAGGGAGAAGAGGAAGAAGAAGAAGAAAAAAACAATTGCCATCTGTAGTTACCATCGACACTTTCCAGGGCCATTGCCGTCATACTAACCATGTTAAAAAGCTTATCCACCAACATAGTATACTACTATTACTAGGATTACTTTTGTGTGTTTAGTTTTGGCTTTTTCATGGGAACATTTGAAATTGTTATTCGTTTAAACGGATCGTATAGTTTACGTTGAGACCTAACTTCATTTTTCTAACATTGTTTGGTGAGATAATGAGAAACCTCATATGCTATATGAAAGAGCATGTACCAGTAATTCCATGAGGAATTCAACGTTTATTTGATAAAAATTGGTTTTGAAATGGCTGAGATATCCAAAACAGAGCGATCCTAATAAATGTGGGACCCACCTTTTATTACGATCGCTTTGTTTTACTTTGTTTTTGGATGTTTCAGCCATTCCAAACCCGATTCTCGTCAAATAAACTTTGAATTCCTCTTAAAATGGTATGCTCTGCACTATTCCATAAGTGTCTTTTCTTGGTATCTCGCAAAAAAAAGTTAGAAGCCCAATTCTCATCTCCACCAATACTGTACTATCCATTTTTTAAATTACATTACAGAATAATCATTACTATCAGTGTTACAAACATTATTGAATAAGATTTAAAGGATTTAACTACAACAAAAGAGATATAACAACTTATTTCATCATACAGCCTTATCACCAGGGTATTCAAAACCCTTTCCCGGATAGTTGTGTTTGTTTATTATCTTTCCACCTGTCTTACCCTTCCCCTGACCCTAGCCCTAACCCCAAATCCTGTACCTGAACCTAGCCCTAACCCAAGCTCTAACCCTAAACCTAATCGTAAACCTAATCTTTACTCCAACTTTGTCACTAATCGTCTTAAGCCGAGGGTAATTGTGTGTGTGTGTGTGGGGGGGGGGGGGGGTAATTGCCCTGATACGAATTGCAGCAATATAAATAGCATTTACATGTTGATATTCGGTTTTTCAGAGAACTTCATTGCATTGTACAACATCTCCTTTACTTCAAACAGCTTTCTCCTTTTCTCTCTCTTTTGATACATTAATATATTGATATATTATTTAAGAACAAGATATTATCATTTATTAAACACCGTGATAGTAAGTGAGCTATTTCATTCCACGTGTTTCCTTTGGGCAGGCATGTTTGGACGCATTGCAGTAATAGGGAACTCACATTCCCTGTGTTAGTTCTCGCAATGTCTAGCCAAACTAATCGCTCGTAAGGGACAAACATCGTTTGAATGACACTGTGTATACCTATTGCATGAAAATATGGTAGTGTTGTAACAACTGACTAATTATACCACTTATATGTTAGAGGTTTTGCATTTGGTAAATGATCTATCAAAGACCAGATGATTTTGCAATATTTCTGTATCTGCCAATTAACGGGAGAGTTATAAAATGTTTTCTTGGGCATACGACGGACATTATTTTATCGTCAAAACATGGGAAATTTCATTATTGTTTCTTTCTTGTTCTACGTCCAATCCTGCTGACACCTGTACCACTTTGTCTGAAAATACTCTTGTTTGCTTTTGTCAAATTGGACATTGATATGAATATGTATTATTTCCATTCTTATCTTTTGAATGGATAATGATCGATGTAGGGATGTCAACTTATATTTTCCGTCAATGGACTCACCGACCGAGGTGCCGTGGTAAGCCGAGCAGTTCACCTCGTCGGTCATTCCTGGGCAATCTCCCCACCCGTTACATCGGGCGTAGATAATCGACTTGCACGACCCGTCGTCACAAGTTACCTCGGTCTTTGGGTTGCATGTGCCTGCGCGGAAGAAATAAACACAATTTGGTCTTATTGGTCCAATTAAGTACAAACATATCGGTCCGAACTTGCCCTAGAGGCTGTCACTCACCAATCAACATTTTTTTTCTCTCTCTTTACCATAAACTACGAAAGACCATTAGTGCCACGGAGGAAAAAAAACTACTATTTCTACTAATCTGTTTAAACAGATTATAATCTGTAATAACAGATTAGAAGAAATACGATAATCTGTTTAAACAGATTACGGTATTTCTTCTAATCTGTTTAAACAGATTACATTATTTCAACTAATCTGTTTAAACAGATTATAATCTGTTATAACAGATTACGGTATTTCTACTAATCTGTTTAAACAGATTACGGTATTTCTTCTAATCTGTTTAAACAGATTATAATCTGTAATAACAGATTACGGTATTTCTACTAATCTGTTCAAACAGATTACAGTAATTCAACTAATCTGTTTAAACAGATTACGGTAGTTCTACTAATCTGTTTAAACAGATTACGGTATTTCTTCTAATCTGTATAAACAGATTACGGTATTTCTTCTAATCTGTTTAAACAGATTATAATCTGTTTAAACAGATTACAGTATTTCTTCTAATCTGTTTAAACAGATTACGGTATTTCTTCTAATCTGTTTAAACAGATTATAATCTGTTATAACAGATTACGGTATTTCTACTAATCTGTTTAAACAGATTACGGTATTTCTTCTAATCTGTTTAAACAGATTACGGTATTTCTTCTAATCTGTTTAAACAGATTACGGTATTTCTTCTAATCTGTTTAAACAGATTACGGTATTTCTTCTAATCTGTTTAAACAGATTATAATCTGTTATAACAGATTACGGTATTTCTACTAATCTGTTTAAACAGATTAGAAGAAATACCGTAATCTGTTTAAACAGATTAGTAGAAATACCGTAATCTGTTATAACAGATTATAATCTGTTTAAACAGATTAGTTGAAATAATGTAATCTGTTTAAACAGATTAGAAGAAATACCGTAATCTGTTTAAACAGATTAGTAGAAATACCGTAATCTGTTATAACAGATTATAATCTGTTTAAACAGATTAGAAGAAATACCGTAATCTGTTTAAACAGATTAGTAGAAATACCGTAATCTGTTATAACAGATTATAATCTGTTTAAACAGATTAGTTGAAATAATGTAATCTGTTTAAACAGATTAGAAGAAATACCGTAATCTGTTTAAACAGATTAGTAGAAATACCGTAATCTGTTATAACAGATTATAATCTGTTTAAACAGATTAGTAGAAATACCGTAATCTGTTTAAACAGATTAGTAGAAATACCGTAATCTGTTATAACAGATTATAATCTGTTTAAACAGATTAGTTGAAATAATGTAATCTGTTATTACAGATTATAATCTGTTATAACAGATTAGTAGAATTACCGTAATCTGTTATAACAGATTATAATCTGTTTAAACAGATTAGAAGAAATACCGTAATCTGTTTAAACAGATTAGTAGAAATACCGTAATCTGTTATAACAGATTATAATCTGTTTAAACAGATTAGTTGAAATAATGTAATCTGTTTAAACAGATTAGAAGAAATACCGTAATCTGTTTAAACAGATTAGTAGAAATACCGTAATCTGTTATAACAGATTATAATCTGTTTAAACAGATTAGAAGAAATACCGTAATCTGTTTAAACAGATTAGTAGAAATACCGTAATCTGTTATAACAGATTATAATCTGTTTAAACAGATTAGTTGAAATAATGTAATCTGTTTAAACAGATTAGAAGAAATACCGTAATCTGTTTAAACAGATTAGTAGAAATACCGTAATCTGTTATAACAGATTATAATCTGTTTAAACAGATTAGTAGAAATACCGTAATCTGTTTAAACAGATTAGTAGAAATACCGTAATCTGTTATAACAGATTATAATCTGTTTTAACAGATTAGTTGAAATAATGTAATCTGTTATTACAGATTATAATCTGTTATAACAGATTAGTAGAATTACCGTAATCTGTTATAACAGATTATAATCTGTTTAAACAGATTAGAAGAAATACCGTAATCTGTTTAAACAGATTAGTAGAAATACCGTAATCTGTTATAACAGATTATAATCTGTTTAAACAGATTAGTTGAAGTAATGTAATCTGTTTAAACAGATTAGTAGAAATATCGTAATCTGTTTAAACAGATTAGTAGAAATACCGTAATCTGTTTAAACAGATTAGAAGAAATACCGTAATCTGTTATTACAGATTATAATCTGTTTAAACAGATTAGTAGAAATAGTAGTTTTTTTTTTCTCCGTGGCACTAATGGTCTTTCGTAATAAACTGTTCATTGGTGGAACACTACACCATGTACATGGTAGACATGTTCCATCGCGTCGCATTATATGTACCAGTACATATGCATGTACTGGTATACTGGTACATATGCATGTACTGGTACTGGTACATATACAAAGAGCATGTACCAGTAATTCCATGAGGAATTCAACGTTTATTTGATAAAAATTGGTTTTGAAATGGCTGAGATATCCAAAACAGAGCGATCCTAATAAATGTGGGACCCACCTTTTATTACGATTGCTTTGTTTTACTTTGTTTTTGGATGTTTCAGTCATTCCAAACCCGATTCTCATCAAATAAACTTTGAATTCCTCTTAAAATGGTATGTTCTGCACTATTCCATAAGTGTCTTTTCTTGGTATCTCGCAAAAAAAGTTAGAAGCCCAATTCTCATCTCCACCAATACTGTACTATCCATTTTTTAAATTACATTACAGAATAATCATTACTATCAGTAATATTAATACATATTAATATTCATATCAATGTAATAGGTTTCTGTAATAGGTTTAACAGAAACATGGTTATCATCAGATATTAATTTACCGTATGCATTGAATGGTTATGATTTGATTGTAAATAATAGAGTGAATAGGACCGGCGGCGGGGTTGCGATTTATTTATCTAATGAATTTGATTTTGATGCTTGTGATGATTAAAATATAATGAATGATATAATAGAGTCTTTGTTTGTTGAAATTTCCATCCCTCAAAAGAAAAAATATTATAGTTGGTGTTGTTTATAGACCCCCAAATTCCAGTTCTAAAGATTTCTTAGATAGTATTACAAATTTATTAAAAAGCCCTCGTTTTGTTAATAAATGCATTTATATAATAGGTGACTTTAATATTGATTTGATTAAGAGTGATGATAATACTTCACAAGAATTTCTTGAATTATTTTAGTCATCCTCTTTTTTGCCATTAATTTCCAAACCTACACGTGTTACAAATCATTCTGCCACCCTCCTTGATAATATTTTCACTAATTCTTTACAAGTTTTGAGTTCTTCTATAATTTTGTCCGATATGACCGATCACTTTCCAATTGTAACATGCTGTGATCTTAAACATTCGGTTAATAAGTCTTATTTTCCTTCATTTAGACGTAGAGCCACACCAGAAAATTTAGCTAGTCTTGATGCTTGTTTAGATAGGGTTGATTGGTCAAGTGTTTGTGATACTGATGATGTTAATGTATCATTTGATAATTTTATGGAGATAATCAATAACCATTTAGATGATTATATTCCTAAATTAAAAGATAAGTCAGTAAATTATAAAACAACACCTAAACTTCCATGGATTTCGAAATCTCTCCTCCGTTCAATTAACAGGAAAAATAGGTTGTATTATAGATTCAAAATGAAAAAAAAACTGAGGAATCAAAAAATAAATATATATCATATAAGAATATTTTGATTAAGGTCATACGATCTGAAAAGCGGAAATATTATACCATTCAGACAGAAAAATATAAACATGACGTGAAGAATACATGGAAGATATTAAAGCAGGCCATGAATATATCAAAAAAGAAATATAATATTACAAAAATAAGATTTGATAATAAAATTGTTGAAGATCCTCGTGATATAGCAAATATTTTTAATTCTTATTTTTCAATGATTGGAGAGAATCTGGCAAAAGAAGTACCGCAGTCCGATACGCATTTTGCAAAATTTTTAGGTCAATCCAATCCCAGTTCTATTTTCTTAGCTCCAACTACGAAATATGAAATAATAGACATTGTTCAGAAGCGGATCTAGAGGGGGGGGGGGGGGGGGGTTGGGGGGTTGCAACCCCCCCCCCCCCCCCCCAAAAAAAAAAAAAAAAAAAAAATCCGGTGCCATTTTTTTTTATCTTATCTTTTTTTTTTTAACTTGTAATTTTATTTTTTTTCTATTTAGGCCCTATGGCACTGACCTCTATACCAAAAATAGTGGTGTTTTAGATGCAAGAAATTTTCACACACAGATTTTCAACAGTTCTCCCTACTGTGGCAGGGGGGACACCCCCCTCCAACACTCTCCCCCCCCTCCCTCGCTACGCTCCCTCGCATACCGCCCCCAACCCCCTCCTTTATAAAAAGCTAGATCCGCCCCTGTTGTTACTGCAATGAATGATAAACGAAGTGCCGGTTATGATGATATAAGTAATTTTATCATAAAGGGAATCATATTTTCTATTGCTGATCCACTTTCTCATATTTTTAATAAATCCATAATACATGGTGTTTTTCCTGATTGTATGAAAATTGCTAAGGTGTGTCCTTTATTCAAAAAAGGAGACAGTTTTGATATAAGTAATTATAGACCTATTTCTCTACTTTCATCCCTATCTAAGGTTTTGGAAAAATTGATATTTACAAGAACCATTAAATTTCTTAATTATTATAATGTTTTTACGAATTCTCAATTTGGGTTTCGTCAAAAACATAGCACCATTCATGCTCTTTTGAAGTTTATTGATAACGCCGCACATACTATAGATGACCATTCCCATCTTGTTGGTATCTTCCTGGACTTCTCCAAGGCCTTCGATACAATTAATCACGAAATTTTACTTCATAAATTGTCTCATTATGGTATACGAGGGAAGGCCTTGGAGTGGTTCAGGAGTTACCTGCAAAACCGAAAACAATATGTATCTTTGAACGAGCACAGCTCTAGTCTTGAAGTTATTAAATGTGGCGTCCCTCATGGTAGTATATTAGGACCTTTACTTTTCATCATTTACATAAATAATTTTTGTAGATCATCTGATATACTTTCTTTTATACTTTTTGCCGATGATTCAAATATTTTTTTCTCCCACCAAAATCCAATTACTCTTGTCGATACTGTTAATTCTGAATTAAAAAAAGTGACTCAATGGATAAGAGCCAATACGTTATCACTGAATCTTCAGAAAACTAACTATATGTTATTCAGTAAGTCTATAGAAGTTTTACGCACAGATATCATCTTTGATGACGTTCACTTAGAGCGTGTATCTCATACAAAGTTTCTCGGTATTACAGTGGACGATAAACTTTCGTGGAAGCCTCATATTATTAATATTAGTAAAATAATTTCGCGTAATATTGGTATTATTAATAGACTTAAATCTCATATCCCGTTGTCTTCTTTGCTGACGTTGTATTTTTCATTAATATTACCTTATGTAAATTATGGAATCTTAGCATGGGGTAGTGCCCATCAAACTTTATTAGATAGATTATTGTTATTACAAAAAAAGGCACTTCGTATCATTTGTGGCGTTTCTCCATGTTCCCATGCAGATCCATTATTTGTTAGATATAAGATATTAAAAATCAAAGATTTGTTTTTCTTTCAGCTGGGTCAGTTTATGTTTAATTATAACACAAATGCACTTCCCAGCATTTTTGATTCAATGTTTCCACGAAATCAATCTTTTCATAATTATCCCACCAGGCGATCAAATGAGTTTCATGTACCCCTTCTGAGAACGTTATTGGCTCAAAATACATTTATATACACTGGCCCTAGATTTTGGTATTCTTTAAGTTGTGATATAAAAAATTCTTTATCTTTGAATTCGTTTAAGCGTAAGTTAAATTTTTTTTTTGTTGAACTCATATTAAGATAATATATACGATTCATTACTTAGCTGTTCTTTACAGCCTAAGGGTTCATCGTCAATCATTGATTTCATCATTGTGTATTTTTACATTATCTTATTTGCATAAACATTGCTCGGCTGATCGAGCTGAAACACCTCAATTCCCTCATCTGATCCCGATGTTCAGCACCTCAATTCCCTCTTCTGATCCCGATGTTCAGCGTGTTGGCTTTTCCTTTCATTTCCTTTTTCTTTCTCTCCTTTCATTGCCTTTCTTTCCATTATTCTTTTGTGTTTTATTACTGTCATGGTATACCCTAATGTAAAGTCATGTAATGTCCTTGTGTTTCTACTGTCTTGTTCTCTCCTGTCTTTGTTAAAAAAAAAAAGTTTAATGTATTCACAACAATCCTTTGAGTGGTTCACAATTTACAAGCATGCTTTTCAGTGAACCTCTCAGTTCTTTCTCTTTTTTTCCTCCAAACATAACTTTGTATTTTGCCGGTATGCATGTATAATTTCGTATTTGTTAACCATTATCTACCATGTAAAGTCGAATACATGCCTATTGTTATATCTTCTGATACATTTCGTGTTATGTTTGACGAAGAAGAAAGAAGGAATGAAATAAATGAAAAAAATGAAATGAAATATGTCTTTTTCTTGCTTGTAATTCCGAAGGCTCGTTCGTAGGGTCTTCGCATTATTCTTTTTTTCTCTTCTCCTTTTCGGACCATCAAACCTTCGGAACAACGAATTTATTTAATCTTTTTTTTGATTGTCCTACCTTCGAAGTAGCGCCACAAATGTTCAGTTTAATGAACCCAATTTCATTTACGACTTAACGAACATCTGGGTATACGGAATTCGTATGTTTCGGAATAATGGACCCTAGGAATAACGAACCTAATTTCCTTTTGGGTAAAACGAGCTAACTGAACAATGATCATTACCCTGCAATACTCACCGCACTGTTCTGGAGATTCGTCAGAATTGTCGGAGCAATCATATCTGTGATCGCAGAGTCTGTCCCGGGATACACATTTGCCATTGTCGCAGGTAAAGTGCGTGGCGGGGCAAGAGCCTGTGTTCACGCAGTAAGAATATCATCAGTGTAAGTGGAATACGTTGGGGATATTATAGTAAGTAAAGGGGAGTACGATGTGTGCTGATATCATCATCTTGTTTTGACACCATCATCGTCATGATTCGTCTTCTTCTCTGTCATTATCGTCATTTTTATGATGATTAAAATGATGATTATGATCATTGTTATTAATATTACCATCTACATAATTTCCATTTAACATTATTGTTGTGAGATTCTGTCGTCTGTCTTTAATATAAAATGTGAGGCGTTACAGCACCACGACACCCTAATTCTTATCTTTCAACACAGCAACGATGAACTGCATGCAACTTGTTCTGTTGTTAACTGTATGCGATGCACGATTCGATCATCACGTACTTGGAAGCATTCTAAGTTACATATACCCACTACCGTACGGGGAGGGTGCTTCAGGAATCATTTGTGATTCCACACTTTTGATCTCAAAATACTAAAAAACAACTCATTAAACAGGCAAATCGCGTCAGCCAGACAAGTTTCTCGGTAGAAACTTCAAATATCTTGCAAGCAAATTCTGATCGATGGAAGATGAATGCCCTTCTGAAAACTATGTTATTTTAGCTTAAAGTTATGCACATTTTCTATAACTATGGACTTCCCGGCTTTGTTTAAAGAGAAAATTTTCCAAAAGTTCTACGACAAAGTGTGCATTGAATTTCAAGCTTGAATAATTCGAAAGTTCTCTCGTTAGGGGCGGGGGAAAAATCTTGCATACGGCCATGGTAGTGTCATTATTCCTCCATCAATGACAATCACCATATTAAGCCACGAGTATCATTGCTCAGTGAAGTTGAGATCAGGACCCCATTTGATGAGAGGATAGCAACTCTTGCTGGAATGGCAACTTCTCATAGCAACAGTCAATCAGGAAGCTGAATTCTTGTCATTACTATTATGGCAATTGCTATTCCGGCAAGAGTTGCTTTCATCATGTTCATATCAATTTTTTTAATGTAATGCGGCCAAGATGTAACGGTCTTCGTCAAATGCCTTCTGCAGTTATTGAACGAGAAAGAGTGATCATAACGGCAGCCCGGTCTTAATTCGCGACTGAGCGACTTATCAGCAGTGAAAATGCCTTCGTAAAAGCTACCTGGGGTTTGTGTCATGACAGTCTTATGAAAGACTTTCATTCATAAGACACACTTGTGAGAGACTTCATGAAATGGATTTTACTTCACTTTGAAAGTCTCTCATATCTACATAATATGAATGACTTTGGTTATTCTAAAATTTTTGTAAGGACTTTTATGTGATGGCCTCATGAAACGGACCCTTGATATCACCTGTTAATGTAAAGGGGCACAGTGCTTCGTCCTCATTCCCAAGACACTGCTGTGAGTGATCACACAACATGTATTTCGGGATACATTTTCCGTCTCCACAGCGGAAGTGGCCATGTCCGCAGACATCTGCGGACAGACAAAAACCAAAATACACACAGAAACAAACAAAATGAACCATGATCATGCAGAAACACAGGGGTAAAAACAAAAAAACTAATATTTACCCTTCCAATAAACACCCCTCCCCATCAGCTGCCAGTAAGACCTCACCCTGTTCCTCCCCGCCCGTTGGTGTCGCCCCATCCCCCTACTGGCCTTAATGTCATGCGTCCCATGAAATATGTTTGTCTCTTCGATCGATCTGCCACCGTCACTTAAAGGGATGATACAGTATTGGTGGAGATGAGAATTGGGCTTTGAACTTTTTTTTGCGAGATACCAAGAAAACACTTATGAAATTGTACAGAGCATACCATTTTAAGAGGAATTCAAAGTTTATTTGTGACCGTGCATCACAAAACGAACAAAAAGTCGCACGCAGTGAATTTGTGTGAGGACTGAAAATAGGTGAAATGGGTCAACCTAGCCAATCTTGAGTTTTTCATATTTTCTGAAAGAGCAAGTCTTCTTCTACATTATGCTAAAGGTTGGGATCATAAAACAAACAGGAAACTGTGTTTTTAGCAGTTTTTCTCAAACACTTTATTGTAGAACAGTGTGATTAGATGTTTCTAATAGAGTCCACTTTTCATTTCTTAAAAATCCTGTACACACTCTTCACTCTCAACTCTAATAACTTTTGAAAGGATAATGCTACTGCTTTGAAAGTTGTCATTAATCATGGACAAAATGTGTTAATAGAGCATGCCTGATTTAAGCTTAATCTAATAATCCCTTCATTGTTATCGCTCCGGTGTTTAACACCCTGTTTTTTGTCTCTTTCATGGCACAGCTAGTGTGGCTTGGAAAAGATTAATCGCTTGAATAAACTCTTTACGTCAGAGCCTCTTTTCTCAGTCTTCACTTTTCCAGAGTGTGTGCTTTCTTTCCAACATTTAGATAGGTTAGGAGAGTCCATTTGAATTGCGTTATACATCATTTTAAAGCTTAGAGTCGGTTCTTTTAGAATCTGCTCCTAACTAAAAATTCATGTCTGGCGACTTTTTGTTTGTTTTGTGGTGCAGGGTCACACTTGATGAAAATCGGGTTTGGAATGGTTGAAATATCCAAAAACAAAGTGAAACAAAGCGATCGTGATAAAAGGTGGGTCCCACACTTTATTAGGATCGCTCTGTTTTGGATATCTCAGCCATTTCAAAACCAATTTTTATCAAATAAACGTTGAATGAATTCCTCATGAAATTAGTATGCTCTTTCATATTTCATAAGAGGTTTCTCATTATCTCAACAACAACAACAACAAAATGTAAGAAAATGAAGTTAGGTCTCAACCAAAACTATACGATCCCTTTCATGGACAATCCGTTTTCCTCTTTATAGTGCAATACAAACTGCTGGCGTTGAACATACGGGTGCACGTCAAAAGTTCGACACCCATGAATCATACAGCCCACGAGTCACAATGAGTTCGACACAATGCAAATAAGGGTCATGAGTTCGACACTTGGCAAGCAACGCCCACGAGTTCGACCGTAAGCAAACAAGACCAACGCGACCGACTTAAGCCCCGTGATATTGTAGAACTCGTGGGTCGTTTTTACTTAGTGACGAACTTGTGGGCCTTGTTTGCCCAGTGTCGAAGTCAAGGCCTTATTTGCTAAGTGTCGAACTCATTGGCTGTGGGTTGTATGACTCATGGACCCTTTTTCAATGTCGAACTCGTGGGCTGTTCAGTATGACTCGTGGGTGTCTGTCTCGTGGGATGAACCTGAATATATTTGTCATTTTTCTCCATTTAAGCTTAAAAGTTATAGTTGTCAGGCCTTGCAGGGGGAATATAGCGAAAAGTGATTGAAATAAAGGAGAAAACAGATGGACAAAGATACAAGTAAAGAACAAAAACGAATATGACACAAAGAGAAATGTAAGGAAATGAAAGACGGGTGGAAAGACAATGCAAAAATAAAATGAAAAGAGAGGAGGGGAGGAAAGAAGAGGTGAGGGGAGAAAAGAAGGAAACGAAAAATTAGCGGAAGGGACATTTGAACCAATTTTTTTTTTTTTTTTTTTTTTTTTGGGGGGGGGGGGGGGGGCTTGGCTTCTGATAATATACCAACCACATGCTTCTTCGTCCTCCCCGTACAATGGACAATCCGTTGCGTTGTCGCATCTCTGGTCCAATGGGATGCAAGTGACTCCATCAAGACACCCCCACTCGGTGACGGGATTGCAGCTCACGGCTGGAAGAGCTGAGTATTACAAAGGAGGGCAAAAGGAAATGGTCATAAACATGGAAGTTATGAGATACAGTCTGATCTCATTTATTATCCGGCCGTCTCCTATCCAGACTTCTCTATTATATCAACGCCTCTGAGCAGTGAATTAAAAAAAAAGAATAAAACAAAACAAAAAAGAAAAAAAAAACAGAACAAAACAAAGCAATGACTTCAACCACAATTGAAACTCATGCATATTATTAATTATTATATCCCTATAATGAAACAGTGTTATGAATTGTAAATTCAGAAATACAGAAACAATGTTATGAATTGTAAATTGTAAATTGTGAAATATTTCAATTTTATTACTATGATTATGGCTAGCATTTAACCACGCTACTGCTGAGATGTACCTGCCTACTTTTGCCGCTATTAACTTTAAAATCACTCTTTATTCAACTGACATTACAAAAAAAAAAGTTACAGCGGGTTAATTATTAGAAAAAGGAGGAACGAAATGTTCATCACTTTCCGAATCTGCAACTTTAATTTTTAGAGTTATGTAGAGGACTAAACATTTGCATTTTTTTTTTTTTGGTGTAATGTGCATTACTTATGAAATCGTCAAGCAGAGACAGTGTGAGAGAAAGAGAGAAGACAGACAGACAGACAGACAGACAGACAGATGTCTTCGTGAACTGAGCATAAAAAACAAACAAACAAACACATAACTCAATTCGGTATATTGCTAGCTGGAAGCGCCACGAACCTCCTTTGCGAGTGACATATATCTTGGCCGAAAATTCCACTCCGTCATCTTGACTTGAGCGAGAGAAGGTGAGCACTACTTTGTTCGACGTCGAAAACAACGTGGTCGGCCGATCACCTGACCGAAAGGCTTCAATGGACGACGTCGCGTTTGTCGTCGGGTCCACGTCGTCGATGAGCAGCGAGGACAGGCCATCCATGTGGAGGAGAGTGAATTCAAAACGGAGGACGTAGTTGGTCAACTGTGTCTCGAAAACGGTCGAATACGTAGTCTCCTCTCCAGGCGCCGGCTTGGGATAGTCATTGGACGAGATGTAGTCGACGGCTCCTCTCTCTATTTCGACATATTCTATGACAGACAGGCAGATAGGTATGACGTTAAATAAAAAAAAAAAAAAAATAGCCTGTTTCATTACGAGAAGCAACTGATAAGTAGTCGAGAATTCAAAGAGAACGTTGAGTACATACAATTCTTATATCATTATCATCATGATCATCATGATCATCATCGTCATTATTGTCTACAGAGTCCATAATACTGGAAAAAAAAAAGTTTTTCATAAATTTAAAAAGAGAAAAACAAAACAGTGAGAAAAATAGAAAGAAATACATGCTATAACGGAAAGAAAATTTGTTTTCCGTGTACAGATAATTCCCCGGGATACTATGTGGTTGTAGCAGAGTAACGTACCATGAAAGAAACAAAACAAACAGAACTAATTACCACATATAAAACTACTTTGAAAGTTTTCTTATGCTGTCATCGATTGTCATGTAGGCCTATATCACATGATGCTAGGTAATTCCTTCATCGCATTTCGCTGATTAGAGAGAGAAAAATGTTGTTGTTCTCGTTGTTTCCAGAAGAATGCAAAATCTTCAAAAAAATTACAAGAATCTGATCATGCTGATACGCAGTTTTAAAGAAATCAAAGGGACAGAAATACCAGACTGTTTTATATTGAATTCAAGTTTTCCGATTCCTTCTTCACATTGTTCTTGTTCCAAATTTCCCCTTCTTTTCTTGTTCCCTACCTCTGGCAGTGTAATTGTTCTTCTTCTCTCTCCCTGAAACACAAAGATGATAAGAAAAAAAAACATGTATAAAACTTTTTCCCGTACGAACAATAATTGTATTGTCCTACAGATATTTTGAAAACATGATAAATTATTCAGTTCCTGGGAGGCATAAAATCATTATATTGTAAGCGAAAACCGGGGGCTTTATTGATTAGTTGATTATATTATTCTTATAGTAATGTGTCCCCACTTGGCAACCACATTGGGTCGGTGTACTTTCCTCGACACAACGGTTATAAAAAAAAGTAAGAAATAAGACAGTGTAAAATGAGATAGTAATCTTTATTTAGAAGCAGTTAGCTGACAGAGCTTACTAAACGGTGGAAACTAACAGTGGCAAAAATCAGTAGAACCACGAATCTCCATATTTACATTTGTATCAATTCTTACTTTGAATGATAAATCCTAAACTCAAGCATGTCAATAGAGTTTGGTAATTCTTTTTTACTGAAACAAAATTATGCATATTCTCAATCGTGGGTCCTTTATGAGAATTTGTCGCACTTCAAAATGTTGGGAAAATGTCGTATTAGGATATTCACCGGTACCGGTTAGTGATAGTGGAAAGATTAGGGTTATACAGGGTTACAATTTGAGTTACGGTTAGGGTCAGGGGAAAGGTCTGGGGTGATTATCCAGGGGGTGATTTTCCTAGAACCGACAAACACATTATTCATGTCGTAGATGTGGTTACCTGCGACGATGACTGCGAATATGACGACAAAGAGAACAACCAGGATGACGATCCCGACAACGGGTTTCTTGGTCACCATTGAGGCTGGAGGGCCATCAGATTCTTTCGTTGTTGCAAGAGAGTCACGTTGCGAAGCGCCCTCTTCGTTGAGCAAGGCCTCGCCTGTCTTCTTCATCTCCATTTCTAGATTAGTACTATTACCGTCACAAGGATTCAGTGAGGGTCCGTTTCGGGGGTCCCCAGAAACGGACCCTCACTAGTACCGGTCATGCCGGTGATGTTCGTCGACTATTGTCGAAAGTTCATTAACCTTTCAGCAACTGAAGATTCCGTACACAATGGCCTATATATTGTTCCTTGGAAGGTACAGCAATATTACTCTCATTTCGACAACTTTCTAAATTATGCAAAATAGATCACGGCATGTTTATTTTTATCTGTCATATGTATGTTTATTTTGCAAGCCTATGAAGACCTTATCTAGAGACTTTTGTGTCACAGAAATAATTCTGACATACTTTGACGTACGTTTTGACATACTTTTTACATACGTTGACCTCTTTCAAATCACGTAAACATCTTTTCTATAATGAAAACAATAACAATAATAAAGCATAAAACTAAAAAAATACTGACGGGTGATTTCGGGCGGCTACTGGGAGTAATTTGACGGGCGGATCCAGGCGGTTCCGGGCGGTTCAAGTACTAATGGGTTAATCAGAAAATGGTACGGTACTAAGGCAATAATTCTATTATGGAGAATTATTTTCCGCGGCCGGGAGAACCAACATTATGTACTATAGTCCATGTTAACAGCCAATGAAAAATGCAGTCACCCCTCTCAGGAAAAAGACGGCAGTAACATACAAAAGAGCACACACATTATTAATAACATTAGAAATCATTCCGTGGAATACTTACTTCACACCAATTGCCTTGCGCACTGCGTCTCGTGAAGTAAGATATGAATAAAATGTGATAGCCTCTTTTCACAACACGAGGACCAAACTTCTGCTTTTATCTATCCCGTCACAGCTTGGACCTCCTACTCACGCATATCTACCGTTAGCAGTGGGAACGGCATATGAGCATTTTGGTTATTGGGTGAAAAAAGAAAGGAAAAAAAAAAACACCGATGGATTGTCAACTTTGTTTTCTCAGATTTTATATGACCATCCCGGGTGAAGGCCAAATCCCTGAATTCGGAACTCACAACCGATAACACATCCTGTCTCTAATACAGCTATAGTAACTGATCAGTGGGAATCAGTGGGAATGCTAGGGGATGATTGTTCCAATTCTTGTACATTATATATCTATTGTTGTGTGAAAATGATTTGCTTCAGAATGGTCTCATATTCAAGTAATATGCAGTTCAATGTTTCCAGGTTAGCATACATACATAACACAATGGTTTTGTGTTACAGTGACGGGACGATCGTTAACGACGTGTATGGGTGTATGTATATTAAGGGTCTTTGTGTGTACATGTATGTATGTATGTGTGTATAGGTGAATATAATTTTATGTGTGAGTGTATGAGCGTAAAATATGTGGATGTATGTACATGTGTATGTATGCATCGTGTTAGAATTTGTATTATAATGATATAGGCTTGATCATCCAGTGTGTGTCATCCCATAAGAATTTCACCCTCTGTGTAATTCATACGCACACGAAGCATGAAACCTACATTTGAAAAGTGTGAGAAGAAAAATGAAATGATTATTTATCGAAAAAAAAAGAAGAAAAGAAAGTATGATCAATTACTCTTAGCAGTGTACAGTTCTTATATTTTTGTTGTTCTGCAAAACTTACACGGTTGTAGCCACTTTTTCTTTCTTTACGGTCAGGACGATTGTTCAGTAACTTTACCCAGGAAGGACTTCCGAACTTTCTCCATCCGGAGAAATAATGGATTTCGAATGACAGGAAAGTCACTAGTCTTTAGGCCAACATCATTAGGTCAAAATAGGCTTCAGCCCGACATCTTGGTAACAAACTTTTTTTTTTTTGGAGGATTTGTCCAGAAATGCGTATAGAATATGATTAACATATTGAAAGTCCTCATAAGTTCTCCTTAATTGGCCAATTCCGCAATTTAAGAAGACGGCCAAAATTGGCCGTTATTTCATTTTTTTTTTTCAAACGAATAGCTTTGCAGGTAGGTATCACGAATCATCACTTTTAATGTCTATTCTGAGAAAGGAGGAACTCATTGAAGTACTTATTCAGAGATTTTGAAACAGAAAGGTAATAATATAACACTCGGGCTATTCCTGAAATCCAAAATGGCTGTCATTTAATGTTATTCTCATGACTTTGCACGTAAGTTTACGTATCAGCCATACACACATACATAGATCATAATCATGAATCATAATTACGAACTGAATTGTGATAATTGGTAAAACATCCTTGCAAAAGGAAGCTTTATTTATTATTTTATTTCATTTCATTTTTATTTAATATTACTTATTTCTTTTTCGGGGGGGGGGGGGGGGCAAATGTCGAAGGGGCACATTTATGTGACAGTATGAGATCCTCCGCAATGGAGGGAAGTGACCGCGAGGGGGGAGGATGTGAGAAGTGGGATACCCCCTTCTCACATTTTGGGGGACTCTTTGTAACAAATATTTTTATAGTATAAAAGTTGCGTTTATAGAGCATTTAAAAACAAATTTCTATAGTGACAAGACTCGAACCAGAGATTTTGCTATTGACATTCCGTGGTCACGTGGTTCTTATCCCCTGCGCCTAAACAGTGTTGTTTATTGGCATTGGAGTAACTTTCGTTGCTATTAACAATAGCGTGCTCTTTCACCTGTTCATTGTCACCGCACATTCTTTTCGCATTCCAGATTCCCTTGCGTCCTCTTGAAATATCCTTGGTACGCCTGGCTAAATGCGCGGGAGATTTTGAATTCTTTAGCCATTGTCTGCCGCATGTCGTGATTCCGGATGTGCTGTCGATGAGAGAGCTGCGCTGTATCTGGAAGGCTGTTCACTGACTCAAGTCTTTGCAAGACGGACTATGAACTAATGCTCTATGCTTTGCATATGTTCGTTTGGCAGTACCAGGATTGCAGCCTTTAATCAGGTGAGAAAACTTACTCCCTCATAAAAACCAGGGCCTTACAAACTCTTTCCCCGTTTTGAGATTACAGTAGAATAACTGATATCTGTTTACACTGTTCATTCTGTAAGGTTATGTATCAGACCTGCGTGCATGTAACTTGCATGTCAGAACAAGACAATGTGGTAAGCACTGACGTTCGTTCTTTTTAATAGCCTCTAATTTCTCAAGGCTTTTGTTTTTACGGGAAAAATGATGATTATGATATCACTGTAAGCAACTTCCACATTTCATGGTGACAGTATTTATGGTACATTTACGAGTTGGAACCGTGGGATGACAGGAAATGCGCAAAATATTCACTGACGTATAATTTGTGTAAGAGCCCGAGTACGTGTTATGAGCTTTGCAGATGTCCATGTGTCATCACGGGTGCTGTTCGTTATGCCAAAGGTTCGCTATTCCGAAGGTTCGTTATTCCGAAGGTTCGTTAATCCGAAACACACAAATTCCCTATACCTAGAGGTTCGTTAATCCGAAAATGAAAAAGGGTTCGTTAATCCGAACATTTGTGGCGTTATTCCGAAGGTTCCTTATTCCGAAGATTTATTAATCCGAAAATGAAATTCGGAATAACGAACCTTCGGAATAACGAATCTTCGGACTGAAGAGCCTTCGGAATAACGAACCTTCGGAATAACGAGCTGTAACCGTCATCACATACATTATGAGCTGGAGATGTGAATGGAATCATCCCAGTGCGTACAAGGTCTGCCCTGCAAGGAAATTATACGGTCGGTCGTTGCTTTTTACTACCACCCCGATTATTATCTGATTAGTATTAATAAAATCTAAACTTGAGTCGCAATGGACAACTTGAAATAGTACTAACAGTCGTTTTAGAAGAAAGTCATAAAATCAACCACTGACTTTTTGGGGGTTTGTTTCAAATGGTAATGGCTTGTTAACTGCTTGTCCTGTATAGAAATGCTTGGCCCTGAAGGAAGTTCATTATAATACTCCCTAATTTGAATGCACTAGTAATCCGGTCTTACCATGGCCAAATGTATTGCATATATAGATCCACAGGTGATTTTGCCACTTGCTTTGTTATAGATCGATATTTTGTGACTCCACACTTGTAATTATGATCATCATTGTAAAGTCGATGATTACAAGAGCTCCTTTTGGGACAGCCACCCAATTTGTAATACTCTACACACACACACAACACACACACACACACACACACACACACACATTTCAGACACACACACAAAACACACACCCAATAATGTTTTATTCTTATGGAAAGGATTGACACTGATATTATGCTTATCTGAAAGAATTTCTGGATTAGTTCGTTGAAGTCTGAAGGAAATCGAATGTTTCTCATAAAATTCATTTCGTCATCTTTATAAAACAATACCTTGAAAAAATAATCCCTACAGCAGCTCGTAGAAAGCTAAACTTGGGCGAACTGTGCGATGACGATATTGGCCGGCGGTGCTTGAAAGTGCTATAACTATTTACAATAAAATCCCAAAATGCATTGAAATAGTTTGGGTCTTCTGATCCGTTGATCTACTTATCTATTTATTTATGAATTCGATGATTAATTTACCATTAATCTTTTTCCTCTTGATTTAGTTATCTATTTGTTTATAGCGTGTCCTGGCTAGATTTCCATATTATGTACACCCACTAACATGGAAAAAAAATCTGATCACTTATATTTTTGTAGTAAGATGTATTGATAACTAAATTAGGTGGGAGAAGTGCAATATAGCAAACTTACCAGGTTTGGTCATCTATTTCTTGGGAGGGTACGATTGAGCAGCATCCAGAAGAAATTTCGTGAAGAGATCTTCTCCTTTGTGATAAGCACTTCCTCCACTTGTATTTCACTAGGTGAAGTTCCCACTTGTCTCAGCAGGTATGTTTTTCGCTCAGCTACCTCTTGATCTGCCACCACAATCATTTGATATTGTTGGTGTGTTGCTTGGAAATTGGGTCCACAAAATTTAATGTATGAGTGACAGTTAAATGCTCAAATCCTGCTGCTTGCAGTTGGTCATAGGCCTTCCAACAGTCGTTGTCCCTGGCTTAATGTGCTGGATGATAAGTGGTTCCAATGTGACTCTATCTCTCTTATTGTCCGGCACTGGCACAAGGAACACTTCTCTTGTTTCTTAGCAACCCCCCCCCCCCAAAAAAAAAAAAAAAACAACAACAACAACAACAACAACAACAACAACAAAACAAAAAAACAATACGAAAAAAAAAAACCCACTGTCCGTCAACTGATCTATCTTTATTATACTTCCGCTTCTCAAAGTTTGACTCGTCGATTTCAAAAACTTTTCCAGGTCCACCAATGGGCGTGTCGCAGTGTGTCTTGTTGAGAACAGCTCACCGACAAAGTTCTTTACAGTAGTTGTAATAGTCACTCACAGTCTCGCTGCTCGTTGTCACAACTGTCTTGGAAGTAGAACATGCAGAACTACATCTGCTTCACCGACTGTTCACTTTCTATGGTAGAATGTCCGGAGGAGATGAAAGTCTGAAGAAGAAGTCGAAGTTGAAGTAGGAGTTGCAGTCGATCTCTACATCTGCTTCACCGTGTTCACTTTCTTTGTAATGTCCGGAGGAGCTGGAAGTCTGAAGAAGAAGTTGAAGTTGAAGTATATTAGAAGGAGTGGCAATCTCTACATCTGCTCCACTGTGTTCACTTTCTGTGGTAGAATGTCCGGAGGAGCTGGAAGTCTGAAGAAGAAGTTGAAGTTGAAGTAGAGGGAGTGGCAGTCTCTACAACTGCTTTACCGTGTTCACTTTCTGTGGTAGAATCTCCGGAGGAGATGTAAGTCTCATGAACAGCTCTGCTGTATGACAGTTTGTGAATGAGGCAATACACAAGTAGGAGACTTCGGCTCAGACTCAAGTTGCTCTGATGGTTGCACCAAGTTCCTTTCCGGGTTGACACTTGATTTCTCTTGAGTTTGCACTTCCTCCTGTTGCACTGGAAACGACCTTGGGATTTTGTTTTCCCCTGTCGCTGAACTTGAACATGTGAAAGAGAATAAGACATGCAAATAAATCATCATTTAGTACAAGTTGACGACGTGTAATAGCCGACATTGTTTTTAACAATAAAAAGTCACATTTTCGTTCAACTCGGACCTACCCTGTAGATGCTATTCAGCTGACACTTTTTTTTTTTTGGTTCAAAAGTTTATTTCATTTTTCGACAAAACATATAAGTTACACTTCTTTTGACAACAGAGAATAAGGTAAACAGAACATTATGTATCGAAAAGAATATAAAACCATTGAGGACACTTGTGGGACACCTCACGCTGCTTGCAATTAATCCAAGTTCCTGAGCATATTTTAACGCCGAATTTTCGTCTTAAAGTTTAAGGGATAGAAAAAAATCAGTCCCTGTAGTTTACCCCGTCCTTTCCTTCCAGATTTATCACCTGTATAATGTATCTGCTACATAAGACCAGAGCCACTGGGCGAAGTGTGATTATGCAAGAGGTCTTATCAACACAGGATCCATGATAGCATAAATGAATGAAAAACAATACAAATTGCCTGATTTGTTTATATTTTATATTTTTCGTTGAATTATATTGTATTTATCTTCCCGATAAAATCAACATAAAAAATACACAAATGATAACCATACATGTTAACTGGGATATGGCTGGATTGCCCTCCTCAGCTGTGCCTACAAGACACTGCTGTTTTACCGAGGGGTCCAGGAAACCATATAAACAGCAATAGCTTACAAAAAAAAAAAAAAATAACTAAATTACAGGAAACAATAGTCAGCTGTTATTATTAAAAAAAATACATGTACATACAATTAAAATGAATAAAACACATGAAAATAATATGGGTGTACGTCGTTGAAAATCATAAGAACATAGGAATAAAATAATTTATCGCCATGTTAAAAACGGTTAACTTGAAGAGGACTTTACTGCGGTAAATCGTGTAGCTGCAAGTTCTTCTGTACATAAACATTCTTCTACAGTATTCGATCTTGGGCTTTGGCAATGAAAGATTTCAAATCGATCGAAGGGCGTACTTTAGTGCTGATCAAAAATCTAACCGAATCTTTAAGGTAATGAGCACTTAAATCATAGACATTTAAACACCATTGAATACATGTGCCTTTTACGTCTTGTCTTCAAAGACATCCAGTCAAACCTTTGATGAATTTCATGATTCGATAGCTGTTTATATATATGACCTAATTCCAAGAATAATCCTGCCTGCCCTATTTTGTAACTTTTGTCATTTCATAGTGTATTTCGTATTGGACGAATCATAAATGAAATCCGCGTAATTCAAAATGGGAAGAATTAAAGAGTTGTATACTAACAACGCTGACTAATTTAAGGCAGGTTTCATGAAGAAAATGACGAAGCCGACATAACTGACCAATTTACTAATCTTGCTGCATGGTTCATTTATATTAACATCCCATTTCAGTCGTTGATCAAGGGTGACACCAAGATATCTAACAGTCTCTTTCCGCTTAATCACCTGTCTGCACAATCTTATACGGAGAGTAGAACGCCTTGCTTATTAACTACTGGGGCCAATGAGAAAACTCTCTGTCTTTTGGGGGTTTAAACTCAGTTTGTTCAAACACATCCAATCATTAACATGTTTGAGATCACGGTCCAATGTTTGAGATCACGTTTAACATTTTGTTTTCCTCTCTCTCCTTTCTCTTTATCCCAAGTTTCAACAAAGTTCTTTCAATAGGTACCATTTGTTGTGTAGGATCAACCGCTACGTAGATAGGCGGGAAAACAATCATGTCAAATCTTCAGTTCGAGTCGAGTGTGAGTGAGTTAATCCGCCTGGACGGGCCGCTGAGCATGGGCAGTGGATCCGCCCTTCCGCGGTGGCAACGAAAGGCGATTGAGGGAAAAGGTAAAAAAAAGTAGTAAATATGAGTATCAGTGTTCGTAGACTGTGCTGACTGCGACGCTACTACTACAATTAACTAAAAGTAGTTGTTTACTGCTTAGAATAGTAATGTCGATATATATACTCTAACAACAACTGCCTGGCACAGTGGCAATATAATATATACTGTTTTTATTGGCCCTATAAAAGGTCGCTTGGGTTAATTTTCCAGTGGGCCTGAATTTTGGGTCAACAAGGGTGATTTTTGTTTTTCAGTGATTTTGAACAGAGTTATCCCTCGTCTATCATGATAAATAACATGAGATTAACAAAAAAAAAGCAAAATGTTACTAGATTTTTGTAGACACTTTTCTATCATTCATTTATTCATCAATTCATATTTGTGGTAGAGAGAGGGTTGGCGTTGTCACCGTCGAGTCTGAGGAAGACCCCTTCGAAAGGACTGAGACGGACACCATCGAGAACGGGATCCGAGAGATCGCCCAGACAGACGCCTGGAAGGAAGACTAGCAAGTCTCCAGGAAAAGATACCACCAAGCAAAACGGAGGTGGAGACAGGTTTGTATCATAGAGTCATATAGAGATTATATACTTGATATGATCATATCGGCACGGTTTGTACCTGCCTCCATTCCTTTCCCTCCCCATGCCCTCTCTCCCCCCTTTTCATGGCTAGATCTCTCCTCATGACTTCCTCTAAATTTCTTTGGATCTATTCAGCTACATGTCTCTGCGTTTCTCTTATATCCCCCTTTCTATGTATCTCTTTACTTCATGTTCTCTGAATCTCCTTGGTTCCCTACGAATTTTGAATCTCTTCATCCATCTCCCTTCCTCCATATCTGTTTGTCTACCTGTATCTGTCTCTCTGTCTGTCTGTTTCTCTGTTTCTCTCCCCTTAACCATTCTGTCGTCAGCTCATAATACAATCTAAGTTAAACAGCTTGATTTATAAGAATATAGGCTTGCATGAGACCAGTGATAAAACAATAAATAAAAAATTTCTTCGGGAAATATCCGTGTGATTGTTGCACTTGTTATAAAATAACGATAAGAAGACATTACAATGAAGTTTGATGAGGTATCATAAACGCACTCTTCATGCTGACATTATTCCACTTCTTTTCCTCATAACTAACCCTTTCACCCTCGAAAACGAAATACAACCAAATTAAACATACAAAATAGATTCATTCCAAACCGCGCCCTCATGAACATAGACCGGAGTCACTTTAAGGTCACGCAGGAAAATGCGGCAACATCGGAGAGAGGGGACGCAGAAAACTCGTCAACGTACAACATCGATTTGCAGGAACGGCTGAACGACAACCGTGACGCCAAGATCCTAACGTTTAAACAGCGAGCACCGAAGGCCCAAGAAGGTAAGTTCAGCTTTCAGATTAGTACCGTAGATAATATTTAAGAGCCTATCTCACTGTAGGAGACGTGTGTTGCTACTCGTGCGACACGAAAGACCGAAAAAAACTCATCCAGAGGGTGACTTCAGGGCGACGATATCAAACAAGGTAACAACTAGTTTGCCTGGAAGTCGAGGGGACGTTACCTGCGATGTCCCCGAGACACGTTCTCTGTCACTGATACTCATCTTCGCCGGTTATTCGCGGAGACGTCTCGAACAAATTAGTCGTCGCGATGTGGCCGCAACTATTTGAACATTTATGAAAAAAGCACCATGTGTATGCTATGGCAAGATAATATCAGTTACGTTGAGAGGAACAAAAAAAAAAAAAAAAGACAATCGGCGCATTCAGTCATACTTTGAAATTCCTACCGGTGTGTACAAATGTGTACTTTGCTCGTCTATCCTGAGCGAAAATTGGCTCAAGTGTGATGCGATAAAAAGCACACAGGATGGAGAAGCACCTTGCACTTCCGACACATGTATCTCGTTTCCGGTCGAGGGATGCGCTCTCCTAGCAACTTACGCCTTCCAGATGATGAAGGCTTACACACGACGCTCGGACGTGTCGGAACGTTGGTTTTGTCAGTGGGAGGAACATGAACTGGCAAGTGTTGTGATTGTGAAAACTCTAGTCCAAACAAATTTTCCTTCTCGCTTTTCCTCCCGGCTAGAGATCTAGTTTTAGTCTGCCCTGGCTATATGTAAGTTTCCATGGGGAAATCATCTCATCAATCAGGTCTCGGAAAAAGTGTTAAATGATTAACCCTCCTATCGACCAGATGGTTGTCTACACGATGTACGCATTAGATACAGCAAGGACATTCAAATGAAAAATCATTTTTATGCGATTTCATCGGTTTCCTCATGTTGGAATACTGATTAGTGAGGAAAACTGACAAATCTAGTCCTCCCATGTAGCTGTTATAGTTTAAAAGATTGTCCGGTTTCCGAGTGGTCTCTCCTGTCACAAGATCTCTCTTCTGCGTGTCCCTAGAACTACCGGAGAGGAATATGGTGCTCACCATTGTAACACCCGTTTATCATGCCAAAGCGTTACAAGCAGTTCTTTACACTCGTCTTTACATCACTTGAAAAGCGACCCTGATCCTTCCAACTTTCTGCTTGGCAATGCTTGGTTTCAGATTCTTTGGCATCCCTTTCCTGTTCGTTCTGACAGTGCCACATGCATTCCGGATCTTGCGTTTAAATAGTTCTATGAAAAAGACTGGACTCGTACGTGTACCAGTTGTCCGTATTAAATAACCTGTACTCTTTCTTAAACAGTCGAGCCATCATAGAGAGTCCCAATTGGATGATGCCTTCACTGTTCTTGTCAGTTTAAAGACGAAAGTTCCTGGTATATTCTGATGGATTAAAAATGTTACATGCTTTCAGGAAGTATTTAGCTGGCTTTTGAGGATTGTAGGTTTTGATGCTCAGTCATCCAAAGGGTCTTGCGATGAGGGCTTCATCTATTGCTATCGAACGTCAAGGTGCAAACACTGTGCCAAAAGCCTTGGTGACCGCATCGTCGAATGGCCTGAGCTTGAAGTGGGGGTCAAAGTTGGGGTCATGACGTTCCTGTGCCCCATCGTTGTTATTGAAATGCAGAAAGCGGGGGAGAAGCTGAAAGCGATCTCTCGTCATGGTTTGGCCAAAGATTGGTGTCTGGATTGACTGCCTTGTGGGCCAGCAGAGTTGGATCAGTGGCTACCCGACTACCCACATAAGCATGCACAAAGCCTAAAGATGATTAGTTCTGCTCCTGCAGGAAAAAAGAATCAATTTATTAATTCAATTTTCTTTTTCAGTATTACCCATTGTATTGTATTAATAATATTCAGATGAATAAAAAAACATGTCTAGGGAGGCAAAAAAGTACGAATTCCCATGCATGTCTGTACCCCTGAAATACATTCACCAATTTCAACAAGTCAGAAATAAGAATCGGAACATTAAAATACATAAATCTAAATACACTTTAATATTTACAATACAGTAGAATAAAAGTGAAATTTAGCTATGGCCTACGGAACACCATTGCACATAAAATGGATAGTCAGCATGTTAATAAGTGATATTGTAATAGAGGAATAATCAAATAAAAACAAACAGTATTGCAAGTTATACAAGATTATTAATCATTTTCATATAAAAAAGTGGATGAGTATATCAGAAAAACTATATGCATAAATGTCAGTGAGAATAAGGTTTAAATGTTCACCAAAAAGTAAGATTAGTGCATAACAAAACATTGTAAAAAATGCACATACTTAAAAAAAAACTTTTTAAATAAATATTTTAAAGGAGAAAGGGATGATTACAGTGGTACGGTTACAATGTTACTTGGTGATGAATTCCATTCTTGCGCAATCATTGAGATGAAAAGAACTTTGAAATAATCTGCTCTAGCAAACGTGATATACTTTCTTATTATGATAATTTCATCCAATGTCCGGTGTTTACAATATTATTTATCATTCTGTAGAACAATATAGGGCTGAAATACTTCTGTCTTCTAATGTAAAGTATCTTTTGCAACAACGCCAACAAAACACAACAAATCACGGAACAATTAACAGTCTTATAAACCTCTTCCGAAAGCTCTCCTTGTAAATGATCATAGTCTTTATTAAAGTGAATAAAAACGCCTGTACAAAATGCAGTCGTCTGCATAAAGACGAATATTTGATACCATATCATTCGTAATATAATCTATACGGAACAGTATCGAATGCCTTAGCGAAATAAAAAAGAAAAACAAAAACAAAGTCCATTTGACAGCCAGAGTCCATCGCACTTGTCCAATCGTGAAGAACTTCCTGTGTCTCACGTGATTGCTTTTTACGGAAACCGTGATGACCGTCACACAAAAATGTAATTCACTGTAAGGTGATTAGCAATATTTAGTCGACTACATGCAATCTTTTCAAGCAGCTTACACACAAAAGAGGTCATAGAAATATGGTGATAATTTCTTGGGTCGTTTTTCGAATCCTTCTTGAAATATAGGACAATTAATGTTCGCTCTACGCCAGTCAGCTGACAGCTTTCCTGAAGACAAGGATTCGTTGAAATAACAGCTGACATAAAGAGTTGGCTAATTCTTCAGCCCCTTCTTTCAAATATTTTTGTTGTAAACCATCTGGTCCTAATTGGGATATATTCATTGACATCAATGTTCTTTCATAATTTACGTACTTCGTCAACTATTACAAACAATAATTTATTTTCCATTACTGGAACACGTATACAGTGTATAAAGAATCGTTCAGTCTGAGATTAGTGAACTGAGTATCATTGAATGCAGACTGAATCTGTTTATTCAAAACATGTGCAATCATTTTATTGTCTGTCACATGAAATCCATTTACTGCCGATGATGATATCGTCTTTTCTACAGTCTTTTTTGACTTAGCACATTTTAGACAAAAACTCCCGCTCCTAACAACAACAAAACTTACTCTAGTCTTCCCCGAGGCTTGCCCGTTGTAGCAACTACCACCGCTGGCAAACTGTATTACAAGCGATGAAATCTTGCAATAGACTAACAAGGAGAGAAAGATGCCATGTCTTTGATCTTGTGCAATGTATTCCTATTATAGAGTAGCAGCAACAGCAGTTTGACCCTTTTTGCGAAGATGTATGGAAGACTGGAAATGCTGTGAAAATCTAAGACAAGATACTCTACAGTTGCTCTACCCCTATGTGTTCATCCACAGGTTACTCGAACAACCTGAAGGTGCTTTACAGCTCGTCAAAGTCGACAGGCCCAAAGAAGGGTCCCAGCCGCTTCATCCCCCAGTCGGCCGATCGTATTCTTGACGCCCCAGACCTCCGGGATGATTTCTGTCAGTAGTACACTCCTTATACTAGGTGTTAAAAAAAAAAAAAAAAAAAAAAAACGTCTCCCACTTTTGATCCTTAATAGTTTGAAACTATACATCAGATTACACTGTCATTGATATGAGTAATAGCTGAATAATGTACAATTCATTTGGAGGTGATTTTTGAACATGAGAGCATGAATCAGTTTCGTTAAATTCATGATTAATTTTAAAGTTAAGTTCCAGATTTTGGTCAAATTTGAACCCTCTGTACAAAATTGATCTTTACACAAGAACCAATGATGTGTATGTGAGTGTGTGCTTACAATGACTCAGAACAAACATGAATACCACGAATACCACCTTTTCAGACCTCTGCTGACTAGGCTTCTGAACTCTTGCTCCAAGGTACACGAGTGCTTTATTAATAATCCATGATGGATTGCCCTGGGCACTACTAGTATGGATTCATGGTAAAGGATAAAATATGCCCATGAAAAAAATAAGCACACGTTTTCATGAGCTTGCATACACTACATTTCAGGATGAATAAAGACTAGCTGTGTGAGTGGAATTTTTCATGAATATGTAACAGAGCATATCGATCCTGGCCATTGTTCAGGACCATTGTAAGTGTGTTAACCACACACTGCCGTACACTCCAATTGACCCCTGTGCAAAATTAAAATTTTGTACAGAGGGTTAAAAACAGAGCAAAATCTGAAACCTAACTTCAAAATAAGTCTTGAATTGAATGAAACGTATTCATGCTATCATTTTTAGATTACCTCCAGCAAAAATGTTAACTACATAGCTATTGCTCATATCAATGTCAGTGTCATTTAATATACAGATTTTGAACTATAAAGGATCAAAAATGGATTTTTTTTTTTGCAATACATAGTACTTGTCCTCATTCTTCACTTTCCTTTCCTTTGTTTTATTTTCATCATTGTAGTATGATTATGATGATAAGAATGAGATTAATGCAAAAATGATATCAAAATTATTATATATTATTTTCATCATGTCAACAATTGATTAAAATTCATGTCTATATTTCCATTGCCGTTATTAAGAGAAATAGTTAAAATTACGTTGTATTCATGATAGTTTTCATTGTCCTCATTGGGCTATTTCTATTAATCACTCGTTCTTATAATATCGCAGTTATTATTACAGTAATCAATGATATAATTCCGCCAGTATGTCTATTATTAACGGCGCTATTTTTGTCGACAAGCTTCCATATATTATCTGCTACGACGTAGGAATGGAAACGGCATTGACAAAGACAAACAAACATGGACTGCTTATGGTGCTAAAGGTGACCGTAGTGGTGAAATGAAAACCTCACACAGGAAAGAGGAGGAAGGCTGGTGTATTAGGGAATAATGAATGCGTCTATACTACTTTATTGACGACGCAGTATGATTTTTCTGAATGATATAGGGACTAACGTAAATAATATCATGTGTTTTGTTGGATGAGGATTATTACTACGTATCAACCCTACGCACTTCAGTGATAGTGGCCCCTTTCTGTTCCAGAGACTTTGGACAGTGGGTACCAGTGCCGTGGTGTGTACAACGCTATGGGGTTTTCTGTGCCTATTGGCACTCACAGCACACGAGGAGTTAATCTTTTTAGATGCTTCCCTTAACAGACTTAAACCTGATGGACTGGAGCTCGAAGAACATTGTCGCCATCGCTCTCGACAACGCCGTCTACCTGTGGAATGCCAACTCGGGCGAGATCGACCACCTTTTCCAGTTGGAGAGCGTCGGAGATTACATCTCATCGTTGGCCTGGCTGAAGGACTCTGATGTCATTGCTGTCGGCAACTCGTTGGGTCAAGTCCTGGTAAGTTCTCACCAGGGAGCCTGCCACCTAGCTATTATCACTATCATCATCGTCATCATCATCATCATTATCATCATCGTCATCGTCATCATCAACAACATCACCACCGCCGCCGTCACCACCACCACCATCACCACCATCATCATCTTTGCCGTTATTATACCATGAAACAAGATATACTGAACGCCTTTCTACCTCTCTCTATAATGTCTCTATGTCTCTACCCATTATAGCTTTGATAGCCGTCTCATCCTATGCCCTATCTCTGGCACCTCTCTCTCTCTCTCCCCTCTCCCTCCTCAGTGGCCTCGCGACCTCTGCCCTCCCATCATTCATGCTTCCTCTTCCCGCATGCGCACCTCCCGCACCAGTTCGCGCCACAACGGGATCTCATCATAGTTAAAGACACTGCACTGTAATCGTCGTTCGTTACTATAGTTTAAAGTTACCGTTTCACAACAGCTCATTGATATTCACAACCGAGTCTTTATTTCTGAGCTGTTGCCATGGAAGTTAATATGCCCTAACTATTATTACATGCAGTCGATGTACTACTAATTTGTGAAACGGGACCTCACATTCATGACACAGGTTAAGCCACTGAATTGATGTTGTCAATTTGAAATTGTTGCAGCCAGCCTGTTGATATATTATTGCACAGAAAATGTACCGTGGTGATGTTTTCTTGTCATAACCATCCTTATTATATTATATTATATTGTATTATATTATATCATATCATATTAAATTATATTATATTATATTATATTATATTATATTATATTATATTATATCATATTATATTATATTATATTGTATATCATTATATTTCATTATATTTCTTCGTGAAATTCAGCTGTGGGATATTGTCAAGCACAAGTGTCTACGCTGTATGGAAGGACATCCCACGCGAGTAGCGTCTCTAAGTTGGAATGCTTACATTTTGTCAAGGTATGGTGGGATCGTGTTATTATTCAAACATTGCAGCACAATATTATTGTATTCCATTCACAGATCCTTAGTAGTGTATGAACGTTATAATCTGTTCATTGTAATGATAATGGCAGGGCCCTCTGGTAGAGCAGTGGCAACACTGAAGAGGCTACCCTGGATAAATAAGACATTTTTATCATTATTGTCATTGATATTGATATTAATATTATTATCATTATTGATATTTTTGTTTTTTTCATTAGTATTACTATTATCATTATTATTGTTATTATTATCATCTTTATTATTATTATTATTATTATCATCATCATTATATTATTATTGTTGTTGTTGTAGATATCCCTCGAATTCTTTTCTCTTGTCTGATATGAAAAAGTAAAACACAGCGAACGAGGAAGGAACAGTTGTCTTTTAAGACACTTGTGATGAACCCAAGCTTTAAGATGTGTTGTCCTGATGCTATCGTTGCTCGGTTAATGATACTTTGTGTTGTTGTTGTTTTTCCTGGAAACGGTATACTTATTGCAAGAGTAGACTTTATGGATTGGATGACTTGTGACCAAGCAATGACTCTTCGTTATACCTTGGTTATACGGATTATTCCTCTCCATTCATTTTAGAGTGTTTAAAGTAAGTATGCATTTATGTTGAGCAGCATGACTAATATTAATGTGGGGTTCCTCTGACGCGAGAAAAAAATAGGTAGAATACAAATAATTTTGCTCTTTTGTAAATTTGTCCCGATGTCTGTTTGCGTTGGTAGGCCCCATTTGTGCACGATTTGCTCTGACATTGTATTATTGGAAAACAACTGAGATTTGGATCTTATTATGATGATGACGATGTTTGAAGTGATTGATTACTGAGTGATACTCTTACAACCATGGGCGTAAATCCCGGGGGGGGGGATGGGGGGGGGATATATCCCCCCCACTTTTGAAGGAGGGGGGGATGGCCTGTACAAATATCCCCCCCTGAAATTCTCCCAAGAAAAAGATGTAGGAACAAAAAAAACAAAAAACAAACAAACAAAAAGAAATGTGGTGATATAGATTTCAGCATGATGGATTATTGCATAGCCTATAATCTAGGCGGAGAATGCAATTATTGTTTTTGTAATTTGCTGTTAAGTAAAACGTATGATGCAGCGAGATAATTGTCTTTGCCAAGCGATACATCTGATGCGGCGAGACTACGAACAGTGGACGCATCTACCGCGTCCGTTAGGCGTCACGATCGGTGGCATTTTTTGTTGTTTTTTTTTCGTACAAGAAGACTGCCACCGATTAAAAAAAAATAAGAAAACAACGACAAACAACTGGATCATAGGCGGTGTATTCGCGCGCATCCACTGTTCATAGTCTCGTCGCATCAGACCAGCTGTATCCCCACCTAGGTTATAGGCTACATACTGTAATGCATGAGCCATGACGTTCGCACGCCCGCCTCGTGACGAGAGCATATACTGCTGAACAGTGCTAGCAGCGCTCGTGTACTTCTCTCGCACACCAATGCATGCAGTGGCGTATCTAGGGGGGGGGGGGGGGGGGGGGCAAGGGGGGCACGACGTGCCCCGGGCGCCACTCCTTGGGGGCGCGACGTGCCCCGGGCGCCACTCCTTGGGGGCGCAAAAAAACAAACAAACGAAGAAGAAGAAGAAAAAAATTAAAAAATAACAGAAGAAGAAGAAACTCGCCCGGAAGGGGGGCAGAAAACCAAATCAAAGAAGATAAAAACAAAACATGATGATGACGCGGACAAAATGACAATTTTCATTGCGTTCACACAAGAATTCCATGTTCTGTAAACTGAAATACAAATATTTTCGGCTCGCTCGCTGCGCTCGCTCGCCAAAATTTATATAAAAAAAGAAGGTAAGAACAAAACGTGATGATGACGCGGACAAAATGACAATGTCTATTGTGTTCACACATGTCATTTTATATTTAGCAGGCAAAATGTTTCACGGAGCAGCGGCTGCAATTTCTTTCGTTCTGAAGCGATCGCCAATTGGTTTAAAAGAAGGCGCCAACGGTTTCGAACATACGGGGGGGGGGGGGCGCAAAAAAAAACACAAATCAAACAAGATAAGAACAAAACGTAATGATGACGCAGAAAATAATATACAAATTTCGGCTCACTCACTCGTACTACTCGTAATTTAGAGTATTTTTTCCAAGTCCTCAGTTTGTTGGTATAAATCGTTATCTATAAGGCCGTCACTATATCTTGATTAAAATTGTAAGATGTAATAAACAAAAAAATAAAAAGAGTTCCATGTTTTGTAAGCTGAAATACGAAAATTTTCGGCTCGCTCGCTGCGCTCGCTCGCCAAAATTTATCAAAGAAAAAAAAAAAAGAGATAAGAACAAAACGTGATGATAATGCGGAAATAGGCCTATACAAATTTCGGCTCACTCGCGCGTACCAATTTAGGGTATTTTTTAAAGTCCTCAGCTCGTTGGTATAAATCGTTATCTATAAGGCCGTCACTATATCTTGATTAGAATTGTAAGATTTAATAAGCAAAAAATGACAAGAATTCCATTTTTGTAAGCTGAAATAGAAAAATTTTCGGCTCGCTCGCTGCGCTCGCTCGCCAAAATTTATCAAAATTCATTACATTTAAATCACCCTCAAAATGACCCCTTTTAAGTGCTTGAAAAAGCATATCATGTGGACTTTGTTTAAAGTCCCTACCGGGATGGGGTTGGGGTTGAACACTTTTTCAGAAATTAAGGGCGCAATTTTCTCGCTTGCCCCGCGCGCCGTTTTCCCTAGATACGCCACTGAATGCATGTAAAGCAATATCGACCGTAATGCATGCTTCGGATGTTGAACTACTATCGTAGCCACACTACTTGATGGCAACCAGCTGCATTCAACCAGGGAGGTGCTCTTCCCACCTCCTTGATGCAACACAGTCTGTAGGGCCATGGACGTAGGCGTGAACGAGTGCACCATGCCGAGCGCGATACGACTCACGTCGAGCTCCGCATGAGTTACCCAAAGATCTAGATAACAAACGAGTTCGTTAACAGCCTTGTACGAGTTTCAGTCGTAGAAATTGCAACGCATTTACCCTCTCCATATTGGCTCATATTTGCTCAGTTAGTATAATTCGTTTGCCTCCAGGAAAAAAAAAAAAGGAACGGGTGTCGATTCCCATATTTTGCCATAATTTATGCAAGTACCGCCTTTAATCTAATGAACATTGCTTTAGATTAATGGTTCAGACCTATTAACCAAACGGCAGTTTTTGGACTGTAAAATGTCAAAATTTTCAAGCTCGCTCGCTTCGCTCGCTCGCATTGAATCGTCATGCCATTCTCCTGATGTTGCTGCCGGGTAATTGCCAGCAGTTGCGCCCGGCGCGCCCCACCCCCTTAATTTCCTAAGCGAAAAAAAGTACAGCTACAAACGGCAGTTTTTGGATTGTAAAATGTCAAAATTTTCAAGTTCGCTCGCTTCGCTCGCTCGCATTTAATCGTCATGCCATTCTCCTGATGTTGCTGCCGGGTAATTACCAGCAGTTGCGCCCCCCCCCCCCCTTATTTTTCAAAGCGAAAAAGATATAGCTACAAACGGCAGTTTTTGGACTGTGAAATGTCAAAATTTTCAAGCTCGCTCGCATTTAATCGTTAGGTCATTCTCCTGATGTTGCTGCCAGTAATTGTCAGCAGTTGCGCCCGGTACGCCCCCACCCCCCTTAATTTCCTAAGCGAAAAAAATATAGCTACAAACTGCCGTTTTGGGACTGTACAATGTCAAAATTTTCAAGCTCGCTTGCTTCGCTCGCTCGCATTATATTAATATCTATGCTATTCTCCTGATGTTGCTGCCGGGTAATTGCCAGCAGTTGCGCCCGGTGTCCCCCCCCCCCCCTTAATTTTCAAAGCGAAAAAATGTAGCTACAAACGGCAGTTTTGGGACTGTAAAATGTCAAAATTTTCAAGCTCGCTCGCTTCGCTCGCTCGCATTTAATCGTTATGTCATTCTCCTGATGTTGCTGCCAGTATTAAATTGCCAGCAAATGCGCCCGGTGCGCCCCCCTTAATTTCCAAAGCGAAAAAAAAAAGCTACAAACGGCCGCTTTTGGACTGTACAATGTCAAAATTCATGATCGCGTTCATGATCTTCAGTGTAAGAATTAAGACAAGAAGTTTCTCTCCCATTTTATAGGCAAAATTGTTCAATAATAATCTACATAAAATGTACGGCTACCTTAAACATGTTGGACTGTTTCAAGTCGATAGAACACGCAAAAAAAAAAATGAATCACATTCCACCATTTACAACATCAAATTGCAAAAAGTTCTCACTGTGGGAGGGGGAAACCCCCCTCCCACACCCTCCCCCCTCGCTCGCATCGCTCCTTCGCATCTAATCGCTCCCCCTAAGATCAAATCCTGGCTACGCCGGTGTTAGGCCCCACTATTTAGGCCTTCGCAGTGATGTCGCACAGGCGGAGCAAGAGCTGAAATACCACGATGTAGTCATTCAATTATCTATGAATATTTCTTTTTCTTACTTGTTTTTTATAGGAAAAAATCCCAAATTTCACCAAAAGTGTGTACCAGATCGCTGAAAAAAAAAAATGAATCAAATTGCACCATTTACAACATCAATATGCAAAAGTTCTCACTGTGGGAGGGCGAAACCCCCCTCCCACACCCTCCCCCCTCGCTCGCATCGCTCCTTCGCATCTAATCGCTCCCCCTAAGATCAAATCCTGGCTACGCCGGTGATAGGCCCCACTATTTAGGCCTTCACAGTGATGTCGCACAGGCGGAGCAAGAGCTGAAATACCACGATGTAGTCATTCAATTATCTATGAATATTTCTTTTTCTTACTTGTTTTTTATAGGAAAAAATCCCAAATTTCACCAAAAGTGTGCACCAGATCGCTGAAAAAAAAATGAATCAAATTGCACCATTTTACAACATCAATATGCAAAAGTTCTCACTGTGGGAGGGGGAAACCCCCCTCCCACACCCTCCCCCCTCGCTCGCATCGCTCCTTCGCATCTAATCGCTCCCCCTAAGATCAAATCCTGGCTACGCCGGTGATAGGCCCCACTATTTAGGCCTTCACAGTGATGTCGCACAGGCGGAGCAAGAGCTGAAATACCACGATGTAGTCATTCAATTATCTATGAATATTTCTTTTTCTTACTTGTTTTTTTTTATAGGAAAAAATCCCAAATTTCACCAAAAGTGTGCACCAGATCGCTGAATTTGAGGTCTGAAAATGCCAAATTTTCCTCCCACACCCTCCCCCCGCTAGGCCGCTCCGCTCCCTCGCACAGACATTCAAACTCAAAGTCCCTCCCCTACCCCACATCATTAAAACGGAACGATGCCCCTGTGATGATTGATTTACTGACTTAAATCAAGAAAATTGAAGAATACAATTAATTAATAGCTACAGGAAAATATCTTTTACGTTATTCAAGAAATGGATATCCTTATTAGCATTTTATTGAATTTATTTGGGTATTATTCAGGGCTGCGCTACGTTTTTGAAAGTCGGCTGACAAGGAAAAAAGCTGAAAAACAAACAAACAAAAACAAGAACAAAAAGTCGTCATATTTTTGCTACCACTTCCCTCCCACTTTGCATGGAAAAGAGTGGGACATTTGATCCCTGTAAAGTGTGTGTGTGTGTGTGGGGGGGGGGGGGGGGCAAGCTTCCCCCCCCCCCCCCCAAGGGCTGCGCCGGTCCGGTTATGGGCTTGTAATCGTGGTGATGGTGACTATCGCCAATCATCCCCCCCCACTCCTCAGTACGGATTTACGCCGTTGCTTACAACATTGCTGTTGTTGTTGTGGTTGCCTCTTGCTTAGTGGAGCCCGCTCTGGGGGCGTCCACCACCACGACGTGCGGATCGCTGACCACTTAGTGGCGGCCAACGATGTCCACAACCAGGAGGTTTGCGGCTTGGCCTGGAGTCCCGACGGGAAATATCTGGCCAGTGGCGGGAACGACAACGTCCTCAACGTTTGGGATTCGTCCAGGGCCCTGGCAGGTTCTGAGCCACTCTTCTCGCTCACTCAACACCAAGCAGCAGTCAAGGTGATGTACAAAGTGATCGATAGATAGATAGATAGATAGATAGATAGATAGATAGATAGATTGAAAGATAGATAAACGGATGGATGGATGGATGGATGGGTATATAGATAAATACATAAATAGTCAGATAGATAGATAGATAATTACATAAATGAATGAATAAATAAATAAATAAATAAATAAATAAATAAATGAATAAATAAATAAATAAATAAATGAATAAATAAATAGATAAATAAATAAATATAAATAAGCAAGTCGAAAGAAGAACAGATACACTGTAGACAGAGATACATAAATGATGGGTGGATAGATAGCTAGATAGGGAAATAAATAGATACATACTTATATATAAATTATACAATAATAGAGAAATAAAGAGATAGGCAGATAGACAGATAATTAGACAGATAAAGGTATCTTTATTGCATACAGCATGCAGTATCCAGGAGACAGATAACAACTGCATGCTTTGAATCTTATTATTCTCACCTGGATTGTACACTCATCCACTCCTGACTAAGACTTCCATGCAGAGTGACTATGGGCATAGAATTACAAGAAGTGAAAATGTGCGTTTAATGATGTGGATTCGTGTCAGTAAATATCAATTCACAACTGACTTTTGTACATGTATAACCATTTAATGTTTCTTTTTTTAGGGGGGGGGGTATTATTGAGGGGGCGCATCAATTAGTAAAGACTACATGTATGTTTCTACAGCATTCTGTTTGTGTTACGTACGTGTCACCTTGTACAGCCACTGGTCGATAAATTGTCAATATTTTACAAAATCTTATAGAAAAATGAATGGATATCTCAAAACTGCAGGCTATTAGCTGGTGTCCATGGCAACCCAACCTCCTGGCTAGTGGTGGAGGAACCGCCGACCGGACGATCCGTTTCTGGAACACGCAGACTGGACTCTGCGTCAAGACAACAGACGCAAAGTCACAGGTAACAAAATTTCATCTGGAAGAGATAGGGTGCTTTATAGAAAAGACTGGAAGAAACATGATATGAAGGGAGAAAGATGGAACAACGAGATAGAGGAGGAGGAAGAGGAGGAGAAGAAGACTGTAAAAAAAAAAGATAAATAGAGGCGTTTGGGAGGGGAAAAGATTGAAGAGAAGGCAGAGGCGGAGAAAGTTGAGGAGAAGAAAGACGGGAGAGATGAAAGCAAAAATAATGGTGGAGGAGAAGAAGAAGACTTGTTTTTCTTCAAACTAATTAGTTCAGCGCCACGCTACGGGGAAATTATAGTACGTAATGGGTTCTTCTTAACTCTGCGTTCTATAATTTTTTCTCGACTCCAATGTACATCACAGGTGAGCTCTATTTTGTGGTCACGTGCATACAAGGAGCTGGTCACGGGACATGGCTATGCCCAGAATCAGCTGACCATTTGGAAGTTCACCACCATGGAGCGGATTTGTGATCTCAAAGGTATGTGCAAGTCATAATCTAAAATTTGATTCCTAGAGTCAGGCCCATTCATGACCATTGCTATCGCTGCAACATAACGCTAGACCTTAATACTCCCTAAATTGACCCGTGTAATCTGTAAGTGCAATCGTAATGCTTCCACGTGCACTGAGGAGCCGATATGTTCAATGTATTAAAACTGTATCCTCCTATCCACAACGTCAATAAGATCATAATATTACTGTACGGTGTACATGTAATTACAAACCAAGACACAAAGAAGCTACTGTGTTACGCTGGAATTATAAAAGAAAGTGTTGGAGAAAATTCCGGGCAGCTTGCCATTTGAGCATGTATTATGATCAACTTCTTACACCACCTTCTTACACCAAAGTCTTGCATTTTATTGTACAAATATCTTTCACTCCACCGACCTCTTCCCATCTATTGAAATCAATGTCTTTTCACTTACACTGACCTATTCTCTTTGACACCAAATTATTCCAGTATACATCAATATCTTTCCACTTTTTTACACTCTCTTCCTCTTTACACAAACTCTTCCGATGAGCACAAATTTCTTCCCATTAACGCGAACGGATTTTCATTTTCACAAACCTCTTCCCATTAACACAAATATCCTTCCCATCGACAACTTCTTTTTATTTGCAAAAACCTCTTTCCATAAACACCAATCTCTTCCCATTCACACCAACCTGTTTTCATATAAACAAACGTCTTCTCATTAACTCCAACCTCTTTCCATTGACATCAACCCGTTTTATTTTATACACAAACATCTTCCCACCAACAACACCAAGCTCTTCCTACTGACACTTATAACCTCCTTTCATTTACACAAACCTCTTCCCATCAATACCAATTTCGTTCCCATTGACACCAACCTCTTTCTTTACACAAACGTCTTCCCATTCACACCAACGTGTTTCATTTTACACACAAGCATCTTCCCACTAACACCAACCTCTTATTCCTACTGACACCAATGTCCTTTCATTCCCCCAAACCTCTTCCCATTAACACCATCCCCTCCCATTGACACCAACCTTTTCATTTTACACACAAACATCTTCCCATGAACACCAACCTCCTTTCATCTGCACAAATCCCATTCCCATTAACATCAACCTTCTCCTGCATCCATACCAACCTGCAGGTCACACCAACCGAGTACTCACCATGTGTCTGTCACCAGACGAGACCACCGTAGTGTCGGCGGCAGCAGACGAGACGCTGCGATTCTGGAACTGCTTCGCCCACGAGAAGACGAAGAAAGCGTCGACGACCACGAAGAGCAAGGACTCGGTCAAGAGTTTCATCACGAGAACGATCAGATGAGATGGGGAATGATGTCGATATTAAACAATGAACAGTATCGAAAGAAAACACCATGGACAAAAGGAAAGACCACGCCTTCATATCAGCCAAGCCAGTGCCGCATATCAGTTACCATTGACTTAATCAATATTATAAGAAGAATCCTTTCGCACTCTTAGATACATAGGAGGGAGTAGAGATCGATGTTTTAAATTGGAAGTTTGATATGGAGAGGCAGTTTAGGTGAGAACTTTGCTCATCATACCAGGTATTGTGTTGTAACAGCCACCAAAAATTATCCATAAGAGCAATGAAACTTTCCCTATTAGAACTGAATGTTGCAATTTTGTGTCATCAGATATTTCGTCATTCCAGATCTCCTCTATGCCAAATTTCCATCGTACTTCTTCTAGGACCGTAAATTTCTTTCACGTTTTACAGCAATACATCCTAATATGATGCCCTTGTGGACGATTATCCTGGGCTCTATGGTTCTCTGGACAATGATTTGAGGAGTCTGAGTATCAGGGGAAATGTCCACGTGGTAGTCGTGACATGGTAATTGTACATGGGCGCAAACTTTTTGTGCAAGAGAACACACGTACCAGTAGACGGGTCTCATTGGTCAAATGAAATCATTGTTCCACAATGACACAATGAATATTATTGTCGCGGGGTAGCTGTCCCAGTCGGAATACACATGTCTAGGAGGGGGCTCTCAGGCCCGAATTCACGAAGGTGGTGCAATTTTTGTCCATGGTTTAAACCATTGACAAAGACCGTAGTTTTGTATGGGGCGCCAAGTGTCGCATGGCCTATTTCGTTACGAAATGACTGATTTCGTAACGAAATAGGCCATGCGACACTTGGCACCCCATACAAAATTACGGTCTTTGAACCATGGGCAAAGATTGTACCACCTTCGTGAATTCGGGCCCTTGAAGTTAACTGTCCATGGAATTTCAACCTTGAACTGTACACTTTCAAGAGTCAGTCAATATCCCCTTGGTGTAAAACAAAATGTACACAAGCAAACTATAAAACAACTGGCACTAAATTCTGACAGTTTCATATTCGTAAAATCGAAAAAAATTGTAATTCAGAAAATAACAAAAGTCATAATCTTTCAGTGAAAGCTGCATGTGTTTGATTCTTCATAAAAAACCCAACCCCCCCCCCCAAAAAAAAAAAAAACTAAAACAAAAGGCAACCGAGCATCCAAGACGACAAAATCAGTATGATAACTCAATATGATTTGAAATACTACCTATCTTCTCATACCTTAGTGTCCTACTTCTTAAATTGATTAAAAAGACTTTACACACGGCTCTTAACCTTTGGGGGTGTTTCAAGAAATATAATCTCAATTGGGGAAGCATAAGAAACATAAATATAAGTTGCTTTTTTTTTACAGGTGAACTCGCCCTCGAGAGAAAAAAAAAATCACTTTGAATTCATTGATACAGTCCAAGGTAAGAGATCCGTGTCTTTGGGCAAAATCGGACCTAGAATAAAATGATAAAATCGGCATCATCTGCAGACGTCCAGAAGTCTGTTCAGTGGACACATAGGCAGTGATTACAAGGCGATATTGCCTGTTCTTCAACATCATTATTGCATTTTATAATAAGATAAAATACATGTACCGTGTTTCCAGACAGTGATTTTCAACATAATATAATTAGTTTGGAATGTAATGACTCTAGTCAAAGAGACCAAGATTGCTGCAACATCATCCATTATGAGACAGAAACTTGCTCCTCCATTGTTTGAAATACAGCTGTATTGCTCATATTTTTGTCCTTTTTCTGTCCAAAACCAGAGAAAACAAAACAAAAACAACCACCCACCCCCCCCCCTCCCAAAAAAGTTCACGTAATGAACATCTTTAAAATTTTTCTTTATGCACAACTTATATGTTGCAATATACAGGGTATCCTATTGTGATACGTTTTGGCTGGACTCATACATTTCTCATCCGTCTTTGCTTGTATCATCGCGCTTAAGGCAACCCTTTGAGAGTTGGTCATTTAGATTTTGTGCGATTCCTCCCATACTTCCCCTTCCACCCATTTGTCATCTGATATACTATAACAGTTGCACAAACTTCAATTACGAAAGGTTCTCCTCTTGCAGATAATGAATGAATTTCTACAAGACAGTGCTGTTCCAATACTGTATAACTTTTTTTTTTTTTTGTAAATAAATGTTAATGTGTGTCCGAGTGTTTTGTTTGCAAGTGTCTGTGTGTACCCTCTGTATAATATTTATTGAGCACTGATATCTTATTCATGTTACTTGACTTGTATTTGTATTCACATGCAACTTAAGACGGTCATGAATAGAGGGTGCATTTTGTGTGTGTATGATTTTGTAGATATTTTACTAACTGAAATAAAGAATCGTAGCATACGAAGATTCAATGTAGTTTACTTTGTGTGTTTTAATCTGTCTAAATTTCTCATCATAAGACATGTATTTGCTATAAACGCTGACACAATGCAGTGCAAACATTGCACACTGTTCACAGAGAAATAACATTTATGCTTATCAGACTCAATTGCAGCTGAAGAAATAATATTATCATGCTGTAACATAAAAACATCATGACACAATTTCTGCCTTAGCATCCTATATCACCCATCCCCCCACCCCCCAAAAAGATTTAAAAAACTGTCACTCAAAAATAAAACATACACATGAATAATGCAGAAAGCAATGCAATGCAATGAGCATGCACAGTATTTTACTAAAGCATTCGATATCCTTAATGGTAGAAGGGTACATTGTACACGTATATATGATGCCTTAAATCACGATAAAACACAGCACCAGATTGTAGAAAACTGCTTTTCTCTGCCCCCGCATAAAACAAATTCCTTCATTTCTAGCAACTAAACAACGAAAGAACCAGATAAACTGCACAATTTCTGGTGTCGAGGGCCTTTTTATAGTGGGGTTTCTATGGTATTTGACAGAAAGAATACAAATGTGCACATGCCACAGGAACAAACAATAACTGAGCAAAGGGACAAATTCAGACTGAAGGGTACGGCAGAACAAAGGCTGCTAACATAGAGTCAATGCACTTGTATTTTCTACGGACGACTATTGCATTAGCATGGGCTATGCACATACGTACTTGATGTGAGATGCAAGTGAGGACGTGCATCCATGGACATCATTATAGCAACACTAACATCAACACCGAACCTGTAACTACAACTTTGGTAATCCCTAGGGGCAGGTGTAACCCAATACGGAAAAATCACTTGGCTATTTGTACGTCACCAAGAATACAGTGCACTCCAATTGTAACGAACACGGTTATACACAAATTTCCGGACACAACGTACACCTGTAGTAAAAATTCAGGTTGCAACATTATCCATTCTGGGTATTTTTTTTTTTTTTTTTTTTTTTGGGGGGGGGGGTTTTGTTTATTCTGTTCGGTTACGGTATAATGACATTTTAATATAACCAAAGAAAACTGCCGGTCCCAAGGACTTTGTTATAACCAGGAGTCCACTGTACTGAAACTTGGATCAACAGACAGCACCAAGCTCACACTAGCTACTGGAACTACCCTGTACATCATAATTTTGAGGTCAATCTCCAAACACCAACTTATTTCAAGCTCAAGATTTTTGCTTGTGCTCGTGTTGAGACAGCACTTATACTGGCAGTAGCGCCAAACATGAAATCATTTGATGACTGACAAAAACCATTTCATTTCTGGACATGAAGGTGACTTGGCATAGTTGTTTCCTCACACAATTTCCAGTGTTCACTGCATTATATTTCCCCAATGAGTAAAGCAGTGTATGTATAAACATATAAATGTATGTGTGTGTGTGTGTGTGTGGGTGGGGGGGGGGGGGTTCTTTCCATCACAGCATACACTCTATGCCTATCAATCTTGGTAGATTGTACATATTGTATGAATGACCAATCCCATTGTTCATTCATATCCCTATCATCCAGGTTTTCACCTGTATGCCTATCAGAAATTCCTCTATTGGCATCACCTTCTTTCTCATTCTCCAATTACATTTGGTACTGGATGAACACACAACTCCTATCAGAGTCAACTAATGCTTGCATATACTGTATAAGCTGTTATTTTTGTAAATTTTGCGAATCACAGTTGGATCACAAATTTAACAACACGCAAAAATGACTCCAAACGCTGTGTAAATAGAGCATTAACGTAAGCGTCGGCGTTGATTCGCGAAAACAACATCCCACAAAAATGTCTGTGACCTTGTCATTCGCGAAAATATCTGTACGCGAAAATAACAGTGTATACAGTATGGGAGTACATGTACTATGTTAAGCTGGAAGGATGTCAGCAAATCCTGTCGGATATAATTCTAGCTGTAGGCCTGCATTCAGAAGATGTACACCCATGACAAGCTGTTGTCAAATAAAATGAATTTTGCTTGTGTTCGAGTCTATTGACGGTTGATACAATACCGCTATACGGTAGTACAACTTACACACACGGGCAGAATGCACGTGTTATAAGCAAACATTTGCATGTGTACTTTTTTTTTTTTCTTGCTGGTACTGAGTATGAATATATATCCAAACTGTAAATTGTCCCGTGACTGCATCATGCCTTGCTGTCCATTTCACAATTCCTCATAATATAAGGTGTTCTTTCACAACGTCACATGATACTTGGGCCACATCACATGACACTCCGGCCAAATCACATGACACAAGTCAGAGTCACTCCTTGATTGTGGTTGACAGACATAGCGCAACACAATATCAGAGAGATATGTCCTCGATGGAGAGCTGATTATGCCGGTGGGCACGAATGCCACTCACAAAAAGAGCCCCCTCATTCTCCGACCCATGCCTTGCCTGTCATACAGCACGTTGAACTTGTTGACAAACTGCCAAGAAGGAGGACAGTTAAATATGTGTGAGAAAATGATACATAATTTGTAATATGAGTTCAAACAAATACAATTACATAATAATGAAAACGTTATTTGATTAAGGAATCAATACACCAAGAGATGAATTACTTACTACATCAAATTTAACACTGAAGTAATCAATGAATGAATGTATGCATAGCTTTACACATAGCATTATGTGCTAAAAAATGAAACTAAAGGACAGGAGACAAAGACAATTCTTAACCCTAACTAGGCCGGGGGGGGGGCCTCCGAGGCCCCCCCCCCTTGACGTTCCGCGCGATGTTTCGCAATCGCAAAAAGCTATCGCCGCGACGTTTCATGACTTTTTTCTTTTGAGTCTCCCGCATCTTTTGACACCAAATTTGCGACGCCCGGGCGCGCGGTTCCGAAGTTATGCATAAATATGTACATGCATGTCAGACCAAAAATTGCTCAAAAACGTTAATTCGTGTACAATTTCAATGCAAACTGTGCTTACTGGCAAATCTCATAAAAGCATGATTATTTTAGTGTTTTATTGATTAAAATCAATGAATAACATATTTTCTTCTTCGGAGCGATGTCGCGGACAAATTTCATCGAAAAAACAATGAAAAACATAAAGTCGAAAAAACAAAGAAATACATAAGAAATTCAAAAAAACAATAAAATACTTAAGAATTTTTTCTGATATCACAATTTTTTTTAATTACATTTGCTAAGGACACTAAAAAGAATATTCACACAAAAAATGTGCCTGTTTTGAGCTTTTTTTGTGTGATTTATACCAAATAGTCTGATTTTATGCATCATCATGCATAAATTAGCATAATTTAGTATAAATGATGATTTTTTGAAAAATTAACTTCATGGTATTTTAGATTACATCATAGGCAATGTGTGTGCCAATTTTCGTCACGATCGCGCGGTCGACAGCCAAGATCTGGAGGGGGGGCCTGGGAGGCCCCCCCCCCGGCTCTATCAACTACCTAAATGTGACCCGCGACAACGGTTTCAGGCAAAAGTCGCAAGAGCAAATTCCCTCCTAGGCGGGGTACAAAGATTTTGACCACTATTTTTGTCGATTTAGGTTTTTTTGCAGAAATCGAATCTTTGATACGTTTTCTACATCTACACTAAATTTCATAGCATAAGACTAACTTTTTCCTATCGAAAATGGAATTTTAAGCACCCTATGTTGGATCGCACTCGTCAGTTTCGAGCTTCTTTCGAACGCCGCGCCAATATCCCCAGCGTTGCTACGGCGCAGGGACTCGCATGCGATTGGCTGGTGCGTCGCATACATTTACATAATTCGGCTTTTGGAGACACCAGTTGCAGCGTTTGGGGAATGCTTTGTCCACGCGTGCACGATTACACGCTCCATTGTTCTTGCTATAGTGGTTTATATACGTTCGCTCTGTAGTGCGTGCTCTTCGTTTGGCTTTCTATCCAAACTATTCTACCGCAATGTTCGACAACGGAAGTGAAACAAAAATCATGTAGCATGACATAACCGTATGAAAAGAAAACTAGACATTCTCAAATTTGTCTACTTGTACATGTAGTAAAAATTATGACAGCAGACTGACTCAATGGAAGGTAGATGAGAGGAAAGGAGCGGTCACATAGGACTAATTAGATTCAAATACTACACGTCAAGATCGCACCAAACTAACCAGTCGTGTTTGTTTGTTTGTTTGTTTCAATCTAATTAGCACCACCGAACAAAGCAACATATGCATGTCTTGTAAAAGCAAAACAAACAGGAAGCGTGACCCTTGCCAGCACTAGCAATTTTCTGCCTTCAAAAGGGTCGGCAATGATATAGACAAATCAACCACAATGAAAACGCGATTTGTAAATGTGTGGATTCGCCATCGCTCCTGTTACATGCACACAGTCATGGCGTGTGGATGCTATTGCGTAATGCGTGCGACAAGTCATGTACACCATACAGCTGTACGTGCAATCATCGTATTCGCCATCTTGAAAGACGTACATGCACTGTCAAACCCAAGCGAAACGCATTGTTTTTCGGCTCCATACGCTGAGCTCCGAAGAAGGTGCCCGGGAAATTTGACTCTCTCAGTGAGCCAATCAGAAGGCGATGTGGTTGCTAGAGGCGGAGCTTAACATCGATTGGCACCATCGTACGGATGGGTGATTCTCCCCTCGTATCGCCGCTCGGACATTGTCTTTGAGAAAGAGCTGAATCTTCAAAGCCTGTTTTCTCGCAATTTTGACAGGCTAACAACTTAAAAAGTGCATTTTATTTCTCTTTCAATGCCCACTTATGGTGCCGAAGAATACAAGTGTTTTATATCAATGCAAAGCTTAGGAAATGGACAATGTGATTCAGTCAAAAAATGAATTTTCAAAATTCCCGACTTTTGCCTGAAACCGTTGTCGCCGGTCACAAATAGCCCGGCCTAGTTAGGGTTAAGTCTTTTTAAATCTGCAAAATCTCATATCAGCGACTTTTTTATTCTCTGAATATCCAAGGCAGAGTTGCATAAAAGTTGAATTAAAAAAAAAAAAGAGTTGTTTGTATCATGTTTCCATCTGAGAAGATGGCTGGATAGCCCATTTTCAGCAGTTGCACTAGCTGGTCTTCCATGGGGTCCTGTTGGATGTCAGGTAGGACCATTTTACCGTACTAGAGTTGTAACCTTCTCACAAACGGGACCTTCATTTTGTGTCCCAATGTAGGGGCAGGGAACGGGACATTTAAACACAACACTGCTCACAGACACTTTAGGATCAAACCTAGGTCCATTGTATCTGGTAGCAGACGTGCTACTGACTGAGCCAAATGAACTCACCTGGTTGACTGTGTTGCATCCTTTGGTGATCGCTCCTAGGTATGCCATGAGGGTTACATCATTGCATTGCTGCATGGAGGTAAGATTTCAAACATGACATACAGTACTGTAATCAAAGACCTTGTGAGAATGAAGACATGATATCAGCAGACACATACAAGTCATCCTAGAAATTAATCCTGTTTGTAGATCAAATAAACCCATACATATACAAATTTGTCATTCTTCTATTCCTTCATATAGTATGGGTATAACTGCTATAATTTATCCACAGTTACATGTATTCTTCATGTATTCTCTATGAGCACAATTTACCTTAACTGTCCAACTATTCTTCAAAGTGGAACCTAATCCGATGTGGAAGGATTGATTTTGCTACAACACACATTTCCCATAGACACCTGCCTGAGTACACTTGGAAGTCGTCCTCAATGGGTTAAAGCCCATCAGTCCCCTGGTCCACGTAAACCCTACTTGTGCTTTGCCTGTAGGTTAGCACAGATATACTGCAAACTTATTTTCAATGGATAGATATTACCTTTAAAATCCCCCTGTTCCCTGTTGTTTCACCGTGGCTCTCCTGTTTGACTGTTCTAAGAATTATGCCATAGTACCAGTTGGTAGTGTTGGGGGCCTGGTGCTAAATATTGACTGCTGAACTGAGCAAATTCCAGTATTCTTCTTGTTATCAAGTACATTCATAGCCTATGCTCATGCAAAAGTCATTTGTGGAAAATACAGGAACACTCTGGATATGGTCATATAAATCTATGCCTTGGAGCAAACTAACATTGTTGAATTCTGAAGTTCACAAGTTCACCCTCATAGACATGTGGGTTGAGTGAATGCAGCAATATTAGTAGAACACATCATTGAGAGTCTGAGGAAAATCTGACAATCTGTTCAAAAGTTATGAATTTTTGAAGTTTCTGCTCACTCAAGGCTGGATGAGAAGACTACTATAGCTTGTGATGTCACATGAGTACAACGATATAAAGAAAGAATAAAGAAAATTCAACATATTTTCACTTTTCTCGCATAACAAAAGAACACTTGACTTCTCTCTTTCAGAAGGCAGGGGGAATAATATTACCCTTAACATATGTCAGTAACAAGTCGAAGAAATGTGCACTTTATTCAGAAAGTAAAGTTTTGTGAAATTCTCTTTTTATTTTCTTTATATGGTTGTACGCATATGACATCATACACTGTAGTAGTCTTCTCATCCAGCAGTGACTACGCAGATACTTTAAAAATTCATAACTTTTGAACGGATTGTCCGATTTTCCCCAAACTTTCACTGATGTGTTCTACTAATATTGCTGCATTCACTTAATCCACATGTATATGAAGGTGGACATGTCCTTTAAGCAATTAGTGACAGTTCAATTGATCTTTTTTAAATGAACGTAAAGGGTACATTGCTTCCTTAGCAGCCCAACCAAATAATCCCACACTCAAAACATTGGACGGCCAACTCACGTTGTAGAAGTCGGTGTCAAACTTGTCGAGGTGGAGAACTGGTAGTCTGTGGCACAGACTGTTTGCGTCCCTCAGGACGTCATGGTTCATGGGGACTTCTCCCGCCTGGACGGCCTTCACATAGTCCAGTATTAGCTTAACACGGCTGTGTAGCATCTTGACTGCATTGTGCTGAGCCATCAAGTGCTCCGCAACTTTGGGGCCGCATGAGAGAGAGAGAGGCATGAAGGAACATAGAGGATCATCAACAATACTTTCATCTACTGTCCTGGCTTCATGATAACAATCATTTCAAGAGCTCAAGGTAAAGAGGCCAAGGGTAATTTTGCTGCAGATAACTGTTCCAATCATTAAATTGGCACCTCTGAATTATACTGCTTGTCTTACACCAAAAACATTATTAAATGAGAGTAGATACATTAATTACTATTTGCATGAATTTTGAATAAATCTTGTGGAAAAAAACCTGCAAATTGTAGTGAGAAACAGAAATATTGTAATCTTACGAGAACGTGCTGCCAATTTTGAGAATCAATTAGAAATTTAGCACACATGGATTTTTGTAAATCCTGTAAATGAAACAGATAAATATATATGAATATACAAGTGCTCTTATGAAAAACAAATTATATATTTACATCATTGTACAATAAATTGTAGTTTATGAAATGCTAACAACAAGAAGTAGAAATTATGATGGTGAAATACAGCATAAAATTATAAACTTCCTTGGTTTTTGGAATTACTATTACAGTATATAACTCAAAAAGTGCAACTAGTCCAATGACTTTTTCATACAACTACTAGTATAAGTCTAGTCAGATGGCTTATCTTATTACACAACAGGTTTTTGCTCACAACAGGCCAAATTCAATTTCTTTTCCCTTCTAAAAATAATCATGAAACACTCTATCGAGGCACTCCTCGACAAAAAAAAAAATAATAATAATAAATACATAGTAAAAACAAAGATTGTGGACAATATGAAACTGTGCACATTAAGTTCACTACAAAAGAATATTTCCTTTAAAAAAAAATAAAAGGAAGCAAACAAAGTTGTGAACCCTTTGAGGTGAGGCAAACTGATTCTTACCCATGGAGCTTTCCATAGTCTCGCTGTTGGTTACCCTGGCGACGTGATCCACCCCAATCCGCTCAGCTTCCTCCGTGGCCAGCGTGAAGTTGAGCTCCACAAAGAGCATGGTGGCCACGCCTTGTATGAGATCAATCACAGACTCATACATTGTGACTGGAAGCTACAGACAGAACACATTAGTAGATACCATCAGTTCTGTACAGATGCATATCAATGAGCATGGTCATGATACTGCAAGAAGGGCGTTAGCTAGATAATCTGCTCATAAGCTCACTTTGCTGCATGAACATCCCTTTGCACTTGTTAACAACATCTCTTTAACAGCATCCTTAGTGGTGGCATCCAAACAAAAAGAAGAACTCTGAATATTTCCACAGGAGTTGCACTCTACAAATCAATCTTTGTCTCAATATGAATGTAATTCTACTTTAACACCAAAATTATAGTATGTCCCATTTTACTTTTTTTTCTATTATTTTTTGATCAGTTGGAGCAGGTTATTGTAAACTGGCATGACACAACCAAGTAATCATAGAAACTTAAGAAAGCATATGCAGCCATTTGAAATACCAAGTCTATATGAAGGAAATGACCTTTTGTCATACAGTATACATTACATCCAAAATTGATTTTATTTTTTCTCTCATACTTGTAGTGGTATATCAAGATTATTGTAAACTGTTATTACACAACTACACACTATCAGAAATTTAGAAAATATACACATCTGCAGCCTTTTGAAATATTAAGCTATGAAGAGACTGCTAAATGAGAATATGAATGGACCTTTTTTTTTTTCTTACATGCCACAGGATACTTGATTTTGAAAACAACAACCAAAAAAACAAACTCTATCCTCTTTATTCCTTACTAAGCTTATAGATACAATTTACTGAATAATAACACTTGAGAAGTACAACCGTACATGTATATGAAAATGACAGTGTGGTTGTTCTCCTGTAAGTACGCACCTCAAACCACATTATCTGACCGTTGCAAGGAAGAATGTAAATATTGATATCTCAATCTCAAACGACCTTTTTTTTTTCATCATTTCTGAACTTGACAGCATTCTGTCAAAATTGCAAATACTGGCATGTCCGTGCAAAATAGCAAGTGTTGTAGGCTTACATCTGCTTGTCTGGATAGAGGATTCAGCTTCAAGAAGATTGGACTTTCATTGATTTCACAGATCTGTGGGGAAAACATTGATACAGAGATAACAATGACATTGCAACAGAGAAAAGATGAGTTAACAGAAGCTATGTTTTGTTTCATAAAATTGCTGAGTATTAGCAGTTGTTCCTACTTATATTATATCACTGTCGAAGAGCCATGGAAAAGTGTTGACAATGAAAACCTTTTCTGATAAAGATAATTGTCTATTTTCCAAGAATATTCCTATAAAATTGTTTGAACAACTTCATGAAGAAAATGTAGAACATTATCCAATAGCTGAGTTTATCTGAATGAACTGCACATATTTGTTGGAACTTGGTTAGTCTTTTAAGGTAGGGGATGCCTTTTACAGACCTCCCAAAATGCAGCAAAACATTAAATGTGAACCTCAGGGGACTTGTTTAGGCCACTGCTGAGAAATTTGGAAGTCAACAGTTATCTACAATTTGAATAATGCACAAACTCAACTACTCAGTAGTTCTGTGTGTCAGCCACACTTAAGCCTTTTTGTTGCAGTCTTCTGTATTTTTTTTTATCTATAAACACAAATCTAAAAGTATAAGAGCTGATGTAATAACATATAGAGTGTGTGGCAAGAATGTATAATAGAAATGTTTGTAAGTTTTTATGAACTTTCTTCACAAAATATACATGATGGACACACATGCAGTGCATGGGTCTGCAAAAGGTAGCCTAGTAATGTACTGGAATTTACGGTGAGCCCCGAAAAAAATTCAATTCAAAATCTAACGGTCAATAAAAATGTACTAAATGTTACCTTCCACTTTCAATACTTTATGGGAGTTTCTAAAATGATACTCTCTTCAACATACCACTGTATTTATACAACTCTTCATTCAAGGCATGCAAATGGGATTCCCTACCTTTAAAGGTACCAACAACCAACCAAATAACTACCTGAAATAGTATGATTTCTAGATGGCCATGTCTTCTATTCTCTTTTTCATATTAACACTGAACTGTGCAAAATTCAAACATACATGTAGTGTACGCTTCTTCTTTTTTTAATGGTGGGAAAGGGGTGGATTCCCCCTTTTTAAAATCTTTTTCTTTAATGCTTAAGTTAGTGGATGAAGTCCCAAAACAAAAAACAAAAAAAAAAAAACAAAAAAATCCCAAACCTACAAACATACAATCAAAATTTAGTTGTTTTGTTCAGCACAAGAGAGCTCTTTATTTGTACTTCTCTACAAAAATGTCATTTGACAGCTCTGCACACATACTTCAAATCAAATAAAAAGTTCAACACCATCATCTGTATCGGCAGCTATCTTGAGAACTTGAACATTTGTACAGTGACATCACTCCACATTCTGACCACACCCATCCAGTTTCCTTGACCATACTTTTAGTGAAATTGGAAGTATTTCATCACAAATATTACTAAATTGCAGTATGACTCACCTGTTTGTGAACCTTGATATCTGCTTCATTTGGGGCTCCCCCTGTGGTGTACCATCCGAGAAACTCAAGATCTTTGAACACTTGCTTGACTGTGATACAAACAGAAATCAAGGTGAAGAGAAATGTGCTCAGTAATGTGCTGTAGCACCTCTACGGTGTACTTTTGATTCTGTTCACATAATATACTAGATCAACTATCTAACATTTATAACACAGGTAACATGTTGGTGGCATTAGCAATTCACATTTTTAGTTGACTCAAATCGAGTCATGAAACTTCTGATTTAAATGGAAGAATGAACCATACAAGAATGTTGCTAAAGTTAGAAGGTGTCTGACTTCATGTAGGCACAAGAAACCAATAAACCAGAAATCTGAGCATATTTGATATTAATGAAAATACTTGTAAGTATGCCTCCTGACAGCTTAGAAAAACACCTCCATTCAAGCAAATATAAGGACATGGCATGTGTCTGTTTATAACCCATCCATACATGTGTATTTGGTGAAATCTTCATTACATGATTTACAATTTTTAATGCACCCTTCATGTACCATGCAAGTCAGGGCATTTCATACACAGTCAGTAAAAAAAGAAAACTCGTTGATGAGCTGGTAACTGTGTGTTGATATTACATAAAGCTGGCGAGTGAATTGTATCCAGGGATTATTTCAATTTTATCATAAAATGTGAGTTAAAATTCATCGATCCAGGATTGTGAATTAGCCGTAAACTAGGAGGGTGAGGCACCCCACCCTTTACTTGGTTTACCCTCGGTCAAGATCCCCCCACTTCAGTGACTATGGGAAGGTTTTGTCTGTATATTGAGATTCATCAGTGTAAAGCAAACAAACAAACAAACAAACATAAAATTATAAAACTCTTCCAAACAAGATTTTTCTGCCTATAAAAGGGTAACTTTAACTCCTAGAGACACTTACATTGCTCCTCCTTGGTGTTGTAGTATTCCCGGTCAACAATGATGTCTCCCTCGATGACATCAAACAACAACTCAAAAGAGTTTAGAATCTCAATGTTTCTTCCTTCTTGTTTGCCAATCAATGCTCCAAGAACTGGAAAACAATGAAGAACCACAACAAATAACTTGGCTGAAAAGACTAAAAATCTGTCCTGAATTATTTTTCTTTTGACAAGTAGGATTATTATATTAGATTTTGCCTACACTCTAATAACAGCAGCAAACATGACCATGATGACATCATACAGCTGTACTTGTGATCAGTGGTTATTTTCTACATGTATGTTGTTCAATGTCATGATAATTTTCACTCAACAAAAGAGCATTAATGAACCTCAAGTCGGTTGTCTACAGACTTCCGTACGTGTACCCTCATCCCAATTTACACATCCATGTTGCATGCATGATAAAGATGAAATAAACAAATGTATGGAATACACAATTGTATTTGAAGATGTTTTCTATTGATCATACTGATCTTATTGATCTTGTCTTGCTGGGTTACTAAGGGCGAATAGCCCCCTCACCCTTGCCACCCTACATTCTACATGGTACACTACCGAGATGGATGTGCCGCGCTTCAGTAGACGGAAGTCTGTAAGTCAGTAGGTTTTGAAAAGTAAAAAGACAAAACTAGATCTGTTTGTAGACCCTACTAGGGCAGTCTATAGATCTAGATCTTGTAAAGAGACAAGACTTTTAGAGTCAAGTTAAAGGGACTGTACAGTACAGGTTGAGGTGAGGATTCAGTTTGTAACGTTTTGCAATATTAGCCCGACCAGACGCCATGCAAAGCGCGTGCAAAGCACATGCAAAGAACAAAGGGCTCGTTCATGAAGATTACATTTAATGAGTTTGAGGTGACAAAAAAAGATGTCAAGTATCAAAACTCAAAGCGATCGTAAAATTCGCTTTGTGTTTGCTCTGTGACTGTGTTGTGGGTCGTTCCGGTACAGCCCTGTTGAGGTGTACAGTGACTGGGCTGGGCTGTGTATAGTCTAGTTACAATACATTGTATATTTAGAAACCACTCTATGAAATGTTAAAGAGCATGCAATTCTATGGCCTTATGGGAAATCAAAAGTTTATCTGATGAAAATCGGTTTTGAAATGACTGACCCTGAGATATCTAAAAACAAGGTAAAACAAAGAGATCCTACACCTATAATAAAGTCGTGGCCTGTCAATTTTATTACTAGTATCACTATCAGGATCACTTTTTTGGATTTCTCAGCCATTTAAACTTCAAGGCCAATTTTAATCAAATAAACATTGAATCCTTCTTTAAATTACATGCTATTTCATATTTCATAACAGGTGTCTCACTTTATATCTCACCAAAAAATGCTACAGGCCTAACTAGTTAGGCTTAGAGTTCTAAATCTGAATCCTCAGTGACCTCCCCTAAACCAGTGCTTTGCGCTTTTGTTTGAGCTTTTCTACTGCACTGCCACTGGACAGTCCCTTTTTTAGACAAGACGTCGTCAGACCCAAGTTTTGGACTCAATAGATGATTCACCAACGATTGGTTGACATTATTTTGCATTGTGTGGGTCACGATTTCCTACCGGCACTGAATACAATGCCACAAGCAGAATTTTAATTACCGACATCTACACTTGTACTTTCATAATTTCACTCAGTCGTCTTTAATTAAGGGTAGTCCTGACTTCAGACAAGTTACACGAAAGTGAATACATGGGGCTACATTAACTACAGAACAAATACCTTGCGTGGGCTTTCCTTCTTGTGCTCGGATCCTTGTCCAGTGCTCTGAAATGTTCATTACAACCAAAGGATGGAGAGCAACAGCAACACTTCCAGATGTCCCACTGGATGCCATCACAGACTGCTGAGTAGACGCAGAAGCACCTTCTACCTCCATTTGCGATGCCATTTTCGATGTCTTCAGTGTTGTTTCAGAAAGTCACTTGTCAGGACACACTGTACATTAAATCGCTGATAGCTGGCGCTCCGCAATTTTTAGACTAATATTGTTACGACTCGGACTGTTCAGGTAGCATTCGACAGGACGAAGCATCACAGTAGACCTATACGACAGAAAATTGTAGACCGGCGGATTGCCTGCAGTTAATTGTATCTGAAAAGATATAAAGTTTGAATGCTGTATGGACGGCATGAACATGTCAAATCAGGCAATAAGTAGGCCTACTCGCACGAATCCAAAACGGCAACAAGAAACAAAATTACCCACAGCAGGGACGGTACCAGGAATTCCTTGAAGGGGAGGTGCCTTTACAAAAACAAAAACAAAACAAAACAAAAACAAAAAAGGGGGGGGGGCACATGCCATTTTCAAAAGTGTGGGGGGGGGGGGGGACACTTCAGACATCTGGTGCCACTTCCGGGTTTCATCAGCTAACAAGCAAAAAAACAAAGCCACACTTCAAGGTTTCTATTTACTTCTTTCTAGTGCCATTTACGCACCAATCTGGGGTAAAAAAAAAAAGAAAAAAAAATAGTGGGGGGGGGGCGAGTATGCTAAGTTATAACTACAATAGAAACGAAGCTACAGAATAGAAGCTGCAGATGATGAACATGATAACGGTAAGCCTAATAATATTCAAAAATCACTTGAAGGAAAAGTAGGGCCTACATCATAGCTGATGTTTTGTTACTTATTTGTATGAAAAGAGAAAAACAAACCACAAACAAACATAGAAGTAGATCCTTGAAACTAATGTGCAGAATAAAATATTGT